>CM016616.1:93122266-93722266 GCA_005393395.2 Gossypium australe
CACTAGTATTTGGGAAAGAGGGAAAATAAAAGATGAATCCAAAAGAAATAAGAGAAACGGTGGAGGTGTTTGGAAGATGAGAGTTTCGGCTATCTAGGCTCAATCAAGAAAAAAAATATGAGAAGAAGAGACTTTTTACTTTCGGCTCAACAATTTGAAATAGAAAGAAGGTTGAAAGAATAGAATTTCGGCTATGGTATAACTTGCTTACACTTTCGGTTTCAAGGGAGAAAGGGTGAAGAACCTTTGTTGAAGAAAATCGGCTTTCAAAAACTAGAAAAGAGCTTTCTCTCTTTTACCAAAGGTGACCGAAAACAATCAAAAGAGTGCCAAAATGCCAAAATGCATTTCGGCTACCTACTCACCCCACTATGCCGTCCATTCCCCCAACACACACCCCCAACAAATCGGTCAAAAATCCCCCCATTCACTCCACTCCACACATTTCAAATGTGTGGACCAAGTCACACTCCACTATTTACTCTCCTCCATCCTTTTGATTGTGAAGACTTGGTCCAAGCTAGAGTTTCACTAGCCTTCTACCACTCCTCCATGCCGTCCCAAAAAGAAGTCAAAAGGAGAACTCTGTAGCTCGAACACTGGACCTCCCTCTCCTGAAGATGACGCCACATCAAGCTCCCCCATGTGGCGCATGCTTTGCCACTAAGCTAGCTCCTTACTTGTGCAACAAAACCTCAATTAAAATTCTTAAACCCAGCTTCCTCAGCTCCCTTCCTATAAAGCCTAAAAACCAAAAATTCTCCCATTCACTCAGGCACACACCTAGGCTATAATTAAGTCCCGAAAACATAGAAATAGCAACATAGCATACTAACAACATGCAGAACATGCAACAACGAAACAGCCCCTAACCCGGGATATTACAGACAAAGCTAAAATAACATTACTATTACCGTAATATAAAGGTCCTAGATTTAGGTCCGAATCTATATTATTAGTATTAATAACTTGTTCTAATTTATTATTAACATCGGATAGTAATTCTTTAGACTTGCTATTCAAATCTAATTCTATTACTACTCCCATATTATCTATTTTTTCTTCTACTTTACTAACCTTAGTATATAGTTTATTAAAATATATAGACGTCATGTCTAACAAACTATTGATACCCTTACTAAGAGCCGAAATATTATTTTCATTTTTAGAGTCTATATGCATAGTATGATTACAAGTTTTATCTTGATATAAACGATCCATTTTTTCCATTATTATTATCCCTGGTACCTAAAACCTTCTGTGTCTTAACGTCCTCTCAACGCCAACAACGTCCCACTCGGACTCAACGGCAACGAAGACTAACGACAGATATATGGGTTTTGAGATAATAACAGCGAAATAACAGAATTGCAGATACAAAGATAGAAACTTACAATGATAACTACGATATGAGAACTCCAGAAATCGTTACTCCGGGGCTCCTCTGATAGGATATCTGATACCAATTACGGGGGGAGGGAGGGATATGTGCACAAGCGGAAGGGTTTATATCGTAGAATAATATTTCACAAGAAGAAAATAGATAATTTACAAGAGAGATCAAGAAAGATTTCTTGATTTCTTAAGCAAAACTAAAAACTCTAATAAGCTATTCTAAAATCCGATTCAGGATTCGATCATCTTAAAACTCTAATAACTATTCTAAAATCCGATTCAGGATTCGATCATCTTAAAACTCTAATAAACTATTCTAAAATCCGATTCAGGATTCGATGCCTTTTCCAGGCTACAACAATGCCTATTTATAGTGGAAAAAATGAACTCTAATTTAATTACAATTGAATTCCGAACATTATGTTGATAAGAATGGCTTCATGATTTTTTCCACGTAGCCATCTTGATTTGTTTGCTTCCACCGTCTTCTATCAAAATTGTTGTGGTTGCTTCCACGTTTCAATTGCATTAAATGGTTGCTTCCATCATGCATGACATCATCTTTGTCTTTTGGTGGTTTCCTTCTTTTTAAGTCACCGCCAAAATTGAATGCATCTTCTTGCTTTCATTACTTGATGGTAACGGGTTGTTACATCAATAATTAAATTTCTTTCTTTTTTGGATTTATCCTTCCTAGATATTTCTGAGATTCATCTCTTCGATTTCATCCAGGTGTAGGGATTCTGGTGAAGGTACTGGTGTGTTCCAGTGCTCCCACACTTCTCTGATTTCCGCTGTTAACGGATAATCTTCAATTTCCATTTCAGCTATTTTTGTTAATAGTGACATGGCTTCTTCGTTCTCGTGCCTCTGGGGATTTCCAGTGTCGTAGGCTAGGATTCTTCTACCGTCAGTCCAGAACTCGAACGTGTTTTGTCGGAGTAGGAACTGAGCTTCTGCCATTAAATCAACTTCGGATTGGATTTGATAACGGAAATAATTTTTGTAACACTCGTCATTTGTTTTTGACAAATGCTCTTGATCTTCTTGGACCGCCAAGAGGGATCTTCCTCCAAGCATTTTATGAATAAACCATATTTGATATGGCTGATAAAATTTTTCTTTTTCAGCAATACCAATAAGGCTGTCTATTTTTATATAAAAATAGTAAACAAAATCATCTAAATTAACATAGTTTGTTAATCTAGATTTTACCATAGCCGGAAAATCTTTTAGTAAATGAAAAGAAAGATTTTGGACTGTTATTTCTTTAACAAATCCCCATTCAATACTGGTTATATCAAATGGATCATGATCAAGTCGAAATTTGATAGTAGGAGTTTTTTCTCCTATATCATTTGTATAAACAAAAGCTTGTGAAAAATATTTTGACAACGTTTCCGAAAATAGAGCTTGCTGGTTGCAAATGGCTCGATTTATTTTTGAAAATATATCAATAGGTAGAATTTGTCTACACTTGTTATATAGACATATTCTAAACATCTTATTAATAATAGGAGTATTTCTCCCTTTACTAATAAAATATTGAAATATATCAAAAGATTGTTTATCTCCTTAATATCCATATATTCGATTAGGATATCATCCCAATCTCGGTATAAAATAGATTTTAGTAATAATTCTTCAGATTTATTTTCTTCAGTTGTTTTTTCAACTAAGAATTCGGAGAATTGGGTAAGAGCTTTTCTGAAACTAGCCCTTTGTTCCAAAATATGGTTTTTCCATATCTTGTTTATGAAATGGTAATATTCTGGGGTTAAGCCTGGATTATAAAAATCCTTTAGATTCGAGAATTCAGAGTTTTGTTGGTTTTTCAACAAAGCATCTGCATATTTGAGAATTTCAGAATCGGTAGGAGGCTTTTGAGAAAATTGAGAATAATCCACCTGTGTTGGTGAATGTGATCCAATTGGTTGGTTTACCAATGGATATGGTAAATAATATCCCTGGTTAGGATAAAATTGTACCTGTGTTGGTGCAACCATAAATCCTTGTTTAGGAATTATTTTTGCAGGTGCAGCCATAAATCCTTGTTTAGGACTTATAGGTGATTTTCCCTTGTTGGGTTTTTTATGGACAGTTCTCCATCCATCATTTTCTTTTAGAGGTTGTTTACCTCTATCCATAAGGCCTGCTAAGAAAATCAGCAATCATATTGTTAGTACCTTTTATGTATATGACTTCGAAATTGAATTGGCATAATTCATTATACCATCTAATCCTTCTAGGTACTGTTTCTAAACTTTTATTAGTAAGAAACTGTTTGACAGCTTGATTATCGGTTTTAATAATAAAACTTTCTGGTGCTAAATATATTAGGAATTTTTTTATTCCTTTTTTATTGCTAATAGTTCTTTTTCATAAATAGCATAATTAATTTCGTTTGGTTTAAACTTTCCAGAACTATATCCACAAATTAATTCTTCATTAGCCATTGTTTTGGCTTTTAATACACATCCCCAATTTCGTTCTGAGGCATCTGTTTCTAGAATTAATTTATCACCTTGTTTAGGTAAATAAACTTTTGGAATATAATTTATTTCAGACTTTATTTGTTTTATAATGTCTGAATCTTTGTTAGACCACTCAAAAGGCTTGTCCTTTTTGAGTTTTTCATATAACTCATCTAGTTTTTTAGACAAATTAGGGAAGAAATTTCTGCCATAATTAACAATTCCTAGAAATTGTTGAAGTTGTTTCTTATCAACAATTTTTTCTGGGAATTCTTTTATTTTAACAATAATATGATCTTGGAGTTTAAGACCATCAGATGATAATATTAATCCTAAGAATTCTATTTCGGTTTTTCCAATTCTATTTTCTTAGGGCTTAATATTATTCCATGTTTGATAAATTCTCTAGCTATAATATTTAGATGTTTTCTATGATTTTCCAGTGTTTCTGAAAAAATTAGAATATCATCTATATATACTACACAAAATTTTTTATATTTTTTGAATATAGAGTCCATCCATCTTTGGAAGACTTGAGGTGCATTACAAAGTCCAAATGGCATTACTCTCCATTGGTAATGACCATTAGGTGCACTGAAGGCTGTTAATGGTCTAGATTCTTCTGTTAACATGATTTGCCAGAAGCCAGACTTACAGTCAAATTTACTAAAATATTTTGCTTGTTTAGCTTGATTTATTAAGACTTCCTTTCTTGGAATAAAATATCCATCAAAAATAGTATTTTGATTTAATCTTTTATAATTTATAACCATCCTAGCTTTTCCTCTCTTTATCTCTGCATGGTTTCTTACCATGAAGGCAGGACTAGAATGTGGACTAGTAGTTTCTTCTATTAATCCTTTATCCAATAATTCCTTTATTTGTATATCAAATTCATCTATATCTTGTTTAGTATAGATCATAGGTTTTACTCTAATAATTTTATTGGGGTTTTCCAATTTTATGGTACAATATCTAGGACTATTTTTCCATAATTTTAATGGTTCTTCACTAAAATTATTTTCTAATATCTTAAACAACCAATGATTAGTATCTAGTTGTTTTATTTGTTCATTCTTAGGAGGTGTAAAGTCCTGATCACATATATATTTATGATTTTCTACCAAAGGTACTTCTACCGAAGTATTTTCAGTAGTTAGTACTACAAAATTTTTATCAATAGAAAATGGTAGATGTTGATATATAAAATTGTTACCTAACAATATATCTCCATGCATTTCATGAAAACATAATAATTTAGGAATTACAAATCTTACATTGTTTATGTAGATTGGTATATTTTTAGCTTTAAAAAGGATTAAAGTTTCAATACCATTGACACCAACAGCTCTAATAGGATTTTTCATAAGTTCCCATTTTTCTGATGGAATAGCATTTTCTCTACAGCTACTGGTTGTAGCTCCAGTATCTAATAAAGCATTTAAAGAATATGTTTTATATTCTCTAAATTGAAATATAATTTCTATGTAAGTATAATATTTTCTTGATTGAAAATGTGAAAAGGTAATAATATCCTTTTTTCCCATTTTTATTTGTTGAATTATTGGTTTTTCTAAATGAACTGGTTTTAGTTCAATTAGATATTTATTTTCCCAATATTTCTTTGGTTTGAATTTACCACAAGGATCCTGTTTATCAATTTCCTTAGGCTTAGATATTTTATAATCATATGGATCTGGGGGTTCAGTATCCATGGGTTCGGGTATTTCTATATTTTCTTCTGTTGAAGTTTCTTCTTCATCAGATTTATGGCTTGTAACATTAATATCTATATCCATATTATTAGAATTACTACTTTCTGTAGTTTCTAAAATATAATTATCATTTTCATTATTATTATTATTAACATTACTATCATTATCATATTCTAACATATAATGATACTTATATTTTTCAAACAGATCTTTATGTTCTTCATAAAGTTCTTCTATTAACTTTAGATATTCAACTCTTTCAAGATTATCTTCCGTTTTAGAAAATTGGTTTTTCCAATGTTCTATCAAAGTTTTATAAGAGTCAAAATCATATTTTTCTTGTTTTTTATCCTTTTCTTTTTTCTTTTGTTTTTGTTTTTTATTATTATTATTATTAGTTGAAGATTCATCCGAAGACTCATCCTCATCTGACAAAGCTAAAATAACATTACTATTACCGTAATATAAAGGTCCTAGATTTAGGTCCGAATCTATATTATTAGTATTAATAACTTGTTCTAATTTATTATTAACATCGGATAGTAATTCTTTAGACTTGCTATTCAAATCTAAATCTGTTACTACTCCCATATTATCTATTTTTTCTTCTACTTTACTAACCTTAGTATATAGTTTATTAAAATATATAGACGTCATGTCTAACAAACTATTGATACCCTTACTAAGAGCCGAAATATTATTTTCATTTTGAGAGTCTATATGCATAGTATGATTACAAGTTTATCTTGATATAAACAATCCATTTTTTCCATTATTATTATCCCTGGTACCTAAAACCTTCTGTGTCTTAACGTCCTCTCAACGCCAACAACGTCCCACTCGGACTCAACGGCAACGAAGACTAACGACAGATATATGGGTTTTGAGATAATAACAGCGAAATAAACAGAATTACAGATACAAAGATAGAAACTTACAATGATAACTACGATATGAGAACTCCAGAAATCGTTACTCCGGGGCTCCTCTGATAGGATCTCTGATACCAATTACGGGGGGAGGGAGGTGTATGTGCACAAGCGGAAGGGTTTATATCGTAGAATAATATTTCACAAGAAGAAAATAGATAATTTACAAAGAGAGATCAAGAAAGATTTCTTGATTTCTTAAGCAAAACTAAAAACTCTAATAAGCTATTCTAAAATCCGATTCAGGATTCGATCATCTTAAAACTCTAATAAACTATTCTAAAATCCGATTCAGGATTCGATGCCTTTCCCAGGCTACAACAATGCCTATTTATAGTGGGAAAATGAACTCTAATTTAATTACAATTGAATTCCGAACAGTATGTTGATAAGAATGGCTTCATGATTTTTCCACGTAGCCATCTTGATTTCCACCGTCTTCTGTCAAAATTGTTGTGGTTGCTTCCACGTTTTAATTGCATTAAATGGTTGCTTCCATCATGCATGACATCATCTTTGTCTTTTGGTGGTTTCCTTCTTTTTAAGTCACCGCCAAAATTATTGCTTGTATTATGACATTGATTGTTGCTTACATCACTGTCTGCGTCATTTGGATGCTGACTGGTTGCCTTCATCCTTCTTGGATATTTTTCAGATTCATTTCCTCGATCTCGTCAAGGTGCAATGATTCTGGTGAGGGTGCTGGTGTGTTCCAGTGTTCCCATACTTCTCTGATCTCCGCTGCTAACGGATAATCTTCGATTTCCATTTCAGCTATCTTTTTTAATAACTGAATGGCTTCTTCATTTCTTTCTATCTGGGTTCTTCCAGTATCATAGGCTAAAATTTTCGTCCATCGGTCCAGAACATATAAGTTGTTTGATGGAGAAGATGCTTCGCCATACTCATTAAATCAATTCCGGATTGGATTTGATAATAGTTAAATTTATTATAACACTCATCAATGGTTTTTGACAAATGTTGTTGATCTTCTTCAACGGCTGAAAGGGCTTTTCCAGAAAACATAGTATTATATTCCAAATTTGATATGGCTGATAAAAATTTTCTTTTTCAGCTATACCAATAAAGCTGCTTATTTCAATATGAAAATAATAGACAAAATCGTCTATATCTATAAAATTTGATAGCCGGGATTTGACTATCGCTGGAAAGTCTTTTAATAAATCAAAAGAGAGATTTTGGACTGTTATTTCTTTAACAAATCCCCACTCAATACTGGTTATATCAAATGGCTCATGATTTAATCGAAATTTGATAGCAGGAGTTTTTTCTCCTATATCATTTGTATAAACAAATGCTTGCGAAAAATATTTAGAAAAAGTTTCTAAAAATAGAGCTTGCTGGTTGCAAATGGCTCGATTTATTTTTGAAAATATATCAATAGGTAGAATTTGTCTACACTTGTTATATAGACATATTCTAAACATCTTATTAATAATAGGAGTATTTCTCCCTTTACTAATAAAATATTGAAATATATCAAGAAGATTGTTTATCTCCTTAATATCCATATATTCGATCAAGATATCATCCCAATCTCGATATAAAATAGATTTTAGTAATAATTCTTCAGATTTATTTTCTTCAGTTGTTTTTTCAACTAAGAATTCTGAGAATTGGGTAAGAGCTTTTCTGAAACTAGCCCTTTGTTCCAAAATATGGTTTTTCCATATCTTGTTTATGAAATGGTAATATTCTGGGGTTAAGCCTGGATTATAAAAATCCTTTAGATTTGAGAATTCAGAGTTTTGTTGGTTTTTCAACAAAGCATCTGCATATTTGAGAATTTCAGAATCGGTAGGAGGCTTTTGAGAAAATTGAGAATAATCCACCTGTGTTGGTGAATGTGATCCAATTGGTTGGTTTACCAATGGATATGGTAAATAATATCCCTGGTTAGGATAAAATTGTACCTGTGTTGGTGCAACCATAAATCCTTGTTTAGGAATTATTTTTGCAGGTGCAGCCATAAATCCTTGTTTAGGACTTATAGGTGATTTTCCCTTGTTGGGTTTTTTATGGACAGTTCTCCATCCATCATTTTCTTTTAGAGGTTGTTTACCTCTATCCATAAAGCCTGTTAAGAAAATCAGCAAACATTAGTAAAAATAAATTTATTACTTTCTACTAATGGTATTTCTATAGAAGTGTTTTCTATAGATAATATAACCGATTTTTTATTAACAGTAAATGGTAAATATTGATTTATAAAATTATTACCCAATAATATGTCTCCATACATATCAGGTAAACATAATAATTTTGGAATTATAAACCTAACATTGTTTATGTAGATTGGTATATTTTTAGCTTTAAAATAAACAGTAGTTTTGCTACCATTTATTCCACTAATATTTATTATCTTTTTTACAGGTTTCCAATATTCTTCAGGAAGAATATTCTTTTTACAACAACTAGTTGTAGCTCCTGTATCTAATAAAGCATGTAAAGAATATTTTTTATAATCTTTACTATGTAATGTAATTTCAATATATTTATTGAAATTTGTAATATTCTCAATTGAATAATTTATATCTTCCATTCTAGTGTTTCTAGAATTTCTACTTGGTGTAGTAGGAAAAATAGGAATATGAACTGTTTTCATACCTATTGGTGTAGAAGTACTTATATCTTCTTCTTCCTCTGGTTGAGAATTAGAAGGTAATACTAAATTATCATCTGTATTAGTAATCAGATTATTTCTGAAATATAACTTGTCACCAGATGACATGTATTCAATAGTACTTACTGGTTTAGAAGTACTAGTATTATTAGTTTTATCAATTATCCAGTCTTTTGGAATCGATAAATCTTTTAAATGTAATAGCTTTGGTTGAATTTCTGTAGTAAATTTATTGGGCTCAAAAAGCTCAATAATTTTATTATTTATCTCTTTTATTTCAACCTCTGCCGTATTAGTATATTCATTAATGGAAGTCCAGCTGATTGCTAAATCTTCTGCTAAATCACTAATATCAGAATTTTTTGTCTGAATTCTAAGGCATAGACACTCTTCTATTAGAGGATCTGTTATAGAGATAAAGTAATTTGGTTTTACCTTAAATCCTATAACCCCTGTATGTAAATTAGATTGAATTCCTCCAATAAGTGCTTTTATTGGGTTTTCAAATCTTTTGTCTAATAATACTGCTAAGATAGGAACATCATGACCTTTTCTAAATAATGCTCTAATTGTTATCATGATTACTCCTAAATGTATATATCTAACCTGAGGATAGTTTTTTCTAATCCTTTTTTTTTCTTTAGTAAATAAGGGGATTTCTGTTAATCCTCCTTTAGTATCTTTAGCGACTGTATTACCGCTAATTTTCTCTATATGTCTTTTTGACCATATTTTAAACTTAGAGATTTTATATATTTCTTCTTTAGAAATATGATTTTTATTAATCTTTTCTATTATATCATCAGAAAAATCTATTTCTTCTCCGATTAAATTTCCTAATTTAATATCCTGTTGTTCAGAATTAGGAATTTTTTCTAACTTATTATTAGAACTATTTCCTATCATAAAGATATATTCGTCAGAATCTATATCAGACTCTGTTTCTGATAATAACTCATATAATATTTCAGTGGGATTTGTTTCCTCACCAAAACATATTTCTAAATCTTGTTCTTCAAGATTTTTAATTATTTTTCTAGCATTCTTACCTTTGTTAGGACAATTTGATGCTAGATGACCTTCTTCATCGCAAATAAAACATTTACAAATTTGTTTTTTAGAAGTTTTTCTTCTAACAAATTTTTTCTTTTTATCTTTATTAGAATATCTTTTATTTCCTGGTTTCCATTTAGCTAATTTATATTTTATTATATTTTTTATAGGTTTTCGGACGTATGGAGTTACATCCAAATTCCCATTCTCCTTCTAACATTTTTGTACAATATTTATGACTTAATTTATTCTTGACTTGTTTAGCCGCTTTACTCTGTAAACAATGTAATAGAATTCTTTCTTTAGCGAAATTAATCCTATTACCTATTGTATCTATATCTCCTATTTCTTTATTATCATTACTATATTTTATAATGAAAGATGCATATTTATTTATACAAATTTCATCCCAAGGTGGAGGTAATTTATGGAAATATTGATTTCTCCAAAAATCTACACTTTCATTTTTTAATTTTTGATATTCATGTAGAAATTTTTTAGAGAATTCGTCTAAATATCTAATATCACATAATTTTAATTTTGACAAGGTATAGCTGGATTGACTATCCTGATCTTTTTTATTAGTATAACCACAAAATTCTATTTTAGAATTGAGGTTAATCCTTTTAATAAATCTTTAGGAGAACTTATTTGATTAATAAGTTGACCCTTCTGTTCTCTTCCTTTCTCAGATTCTTCCCAGCGTCTGAGAAATTGTAGAACATCACCTTGAAAAGTTCCAACAAAATAGTTTAAAAACTTTTCTTTTGACCAGTGTAACATCCCGAAATTGGGCCTAGTAGGATTGGGCTCATTGGGCCTTGGGCGTAGAAGTGTCTAAAATTTTTGAGAATAAGAGAATGACATTATTTCAAGTTGGACTTATTAAGAAGATGATTTTAGAAAGTTACAGGGTTCTATGAAGTTTCGGGTTCAAGATGGGCCTTAATGAAAGTTAGTGTTTAAGCCTATTAAGGAGAAATAGTAAGAGGCATCAAAACTTATGGAAATAAGTGAGTAAATTGTTATCATAAATGAACTATTGGTAAAGAGGTTATGGCATCAAGTGGAGAGAATGGAGGGAAGGGGTTCAAATCTCATCTTTTGCAAATTTTAGATTTATTTTGATGTGCTCTTCCAAGTGTCATCCATGACATCATTAAAGGATGAAATTAAAGAAAAAGAATAAAAAAAAAAGAAATGGGAGAAAAAGGAATGATGGAGAGTGATTTGTGGAAAAAGGAATGATGGAGAGTGATTTGTTGAAAAAAAAAGTATAATGATGAGATTTGAAAAGAATGAGGTAGGTGAAAAAAAAAATGCATGGAGGGTGTAATAGCCCGATTTAGGGGATAGTCGGAACAGTGATCTCGGAATCGCTAAACCAAGAATAGAGAAAATTATTTTTTATGTTATTCTATGTATTATAACATGTTTATAAGGATGCATGAAAATTTTGGTGTCTCAATTTTAGCGATTGAGGGCTTAATTTCGAAAAAGGACTAAATCGCATAAAGTGCTAAAGTTTAATTTTAATTGCTAAAGGTGCCAAATAGCTATAGGCTATTAATTGGAGGCCCCAATTGTGCAATTTGGCCTTGTTTTAAGTGAGTAGGCCGGCCATGTGACATAGGGGACAATACTTTTTAATTTTAGTCAAAATAGGTGGGAATTAGGTGATAAAATGAATAGAATAAGATGAGTAAAAGATGCTATCATCTTTTACTATTCATCTATCTTCTCTCCACCGAAAATTGATGAAGAAATGGAGCTTTGTGGGTTTGAACTTTCAGCCAAGCTATCTCCCTTATTAGTAAGTGATTTTGATGGCTTTAGTTGATAATTTTTATATTTTTGGAACCCCCAAAGCTTAAGCTAGCTAATGAGGGTACTAATTTGTAACATGGTTGAGAGTCTAGGGACTTGCCATGAGAGATTTTATCCTGGTTGCAAGGTCTCGAGGTACTTTATCAAAGGTTCAATCGAAAACCTATCCCTCGTAATAGGTGACTCGGATTTTTGGTGTCGCGGAGAGCATCGCGTTACGGATTCCGAATAAGGTGTGTAATCTCATACCCTTCCAAATACATGTTTGAAATGGTGTGTAATCTCACACTTCTCTGAAATTTTGCATTAATGTTCTGTGATTTGGTCGAAATACCAAAGAAAACCGAAAATCGGCATCCGGGATCACTCGGACGCGCGTAGATTCATAGTGGTAACCATGTTTTTGTAATAAAACAGTTTTGGTCAATGACAGTGACGTGATTTCCAAAAATCATGAAAAATAGGAGAAATGGAATTAGAAAATGATTAAGATATCAAATTAAAGCTTACTGTGTCTATTTTAATATGGAAGAAACAGAGAAGGAAAAGGAATTTTATATTTTGAGATATCTTGATTTTAGTGAGACTGGTTCTGATTAACTTCGGGGTTCACTGATCTGTTTTGGAAAAATCATATAAAATTGTACAAAATGAATTATGGGTTATAATTTATATGTATGGATTCCTTAGTGAGTCTATTTTCAAGAGAAACAAGTTGGAACAGTATATGAAAACCGTACAGTGAGATATTAGAAATTAAGTTAAGAGAGGTCAGAATTGTTGGACAGTGAAACAAGGAAAACTTTAATGAATAAACTGTACTAAATGGCTAGGCTAAAAATTCTGGAAAAATTACAGTACGAAGATACATGAGTCTAGTTTCAAGGAAATTTTACGGATCTAGATTTCGAGTTTTCTAACTCGAGTTATAGCCAATTTAGTCAGTATGACGCAAATGGACAGTTTAAATTTCTCTGCCCCAAATTACTAGTTAAGTTTTAGTTGCGAAATTACCCCGTTTGGGCCTAAAATGAATTTTGACCCAATAGTTTTATAGAAGACCCAAATAGAGTTCTATATCACTCGAGGCGATAGTGAATATTCGGAAACACCGTTAAATATGAAATTACCGAATTACCCTTAGAAGGTAAAATTACCGAATTACCCTTGGTGGGTAAAACTACCGAATTACCCTTGGTGGGTAAATTACCAAAATACCCGTGGAGGGTAAATTACCGAAATTCCCTAGGCTGCGAAATTACCGAAATACCCTTGGAGGGTAAATTACCGAAATACCCCTGGGTTGCAAAATTACCGAAATACCCTTAGAGGGTAAATTACCGAAATTCCCTAGGTTGCGAAATTACTGAAATACCCTTGGAGGGTAAATTATCGAAATACCCCTGGGTTGTGAAATTACCGAAATACCCTTGAAGGGTAAGTTACCGAAATACCTTTGGGTTGCGAAATTATCGAGATACTCGTGGAGGGTAAATTACCGAAATACCCTTAGAGGGTAAGTTACCGAAATACCTTTGGGTTGCAAAATTATCGAGATACCCGTGAAGGGTAAATTACAGAAATACCCATCGGTTGCTAAATTACCGAAATACCTTTAGAGGGTAAATTACTGAAATACCCTTGAGTGGCGAAAATTACCGAATTACCCTTGGTGGGTAAAATTTATGAATTACCCTTAGAGAGTAAATTACCGAATTACCCTTAGTGGGTACGATTACCGAATTATGAAAATGCCCTTATGGGCTGAATTACGAAATGTCCCTATGGACCGAGTTACGAAAATGCCCTTAATGGGCCGAATTACGAAATGTCCCTATGGACCAAACTACGAAAATACCCTTTATGGGCCAAATGTGATATTTGCTATATGGGCCAAATGTGATATTTGCTATATGGGCAAGATGTTATATTTGCTATATGGGCCAAATGTAAAATTTGCTAGATCGATTAATGGACCAAATTTGCTAGATCGATTAATGGGCCAAATTTGCTAGCTCGTTTAATGGCCAAATTTGCTAGATCGATTAATGGGCCAAATTTGCTAGATCGTTTAATGGCCAAATTTTGCTAGATTGCTTAATGGGCCAACTTGTGTTATGGGCCTTATGTTGAAATTATTCTATAAATATTGTTATGCTTTGTATATGCATACATGACTGCATGGGTTGGGATAAATGACGAAGAGAAGAAAGGCCTGTTGCCAAAAATCTAGTTCGGTGGCTCTGCCACAAATATTTTAAATGGCCTGTTGCCAAAATATTTTAAATGGCCTGTTGCCAAAAATCTAGTTCGGTGGCTCTGCCACAAATATTTTAAATGGCCTGTTGCCAAAATATTATAAATGGCCTGTTGCCAAAAATCTAGTTCGGTGGCTCTGCCACAAATATTTTAAATGGCCTGTTGCCAAAAATATTTTAAATGGCCTGTTGCCAAAATATTTTAAATGGCCTGTTGCCAAAAATCTAGTTCGGTGGCTCTGCCACAAATATTTTAAATGGCCTGTTGCCAAAATATTTTAAATGGCCTGTTGCCAAAAATCTAGTACGGTGGCCAAAAATCTAGTTCGGTGGCTCTGCCACAAATATTTATTTTAAATGGCCTGTTGCCAAAATATTTTAAATGGCCTGTTGCCAAAAATCTAGTTCGGTGGCTCTGCCACAAATATTTTAAATGGCCTGTTGCCAAAATATTTTAAATGGCCTGTTGCCAAAAATCTAGTTCGGTGGCTCTGCCACAAATATTTTAAATGGCCTGTTGCCAAAATATTTTAAATGGCCTGTTGCCAAAATCTAGTTCGGTGGCTCTGCCACAAATATTTTAAATGGCTTAATGCCTCTAGTTCGGTGACTCTGTCACAATCTAGTTCGGTGGCTCTGCCACAAACATAATTTTAATTGGCTTAATGCCTGCTATTGGTGTGTTGGCGGGGTGGGTTGACTTGATCCCCACAGGTGTGATGGTTGGTACGGGTGGTGTGTAGCGGATGGAAATTAGGCTTGGTTAGGAATTGCATATCCCATGCATATTATGTTCATGTTATTATGTTATAATTGTGAATGGGCTTAGGCCCAAAATATTGCTATGTGTGTTCCGACCCAGTGGGTAATGGTAAGGGGATTACACACTGAGTTCTTGTAACTCACCCCCCTTTCTCTTAACCTTTTCAGGTAATGCTTAGTGATGTGGACTTGGGCCTTGGATGACTCGATGGAGACCATACTTCAGAAATGGTTTATTTGAACTTCAGACTTCTTTCTTGTTTATTTTATTACTCTACTATTTTGGGTTAAATGTTGTAATAAGGCCTAAGATTTTCTTTCAAAATGCTTCTACAACTCTATTCCCAAACATCCCATTTTCATAAATTGTTTATTTCAAATATGTTTTCACAACCAAAAAGGTCTTTAAAGATAATTACGTTTTCAAGTAGATAACAATTGCTTAAGTGTTTTAGGTTTTAACAAAGAAATTGTAACTCTCAACAAGTTCTTAACAATCTCAAAGATGGTTTAAAAAAAAAAAACTTCCATGTGACACACCAGATTCGGGCTTAACTTCTAGGCCTGGTTTAGGGTGTTACATTTAGTGGTATCAGAGCTCAGTTTGCAAAACTCGGCTGTGGTTTGGGTTCAAAAGCATTTTCCAAAGCTGTTGAAAATTTTGATTTATAAATGCATGTTCTAAAGGAAGTATGGCACCACGGGTATCCGGCACCAAGTCAAGTAAGTATATGTTATCATCTTATGATTATGATTATTGTGGTATGAACGTAGAAATACTCTAGAACTTTTAGCTTTAGGAGTAAAAAACTATAGAGATTGAGACTTTAGGATACGTTTTGCAAAACCACTTCAACTCTTATACTCCATAAGACATTGTTTAATAAACATCGAATAGTATATTGATTCATAAAACTCGTAATAAGATTAAGTCGACCTTAGTGAACATGAATGTTAGAAGACGTGGATACGATAGATGTGGACGTGGTAGACGCCGAGGTACTAAGGCTAGATCTTCAGCATCAGGGCATGTTTCCGAAAAGGAGGCGCTAGCATCGCTAGTGGTTGAGACGGGATCTCATGATTGAGCTAAGGTTGATGAGCTGACTCAAATAGTTAAGGAGGTAATTGAAAAGGTTAGAGGAATTGGTGAAGCACTTCGAGTTAGGTTTGAGGACTGTAAGAAGAAAATAGATAATGATTCTTTTGGGTCGTAGTGTCGTTTCGTAAAGCATGTCAAGGCACGTCCAAACTTTTTGGCTTGCGATTATTGTAGAAAGCATCATCCTAGAAAATGCTGAAGGAGGTCAGGAACATGTATGAGATGCGGGTCTAAGGAGCATAAGGCTCGAGATTGTTTCATGACCATCAAGTCAGGTATGTTTTGGTTGGATGTGATGATTGAGTGCAGAAAAATTTTAAGTATAAGTGGTAGATG
Organism: Gossypium australe; assembly: GCA_005393395.2. Lineage (NCBI taxonomy): Eukaryota > Viridiplantae > Streptophyta > Magnoliopsida > Malvales > Malvaceae > Gossypium > Gossypium australe. The sequence continues at coordinate 93,138,762 of CM016616.1, forward strand.
ACTGCTTGCTTTTATGGTTAGATGTTTGGTTGTGAAAGAGGATTCAAGATTTTGTTAAAAGTACATTAGTGTTATTAAGATCAGAGTGCGCAGCGAAAGCATAGTGATGTGAATTGAGGGGTAGGTCTACTAGTTGATTGGAAATTTCGAGGACGAAATTTTCTTTAAGGAGGGTAGAATTGTAACATCCCGAAATTGGGCCTAGTAGGATTGGGCTCATTGGGCCTTGGGCGTAGAAGTGTCTAAAATTTTTGAGAATAAGAGAATGACATTATTTCAAGTTGGACTTATTAAGAAGATGATTTTAGAAAGTTACAGGGTTCTATGAAGTTTCGGGTTCAAGATGGGCCTTAATGAAAGTTAGTGTTTAAGCCTATTAAGGAGAAATAGTAAGAGGCATCAAAACTTATGGAAATAAGTGAGTAAATTGTTATCATAAATGAACTATTGGTAAAGAGGTTATGGCATCAAGTGGAGAGAATGGAGGGAAGGGGTTCAAATCTCATCTTTTGCAAATTTTAGATTTATTTTGATGTGCTCTTCCAAGTGTCATCCATGACATCATTAAAGGATGAAATTAAAGAAAAAGAATAAAAAAAGAAATGGGAGAAAAAGGAATGATGGAGAGTGATTTGTGGAAAAAGGAATGATGGAGAGTGATTTGTTGAAAAAAAAAAGTATAATGATGAGATTTGAAAAGAATGAGGTAGGTGAAAAAAAAAATGCATGGAGGGTGTAATAGCCCGATTTAGGGGATAGTCGGAACAGTGATCTCGGAATCGCTAAACCAAGAATAGAGAAAATTATTTTTTATGTTATTCTATTTATTATAACATGTTTATAAGGATGCATGAAAATTTTGGTGTCTCAATTTTAGCGATTGAGGGCTTAATTTCGAAAAAGGACTAAATCGCATAAAGTGCTAAAGTTTAATTTTAATTGCTAAAGGTGCCAAATAGCTATGGGCTATTAATTGGAGGCCCCAATTGTGCAATTTGGCCTTGTTTTAAGTGAGTAGGCCGGCCATGTGACATAGGGGACAATACTTTTTAATTTTAGTCAAAATAGGTGGGAATTAGGTGATAAAATGAATAGAATAAGATGAGTAAAAGATGCTATCATCTTTTACTATTCATCTATCTTCTCTCCACCGAAAATTGATGAAGAAATGGAGCTTTGTGGGTTTGAACTTTCAGCCAAGCTATCTCCCTTATTAGTAAGTGATTTTGATGGCTTTAGTTGATAATTTTTATATTTTTGGAACCCCCAAAGCTTAAGCTAGCTAATGAGGGTACTAATTTGTAACATGGTTGAGAGTCTAGGGACTTGCCATGAGAGATTTTATCTTGGTTGCAAGGTCTCGAGGTACTTTATCAAAGGTTCAATCGAAAACCTATCCCTCGTAATAGGTGACTCGGATTTTTGGTGTCGCGGAGAGCATCGCGTTACGGATTCCGAATAAGGTGTGTAATCTCATACCCTTCCAAATACATGTTTGAAATGGTGTGTAATCTCACACTTCTCTGAAATTTTGCATTAATGTTCTGTGATTTGGTCGAAATACCAAAGAAAACCGAAAATCGGCATCCGGGATCACTCGGACGCGCGTAGATTCATAGTGGTAACCATGTTTTTGTAATAAAACAGTTTTGGTCAATGACAGTGACGTGATTTCCAAAAATCATGAAAAATAGGAGAAATGGAATTAGAAAATGATTAAGATATCAAATTAAAGCTTACTGTGTCTATTTTAATATGGAAGAAACGGAGAAGGAAAAGGAATTTTATATTTTGAGATATCTTGATTTTAGTGAGACTGGTTCTGATTAACTTCGGGGTTCACTGATCTGTTTTGGAAAAATCATATAAAATTGTACAAAATGAATTATGGGTTATAATTTATATGTATGGATTCCTTAGTGAGTCTATTTTCAAGAGAAACAAGTTGGAACAGTATATGAAAACCGTACAGTGAGATATTAGAAATTAAGTTAAGAGAGGTCAGAATCGTTGGACAGTGAAACAAGGAAAACTTTAATGAATAAACTGTACTAAATGGCTAGGCTAAAAATTCTGGAAAAATTACAGTACGAAGATACATGAGTCTAGTTTCAAGGAAATTTTACGGATCTAGATTTCGAGTTTTCTAACTCGAGTTATAGCCAATTTAGTCAGTATGACGCAAATGGACAGTTTAAATTTCTCTGCCCCAAATTACTAGTTAAGTTTTAGTTGCGAAATTACCCCGTTTGGGCCTAAAATGAATTTTGACCCAATAGTTTTATAGAAGACCCAAATAGAGTTCTATATCACTCGAGGAGATAGTGAATATTCGGAAACACCGTTAAATATGAAATTACCGAATTACCCTTAGAAGGTAAAATTACCGAATTACCCTTGGTGGGTAAAACTACCGAATTACCCTTGGTGGGTAAATTACCAAAATACCCGTGGAGGGTAAATTACCGAAATTCCCTAGGCTGCGAAATTACCGAAATACCCTTGGAGGGTAAATTACCGAAATACCCCTGGGTTGCAAAATTACCGAAATACCCTTAGAGGGTAAATTACCGAAATTCCCTAGGTTGCGAAATTACTGAAATACCCTTGGAGGGTAAATTATCGAAATACCCCTGGGTTGTGAAATTACCGAAATACCCTTGAAGGGTAAGTTACCGAAATACCTTTGGGTTGCGAAATTATCGAGATACTCGTGGAGGGTAAATTACCGAAATACCCTTAGAGGGTAAGTTACCGAAATACCTTTGGGTTGCAAATTATCGAGATACCCGTGAAGGGTAAATTACAGAAATACCCATCGGTTGCTAAATTACCGAAATACCTTTAGAGGGTAAATTACTGAAATACCCTTGAGTGGCGAAAATTACCGAATTACCCTTGGTGGGTAAAATTTATGAATTACCCTTAGAGAGTAAATTACTGAATTACCCTTAGTGGGTACGATTACCGAATTATGAAAATGCCCTTATGGGCTGAATTACGAAATGTCCCTATGGACCGAGTTACGAAAATGCCCTTAATGGGCCGAATTACGAAATGTCCCTATGGACCAAACTACGAAAATACCCTTTATGGGCCAAATGTGATATTTGCTATATGGGCCAAATGTGATATTTGCTATATGGGCAAAATGTTATATTTGCTATATGGGCCAAATGTAAAATTTGCTAGATCGATTAATGGACCAAATTTGCTAGATCGATTAATGGGCCAAATTTGCTAGCTCGTTTAATGGCCAAATTTGCTAGATCGATTAATGGGCCAAATTTGCTAGATAGTTTAATGGCCAAATTTTGCTAGATTGCTTAATGGGCCAACTTGTGTTATGGGCCTTATGTTGAAATTATTCTATAAATATTGTTATGCTTTGTATATGCATACATGACTGCATGGGTTGGGATAAATGACGAAGAGAAGAAAGGCCTGTTGCCAAAAATCTAGTTCGGTGGCTCTGCCACAAATATTTTAAATGGCCTGTTGCCAAAAATCTAGTTCGGTGGCTCTGCCACAAATATTTTAAATGGCCTGTTGCCAAAATATTATAAATGGCCTGTTGCCAAAAATCTAGTTCGGTGGCTCTACCACAAATATTTTAAATGGCCTGTTGCCAAAAATATTTTAAATGGCCTGTTGCCAAAATATTTTAAATGGCCTGTTGCCAAAAATCTAGTTCGGTGGCTCTGCCACAAATATTTTAAATGGCCTGTTGCCAAAAATCTAGTACGGTGGCCAAAAATCTAGTTCGGTGGCTCTGCCACAAATATTTATTTTAAATGGCCTGTTGCCAAAATCTAGTTCGGTGGCTCTACCACAAATATTTTAAATGGCCTGTTGCCAAAATATTTTAAATGGCCTGTTGCCAAAAATCTAGTTCGGTGGCTCTGCCACAAATATTTTAAATGGCCTGTTGCCAAAATATTTTAAATGGCCTGTTGCCAAAATCTAGTTCGGTGGCTCTGCCACAAATATTTTAAATGGCTTAATGCCTCTAGTTCGGTGACTCTGTCACAATCTAGTTCGGTGGCTCTGCCACAAACATAATTTTAATTGGCTTAATGCCTGCTATTGGTGTGTTGGCGGGGTGGGTTGACTTGATCCCCACAGGTGTGATGGTTGGTACGGGTGGTGTGTAGCGGATGGAAATTAGGCTTGGTTAGGAATTGCATATCCCATGCATATTATGTTCATGTTATTATGTTATAATTGTAAATGGGCTTAGGCCCAAAATATTGCTATGTGTGTTCCGACCCAGTGGATAATGGTAAGGGGATTACACACTGAGTTCTTGTAACTCACCCCCCCTTTCTCTTAACCTTTTCAGGTAATGCTTAGTGATGTGGACTTGGGCCTTGGATGACTCGATGGAGACCATACTTCAGAAATGGTTTATTTGAACTTCAGACTTCTTTCTTGTTTATTTTATTACTCTACTATTTTGGGTTAAATGTTGTAATAAGGCCTAAGATTTTCTTTCAAAATGCTTCTACAACTCTATTCCCAAACATCCCATTTTCATAAATTGTTTATTTCAAATATGTTTTCACAACCAAAAAGGTCTTTAAAGATAATTACGTTTTCAAGTAGATAACAATTGCTTAAGTGTTTTAGGTTTTAACAAAGAAATTGTAACTCTCAACAAGTTCTTAACAATCTCAAAGATGGTTTAAAAAAAAAAAAACTTCCATGTGACACACCAGATTCGGGCTTAACTTCTAGGCCGGGTTTAGGGTGTTACAACCAGATTGTACTGTTATTGTTTACAACAATAGTCATGGATTGTGCCCAATCATCTATGGTTTTTTCATAGTTTGACAAAGGAATATTTGTTAAATCTAAATATATTCCTCCTTGAGCAACATTTCTTTTATTAAGGTCTCCTATACTATAAGGTATAGGAATAGGTTGACTAGTTTCTCCTGGTGTTTCCAGTTTTATATCATTAGTAGCTATATTTTCTATTTTATTACCTAATATTCTTGTTGTGTTTTCAACAGTTTCGTGATTTCTATTAATAGACCTTAGACCATCATCTGTTTGAAGATCTGAGTCTATTTTTCTTTTACCATAAAAATCCTGTTTATCAATTTCCTTAGGCTTAGATATTTTATAATCATATGGATCTGGGGGTTCAGTATCCATGGGTTCGGGTATTTCTATATTTTCTTCTGTTGAAGTTTCTTCTTCATCAGATTTATGGCTTGTAACATTAATATCCATATTATTAGAATTACTACTTTCTGTAGTTTCTAAAATATAATTATCATTTTCATTATTATTATTATTAACATTACTATCATTATCATATTCTAACATATAATGATACTTATATTTTTCAAACAGATCTTTATGTTCTTCATAAAGTTCTTCTATTAACTTTAGATATTCAACTCTTTCAAGATTATCTTCCGTTTTAGAAAATTGGTTTTTCCAATGTTCTATCAAAGTTTTATAAGAGTCAAAATCATATTTTTCTTGTTTTTTATCCTTTTCTCTTTTTTCTTTTGTTTTGTTTTTTATTATTATTATTATTAGTTGAAGATTCATCCGAAGACTCATCCTCATCTGACAAAGCTAAAATAACATTACTATTACCGTAATATAAAGGTCCTAGATTTAGGTCCGAATCTATATTATTAGTATTAATAACTTGTTCTAATTTATTATTAACATCGGATAGTAATTCTTTAGACTTGCTATTCAAATCTAAATCTGTTACTACTCCCATATTATCTATTTTTTATTCTACTTTACTAACCTTAGTATATAGTTTATTAAAATATATAGACGTCATGTCTAACAAACTATTGATACCCTTACTAAGAGCCGAAATATTATTTTCATTTTTAGAGTCTATATGCATAGTATGATTACAAGTTTTATCTTGATATAAACAATCCATTTTTTCCATTATTATTATCCCTGGTACCTAAAACCTTCTGTGTCTTAACGTCCTCTCAACGCCAACAACGTCCCACTCGGACTCAACGGCAACGAAGACTAACGACAGATATATGGGTTTTGAGATAATAACAGCGAAATAAACAGAATTGCAGATACAAAGATAGAAACTTACAATGATAACTACGATATGAGAACTCCAGAAATCGTTACTCCGGGGCTCCTCTGATAGGATATCTGATACCAATTACGGGGGGAGGGAGGTGTATGTGCACAAGCGGAAGGGTTTATATCGTAGAATAATATTTCACAAGAAGAAAATAGATAATTTACAAAGAGAGATCAAGAAAGATTTCTTGATTTCTTAAGCAAAACTAAAAACTCTAATAAGCTATTCTAAAATCCGATTCAGGATTCGATCATCTTAAAACTCTAATAAACTATTCTAAAATCCGATTCAGGATTCGATGCCTTTTCCAGGCTACAACAATGCCTATTTATAGTGGAAAAAATGAACTCTAATTTAATTACAATTGAATTCCGAACATTATGTTGATAAGAATGGCTTCATGATTTTTTCCACGTAGCCATCTTGATTTGTTTGCTTCCACCGTCTTCTATCAAAATTGTTGTGGTTGCTTCCACGTTTCAATTGCATTAAATGGTTGCTTCCATCATGCATGACATCATCTTTGTCTTTTGGTGGTTTCCTTCTTTTTAAGTCACCGCCAAAATTGAATGCATCTTCTTGCTTTCATTACTTGATGGTAACGGGTTGTTACATCAATAATTAAATTTCTTCCTTTTTTGGATTTTATCCTTCCTGGATATTTCTGAGATTCATCTCTTCGATTTCATCCAGGTGTAGGGATTCTGGTGAAGGTACTGGTGTGTTCCAGTGCTCCCACACTTCTCTGATTTCCGCTGTTAACGGATAATCTTCAATTTCCATTTCAGCTATTTTTGTTAATAGTGACATGGCTTCTTCGTTCTCGTGCCTCTGGGGATTTCCAGTGTCGTAGGCTAGGATTCTTCTACCGTCAGTCCAGAACTCGAACGTGTTTTGTCGGAGTAGGAACTGAGCTTCCGCCATTAAATCAACTCCGGATTGGATTTGATAACGGAAATAATTTTTGTAACACTCGTCAATTGTTTTTGACAAATGCTCTTGATCTTCTTTGACCGCCAAGAGGGATCTTCCTCCAAGCATTTTATGAATAATCCATATTTGATATGGCTGATAAAATTTTTCTTTTTCAGCAATACCAATAAGGCTGTTATTTTTATATAAAAATAGTAAACAAAATCATCTAAATTAACATAGTTTGTTAATCTAGATTTTACCATAGCCGGAAAATCTTTTAGTAAATGAAAAGAAAGATTTTGGACTGTTATTTCTTTAACAAATCCCCATTCAATACTGGTTATATCAAATGGATCATGATCAAGTCGAAATTTGATAGTAGGAGTTTTTTCTCCTATATCATTTGTATAAACAAAAGCTTGTGAAAAATATTTTGACAACGTTTCCGAAAATAGAGCTTGCTGATTGCAAATGGCTCGATTTATTTTTGAAAATATATCAATAGGTAGAATTTGTCTACACTTGTTATATAGACATATTCTAAACATCTTATTAATAATAGGAGTATTTCTCCCTTTACTAATAAAATATTGAAATATATCAAGAAGATTGTTTATCTCCTTAATATCCATATATTCGATTAGGATATCATCCCAATCTCGGTATAAAATAGATTTTAGTAATAATTCTTCAGATTTATTTTCTTCAGTTGTTTTTTCAACTAAGAATTCTGAGAATTGGGTAAGAGCTTTTCTGAAACTAGCCCTTTGTTCCAAAATATGGTTTTTCCATATCTTGTTTATGAAATGGTAATATTCTGGGGTTAAGCCTGGATTATAAAAATCCTTTAGATTCGAGAATTCAGAGTTTTGTTGGTTTTTCAACAAAGCATCTGCATATTTGAGAATTTCAGAATCGGTAGGAGGCTTTTGAGAAAATTGAGAATAATCCACCTGTGTTGGTGAATGTGATCCAATTGGTTGGTTTACCAATGGATATGGTAAATAATATCCCTGGTTAGGATAAAATTGTACCTGTGTTGGTGCAACCATAAATCCTTGTTTAGGAATTATTTTTGCAGGTGCAGCCATAAATCCTTGTTTAGGACTTATAGGTGATTTTCCCTTGTTGGGTTTTTTATGGACAGTTCTCCATCCATCATTTTCTTTTAGAGGTTGTTTACCTCTATCCATAAGGCCTGCTAAGAAAATCAGCAATCATATTGTTAGTACCTTTTATGTATATGACTTCGAAATTGAATTGGCATAATTCATTATACCATCTAATCCTTCTAGGTACTGTTTCTAAACTTTTATTAGTAAGAAACTGTTTGACAGGTTGATTATCGGTTTTAATAATAAAACTTTCTGGTGCTAAATATATTAGGAATTTTTTTATTCCTTTTTTTATTGCTAATAGTTCTTTTTCATAAATAGCATAATTAATTTCGTTTGGTTTAAACTTTCCAGAACTATATCCACAAATTAATTCTTCATTAGCCATTGTTTTGGCTTTTAATACACATCCCCAATTTCTTTCTGAGGCATCTGTTTCTAGAATTAATTTATCACCTTGTTTAGGTAAATAAACTTTTGGAATATAATTTATTTCAGACTTTATTTGTTTTATAATGTCTGAATCTTTGTTAGACCACTCAAAAGGCTTGTCCTTTTTGAGTTTTTCATATAACTCATCTAGTTTTTTAGACAAATTAGGGAAGAAATTTCTGCCATAATTAACAATTCCTAGAAATTGTTGAAGTTGTTTCTTATCAACAATTTTTTCTGGGAATTCTTTTATTTTAACAATAATATGATCTTGGAGTTTAAGACCATCAGATGATAATATTAATCCTAAGAATTCTATTTCGGTTTTTTCCAATTCTATTTTCTTAGGGCTTAATATTATTCCATGTTTGATAAATTCTCTAGCTATAATATTTAGATGTTTTCTATGATTTTCCAGTGTTTCTGAAAAAATTAGAATATCATCTATATATACTACACAAAATTTTTTATATTTTTTGAATATAGAGTCCATCCATCTTTGGAAGACTTGAGGTGCATTACAAAGTCCAAATGGCATTACTCTCCATTGGTAATGACCATTAGGTGCACTGAAGGCTGTTAATGGTCTAGATTCTTCTGTTAACATGATTTGCCAGAAGCCAGACTTACAGTCAAATTTACTAAAATATTTTGCTTGTTTAGCTTGATTTATTAAGACTTCCTTTCTTGGAATAAAATATCCATCAAAAATAGTATTTTGATTTAATCTTTTATAATTTATAACCATCCTAGCTTTTCCTCTCTTTATCTCTGCATGGTTTCTTACCATGAAGGCAGGACTAGAATGTGGACTAGTAGTTTCTTCTATTAATCCTTTATCCAATAATTCCTTTATTTGTATATCAAATTCATCTATATCTTGTTTAGTATAGATCATAGGTTTTACTCTAATAATTTTATTGGGGTTTTCCAATTTTATGGTACAATATCTAGGACTATTTTTCCATAATTTTAATGGTTCTTCACTAAAATTATTTTCTAATATCTTAAACAACCAATGATTAGTATCTAGTTGTTTTATTTGTTCATTCTTAGGAGGTGTAAAGTCCTGATCACATATATATTTATGATTTTCTACCAAAGGTACTTCTACCGAAGTATTTTCAGTAGTTAGTACTACAAAATTTTTATCAATAGAAAATGGTAGATGTTGATATATAAAATTGTTACCTAACAATATATCTCCATGCATTTCATGAAAACATAATAATTTAGGAATTACAAATCTTACATTGTTTATGTAGATTGGTATATTTTTAGCTTTAAAAAGGATTAAAGTTTCAATACCATTGACACCAACAGCTCTAATAGGATTTTTCATAAGTTCCCATTTTTCTGATGGAATAGCATTTTCTCTACAGCTACTGGTTGTAGCTCCAGTATCTAATAAAGCATTTAAAGAATATGTTTTATATTCTCTAAATTGAAATATAATTTCTATGTAAGTATAATATTTTCTTGATTGAAAATGTGAAAAGGTAATAATATCCTTTTTTCCCATTTTTATTTGTTGAATTATTGGTTTTTCTAAATGAACTGGTTTTAGTTCAATTAGATATTTATTTTCCCAATATTTCTTTGGTTTCAATTTACCATAAGGATCCTGTTTATCAATTTCCTTAGGCTTAGATATTTTATAATCATATGGATCTGGGGGTTCAGTATCCATGGGTTCGGGTATTTCTATATTTTCTTCTGTTGAAGTTTCTTCTTCATCAGATTTATGGCTTGTAACATTAATATCTATATCCATATTATTAGAATTACTACTTTCTGTAGTTTCTAAAATATAATTATCATTTTCATTATTATTATTATTAACATTACTATCATTATCATATTCTAACATATAATGATACTTATATTTTTCAAACAGATCTTTATGTTCTTCATAAAGTTCTTCTATTAACTTTAGATATTCAACTCTTTCAAGATTATCTTCCGTTTTAGAAAATTGGTTTTTCGAATGTTCTATCAAAGTTTTATAAGAGTCAAAATCATATTTTTCTTGTTTTTTATCCTTTTCTCTTTTTTCTTTTGTTTTTTGTTTTTTATTATTATTATTATTAGTTGAAGATTCATCCGAAGACTCATCCTCATCTGACAAAGCTAAAATAACATTACTATTACCGTAATATAAAGGTCCTAGATTTAGGTCCGAATCTATATTATTAGTATTAATAACTTGTTCTAATTTATTATTAACATCGGATAGTAATTCTTTAGACTTGCTATTCAAATCTAAATCTGTTACTACTCCCATATTATCTATTTTTTCTTCTACTTTACTAACCTTAGTATATAGTTTATTAAAATATATAGACGTCATGTCTAACAAACTATTGATACCCTTACTAAGAGCCGAAATATTATTTTCATTTTTAGAGTCTATATGCATAGTATGATTACAAGTTTTATCTTGATATAAACAATCCATTTTTTCCATTATTATTATCCCTGGTACCTAAAACCTTCTGTGTCTTAACGTCCTCTCAACGCCAACAACGTCCCACTCGGACTCAACGGCAACGAAGACTAACGACAGATATATGGGTTTTGAGATAATAACAGCGAAATAAACAGAATTGCAGATACAAAGATAGAAACTTACAATGATAACTACGATATGAGAACTCCAGAAATCGTTACTCCGGGGCTCCTCTGATAGGATATCTGATACCAATTACGGGGGGAGGGAGGTGTATGTGCACAAGCGGAAGGGTTTATCTCGTAGAATAATATTTCACAAGAAGAAAATAGATAATTTACAAAGAGAGATCAAGAAAGATTTCTTGATTTCTTAAGCAAAACTAAAAACTCTAATAAGCTATTCTAAAATCCGATTCAGGATTCGATCATCTTAAAACTCTAATAAACTATTCTAAAATCCGATTCAGGATTCGATGCCTTTTCCAGGCTACAACAATGCCTATTTATAGTGAGAAAAATGAACTCTAATTTAATTACAATTGAATTCCGAACAGTATGTTGATAAGAATGGCTTCATGATTTTTCCACGTAGCCATCTTGATTTCCACCGTCTTCTGTCAAAATTGTTGTGGTTGCTTCCACGTTTTAATTGCATTAAATGGTTGCTTCCATCATGCATGACATCATCTTTGTCTTTTGGTGGTTTCCTTCTTTTTAAGTCACCGCCAAAATTATTGCTTGTATTATGACATTGATTGTTGCTTACATCACTGTCTGCGTCATTTGGATGCTGACTGGTTGCCTTCATCCTTCTTGGATATTTTTCAGATTCATTTCCTCGATCTCGTCAAGGTGCAATGATTCTGGTGAGGGTGCTGGTGTGTTCCAGTGTTCCCATACTTCTCTGATCTCCGCTGCTAACGGATAATCTTCGATTTCCATTTCAGCTATCTTTTTTAATAACTGAATGGCTTCTTCATTTCTTTCTATCTGGGTTCTTCCAGTATCATAGGCTAAAATTCTTCGTCCATCGGTCCAGAACATATAAGTTGTTTGATGGAGAAGATGCTTCGCCATACTCATTAAATCAATTCCGGATTGGATTTGATAATAGTTAAATTTATTATAACACTCATCAATGGTTTTTGACAAATGTTGTTGATCTTCTTCAACGGCTGAAAGGGCTTTTCCAGAAAACATAGTATTTATATTCCAAATTTGATATGGCTGATAAAAATTTTCTTTTTCAGCTATACCAATAAAGCTGCTTATTTCAATATGAAAATAATAGACAAAATCGTCTATATCTATAAAATTTGATAGCCGGGATTTGACTATCGCTGGAAAGTCTTTTAATAAATCAAAAGAGAGATTTTGGACTGTTATTTCTTTAACAAATCCCCACTCAATACTGGTTATATCAAATGGCTCATGATTTAATCGAAATTTGATAGTAGGAGTTTTTTCTCCTATATCATTTGTATAAACAAATGCTTGTGAAAAATATTTTGACAACGTTTCCGAAAATAGAGCTTGCTGGTTGCAAATGGCTCGATTTATTTTTGAAAATATATCAATAGGTAGAATTTGTCTACACTTGTTATATAGACATATTCTAAACATCTTATTAATAATAGGAGTATTTCTCCCTTTACTAATAAAATATTGAAATATATCAAGAAGATTGTTTATCTCCTTAATATCCATATATTCGATTAGGATATCATCCCAATCTCGGTATAAAATAGATTTTAGTAATAATTCTTCAGATTTATTTTCTTCAGTTGTTTTTTCAACTAAGAATTCTGAGAATTGGGTAAGAGCTTTTCTGAAACTAGCCCTTTGTTCCAAAATATGGTTTTTCCATATCTTGTTTATGAAATGGTAATATTCTGGGGTTAAGCCTGGATTATAAAAATCCTTTAGATTCGAGAATTCAGAGTTTTGTTGGTTTTTCAACAAAGCATCTGCATATTTGAGAATTTCAGAATCGGTAGGAGGCTTTTGAGAAAATTGAGAATAATCCACCTGTGTTGGTGAATGTGATCCAATTGGTTGGTTTACCAATGGATATGGTAAATAATATCCCTGGTTAGGATAAAATTGTACCTGTGTTGGTGCAACCATAAATCCTTGTTTAGGAATTATTTTTGCAGGTGCAGCCATAAATCCTTGTTTAGGACTTATAGGTGATTTTCCCTTGTTGGGTTTTTTATGGACAGTTCTCCATCCATCATTTTCTTTTAGAGGTTGTTTACCTCTATCCATAAGGCCTGCTAAGAAAATCAGCAAACATTAGTAAAAATAAATTTATTACTTTCTACTAATGGTATTTCTATAGAAGTGTTTTCTATAGATAATATAACCGATTTTTTATTAACAGTAAATGGTAAATATTGATTTATAAAATTATTACCCAATAACATGTCTCCATACATATCAGGTAAACATAATAATTTTGGAATTATAAACCTAACATTGTTTATGTAGATTGGTATATTTTTAGCTTTAAAATAAACAGTAGTTTTGCTACCATTTATTCCACTAATATTTATTATCTTTTTTACAGGTTTCCAATATTCTTCAGGAAGAATATTCTTTTTACAACTACTAGTTGTAGCTCCTGTATCTAATAAAGCATGTAAAGAATATTTTTTATAATCTTTACTATGTAATGTAATTTCAATATATTTATTGAAATTTGTAATATTCTCAATTGAATAATTTATATCTTCCATTCTAGTGTTTCTAGAATTTCTACTTGGTGTAGTAGGAAAAATAGGAATATGAACTGTTTTCATACCTATTGGTGTAGAAGTACTTATATCTTCTTCTTCCTCTGGTTGAGAATTAGAAGGTAATACTAAATTATCATCTGTATTAGTAATCAGATTATTTCTGAAATATAACTTGTCACCAGATGACATGTATTCAATAGTACTTACTGGTTTAGAAGTACTAGTATTATTAGTTTTATCAATTATCCAGTCTTTTGGAATCGATAAATCTTTTAAATGTAATAGCTTTGGTTGAATTTCTGTAGTAAATTTATTGGGCTCAAAAAGCTCAATAATTTTATTATTTATCTCTTTTATTTCAACCTCTGCCGTATTAGTATATTCATTAATGGAAGTCCAGCTGATTGCTAAATCTTCTGCTAAATCACTAATATCAGAATTTTTTGTCTGAATTCTAAGGCATAGACACTCTTCTATTAGAGGATCTGTTATAGAGATAAAGTAATTTGGTTTTACCTTAAATCCTATAACCCCTGTATGTAAATTAGATTGAATTCCTCCAATAAGTGCTTTTATTGGGTTTTCAAATCTTTTGTCTAATAATACTGCTAAGATAGGAACATCATGACCTTTTCTAAATAATGCTCTAATTGTTATCATGATTACTCCTAAATGTATATATCTAACCTGAGGATAGTTTTTTCTAATCCTTTTTATTTTTTCTTTAGTAAATAAGGGGATTTCTGTTAATCCTCCTTTAGTATCTTTAGCGACTGTATTACCGCTAATTTTCTCTATATGTCTTTTTGACCATATTTTAAACTTAGAGATTTTATATATTTCTTCTTTAGAAATATGATTTTTATTAATCTTTTCTATTATATCATCAGAAAAATCTATTTCTTCTCCGATTAAATTTCCTAATTTAATATCCTGTTGTTCAGAATTAGGAATTTCTTCTAACTTATTATTAGAACTATTTCCTATCATAAAGATATATTCGTCAGAATCTATATCAGACTCTGTTTCTGATAATAACTCATATAATATTTCAGTGGGATTTGTTTCCTCACCAAAACATATTTCTAAATCTTGTTCTTCAAGATTTTTAATTATTTTTCTAGCATTCTTACCTTTGTTAGGACAATTTGATGCTAGATGACCTTCTTCATCGCAAATAAAACATTTACAAATTTGTTTTTTAGAAGTTTTTCTTCTAACAAATTTTTTCTTTTTATCTTTATTAGAATATCTTTTATTTCCTGGTTTCCATTTAGCTAATTTATATTTTTTATTATATTTTTTATAGGTTTTCGGACGTATGGAGTTACATCCAAATTCCCATTCTCCTTCTAACATTTTTGTACAATATTTATGGCTTAATTTATTCTTGACTTGTTTAGCCGCTTTACTCTGTAAACAATGTAATAGAATTCTTTCTTTAGCGAAATTAATCCTATTACCTATTGTATCTATATCTCCTATTTCTTTATTATCATTACTATATTTTATAATGAAAGATGCATATTTATTTATACAAATTTCATCCCAAGGTGGAGGTAATTTATGGAAATATTGATTTCTCCAAAAATCTACACTTTCATTTTTTAATTTTTGATATTCATGTAGAAATTTTTTAGAGAATTCGTCTAAATATCTAATATCACATAATTTTAATTTTGACAAGGTATAGCTGGATTGACTATCCTGATCTTTTTTATTAGTATAACCACAAAATTCTATTTTTAGAATTGAGGTTAATCCTTTTAATAAATCTTTAGGAGAACTTATTTGATTAATAAGTTGACCCTTCTGTTCTCTTCCTTTCTCAGATTCTTCCCAGCGTCTGAGAAATTGTAGAACATCACCTTGAAAAGTTCCAACAAAATAGTTTAAAAACTTTTCTTTTGACCAGATTGTACTGTTATTGTTTACAACAATAGTCATGGATTGTGCCCAATCATCTATGGTTTTTTCATAGTTTGACAAAGGAATATTTGTTAAATCTAAATATATTCCTCCTTGAGCAACATTTCTTTTATTAAGGTCTCCTATACTATAAGGTATAGGAATAGGTTGACTAGTTTCTCCTGGTGTTTCCAGTTTTATATCATTAGTAGCTATATTTTCTATTTTATTACCTAATATTCTTGTTGTGTTTTCAACAGTTTCGTGATTTCTATTAATAGACCTTAGACCATCATCTGTTTGAAGATCTGAGTCTATTTTTCTTTTACCATAAAAATCTTTTTTATCAATTTCCTTAGGTTTAGGTATCACATATTCATATGGATCTGGGGGTTCAGTATCCATGGGTTCGGGTATTTCTATATTTTCTTCTGTTGAAGTTTCTTCTTCATCAGATTTATGGCTTGTAACATTAATATCCATATTATTAGAATTACTACTTTCTGTAGTTTCTAAAATATAATTATCATTTTCATTATTATTATTATTAACATTACTATCATTATCATATTCTAACATATAATGATACTTATATTTTTCAAACAGATCTTTATGTTCTTCATAAAGTTCTTCTATTAACTTTAGATATTCAACTCTTTCAAGATTATCTTCCGTTTTAGAAAATTGGTTTTTCCAATGTTCTATCAAAGTTTTATAAGAGTCAAAATCATATTTTTCTTGTTTTTTATCCTTTTCTCTTTTTTCTTTTGTTTTTTGTTTTTTATTATTATTATTATTAGTTGAAGATTCATCCGAAGACTCATCCTCATCTGACAAAGCTAAAATAACATTACTATTACCGTAATATAAAGGTCCTAGATTTAGGTCCGAATCTATATTATTAGTATTAATAACTTGTTCTAATTTATTATTAACATCGGATAGTAATTCTTTAGACTTGCTATTCAAATCTAAATCTGTTACTACTCGCATATTATCTATTTTTTCTTCTACTTTACTAACCTTAGTATATAGTTTATTAAAATATATAGACGTCATGTCTAACAAACTATTGATACCCTTACTAAGAGCCGAAATATTATTTTCATTTTTAGAGTCTATATGCATAGTATGATTACAAGTTTTATCTTGATATAAACAATCCATTTTTTCCATTATTATTATCCCTGGTACCTAAAACCTTCTGTGTCTTAACGTCCTCTCAACGCCAACAACGTCCCACTCGGACTCAACGGCAACGAAGACTAACGACAGATATATGGGTTTTGAGATAATAACAGCGAAATAAACAGAATTGCAGATACAAAGATAGAAACTTACAATGATAACTACGATATGAGAACTCCAGAAATCGTTACTCCGGGGCTCCTCTGATAGGATATCTGATACCAATTACAGGGGGAGGGAGGGATATGTGCACAAGCGGAAGGGTTTATATCGTAGAATAATATTTCACAAGAAGAAAATAGATAATTTACAAAGAGAGATCAAGAAAGATTTCTTGATTTCTTAAGCAAAACTAAAAACTCTAATAAGCTATTCTAAAATCTGATTCAGGATTCGATCATCTTAAAACTCTAATAAACTATTCTAAAATCCGATTCAGGATTCGATCATCTTAAAACTCTAATAAACTATTCTAAAATCCGATTCAGGATTCGATTCCAGGCTACAACAATGCCTATTTATAGTGGAAAAAATGAACTCTAATTTAATTACAATTGAATTCCGAACATTATGTTGATAAGAATGGCTTCATGATTTTTTCCACGTAGCCATCTTGATTTGTTTGCTTCCACCGTCTTCAATCAAAATTGTTGTGGTTGCTTCCACGTTTCAATTGCATTAAATGGTTGCTTCCATCATGCATGACATCATCTTTGTCTTTTGGTGGTTTCCTTCTTTTTAAGTCACCGCCAAAATTGAATGCATCTTCTTGCTTTCATTACTTGATGGTAACGGGTTGTTACATCAATAATTAAATTTCTTCCTTTTTTGGATTTTATCCTTCCTGGATATTTCTGAGATTCATCTCTTCGATTTCATCCAGGTGTAGGGATTCTGGTGAAGGTACTGGTGTGTTCCAGTGCTCCCACACTTCTCTGATTTCCGCTGTTAACGGATAATCTTCAATTTCCATTTCAGCTATTTTTGTTAATAGTGACATGGCTTCTTCGTTCTCGTGCCTCTGGGGATTTCCAGTGTCGTAGGCTAGGATTCTTCTACCGTCAGTCCAGAACTCGAACGTGTTTTGTCGGAGTAGGAACTGAGCTTCCGCCATTAAATCAACTCCGGATTGGATTTGATAACGGAAATAATTTTTGTAACACTCGTCAATTGTTTTTGACAAATGCTCTTGATCTTCTTGGACCGCCAAGAGGGATCTTCCTCCAAGCATTTTATGAATAATCCATATTTGATATGGCTGATAAAATTTTTCTTTTTCAGCAATACCAATAAGGCTGTGTATTTTTATATAAAAATAGTAAACAAAATCATCTAAATTAACATAGTTTGTTAATCTAGATTTTACCATAGCCGGAAAATCTTTTAGTAAATGAAAAGAAAGATTTTGGACTGTTATTTCTTTAAACAAATCCCCATTCAATACTGGTTATATCAAATGGATCATGATCAAGTCGAAATTTGATAGTAGGAGTTTTTTCTCCTATATCATTTGTATAAACAAAAGCTTGTGAAAAATATTTTGACAATGTTTCCGAAAATAGAGCTTGCTGGTTGCAAATGGCTCGATTTATTTTTGAAAATATATCAATAGGTAGAATTTGTCTACACTTGTTATATAGACATATTCTAAACATCTTATTAATAATAGGAGTATTTCTCCCTTTACTAATAAAATATTGAAATATATCAAGAAGATTGTTTATCTCCTTAATATCCATATATTCGATTAGGATATCATCCCAATCTCGGTATAAAATAGATTTTAGTAATAATTCTTCAGATTTATTTTCTTCAGTTGTTTTTTCAACTAAGAATTCGGAGAATTGGGTAAGAGCTTTTCTGAAACTAGCCCTTTGTTCCAAAATATGGTTTTTCCATATCTTGTTTATGAAATGGTAATATTCTGGGGTTAAGCCTGGATTATAAAAATCCTTTAGATTCGAGAATTCAGAGTTTTGTTGGTTTTTCAACAAAGCATCTGCATATTTGAGAATTTCAGAATCGGTAGGAGGCTTTTGAGAAAATTGAGAATAATCCACCTGTGTTGGTGAATGTGATCCAATTGGTTGGTTTACCAATGGATATGGTAAATAATATCCCTGGTTAGGATAAAATTGTTCCTGTGTTGGTGCAACCATAAATCCTTGTTTAGGAATTATTTTTGCAGGTGCAGCCATAAATCCTTGTTTAGGACTTATAGGTGATTTTCCCTTGTTGGGTTTTTTATGGACAGTTCTCCATCCATCATTTTCTTTTAGAGGTTGTTTACCTCTATCCATAAGGCCTGCTAAGAAAATCAGCAATCATATTGTTAGTACCTTTTATGTATATGACTTCGAAATTGAATTGGCATAATTCATTATACCATCTAATCCTTCTAGGTACTGTTTCTAAACTTTTATTAGTAAGAAACTGTTTGACAGCTTGATTATCGGTTTTAATAATAAAACTTTCTGGTGCTAAATATATTAGGAATTTTTTTATTCCTTTTTTTATTGCTAATAGTTCTTTTTCATAAATAGCATAATTAATTTCGTTTGGTTTAAACTTTCTAGAACTATATCCACAAATTAATTCTTCATTAGCCATTGTTTTGGCTTTTAATACACATCCCCAATTTCTTTCTGAGGCATCTGTTTCTAGAATTAATTTATCACCTTGTTTAGGTAAATAAACTTTTGGAATATAATTTATTTCAGACTTTATTTGTTTTATAATGTCTGAATCTTTGTTAGACCACTCAAAAGGCTTGTCCTTTGTAATATCCTAAAAATTGAGTAATTATATGTTGCGTTATTTTGTTGCTTAGCTAGTGAAATGATTCAATTTGTGTGTTTAAAACGGCCTCAAGAAGGCTCAGGATTTATTTGGACTTGGAATAATTTTTTTTGGTAAGTAGTACTTTATGGAAATGGAACAAGTAACCTTAAATGCTTAAGGTAATTAAATGGTAAAAGTTAGCATAAGATGAGCAAGTGGTAAAGGGGATATGACGCCATGTAGGTTTGCTTGAGGGAAGAGGTTCGAATCTCATATGTAGCATTTTAAAGAGTATATTTTTTTGTGCTAGGAAGAGTTTGATTTGGTCAAAAGAATACAAATGGTGGAGTAGGTGAATGAGTGAATTGTGGAAAAAAAAAGAAATGGGAGAAAAAGGAATGATGGGGAGTGATTTATGGAAAAAGAAAAAAAATTATAATACAAATGGTGGAGTAGGTGAATGAGTGAATTGTGAAGAGGGGGTGTTTAGGAATTTTTTTCATTTGGTCACTTTTTCTTTACCTAATATTTTGTTTCTTTTGGTTACATTTCCTCCTTGCTGGAAATTTCCTCTTCTTCTATAGTGTTCCTTCTACTCATCTTTTCTCTCTTTCATCCAATTCTAGCTAGTACAACTTGAGCCTTGTGTTGCAAATCTCTTCTTGGCCGAAACCCCTACTTCTTTTTCCCTTCTAATCTTCAAGTGGTTGATTCCATTCTTCTCATCTTTCGGTTTCCATTGCGGTGTGTCCCAAAACCGAATAGTGGTTCTTACGTTTTGTTGTTGTTCCGATTCTTTTGATAATCAAAGGGCAGAATCGTTAACATCAGTCGCAGTAAAGGAGCGTGTGGTGGTAGTCAGAAGGCGGGGTTGAATATCGGGACTCCGTAGAGGGAAATCACGTAGTGGTAAGTGATTCAAGTGTAAGTATTACGTGGGGTATGAAATCTTTTGGAAATCCGAGGCTAACTTTTGGTTGGTATTGTTCTAGGGTCAACGAAGAGTGGTTCTTTAGGAAATCCAAATCAGGTGTGTTTACTTTCCGAATACATGTTTGAAATGGGGTGTGTAATCTCATACCTCTCTAAATGTTTGCATGAAATGTTCTGTGAATCGGTCGAAAGACTGAAAAGCCGCAAACCAGCATCTATGGCCACTCGGGCGTACGTATGTTCGAAGTGGTAACCATATTTTGTAACAAAACAGTTTTGGTTAACAGCAGTGACGTGATTTTGAAAAATCACAAAAAATAGTACGAATTGAATTAGAAAGTGAAGGAGATATGGATTGAAAGATAATTGAGTCTATTTTCTTATAAAGGAAACGGAGTAAGCAAAGGATTAGTATATTTTGAGATTTTAGAGTTTTGTGAGACTGGTTCAGGTGATTTCGAGATCCCCTGTTCTGACTTTACAAAATCACTATAAATTGTAGAAAAATAATTACGGAACATGGTTTATATTATTAGAATCCTTAGTGAGTCTATTTTTATTTGGATCAAACGAAACCAGTATTTGAGTTCTGTACAATAAGATATCTGAGATTTTGTGAAGAGAGGGCAGAACTGTCAAACAGTGAAACAAGGGATACTTTGAAGAATAAACTGTACTAATTGGCTAAGCCAAAAATTCTGGAAAAATTACAGTAAGACGTTATATGAGTCTAGTTTCAAGGAAAATTTACGGATATAAGTTTCGAGTTTCCTAACTCAAGTTGTAGTCAATTTAGTCAGTACGACGCAGATGGACAGTTTTGATTTTTATGTCCCAAATTAGTAATTAAGCCTAGGTTGCAGAAATTACCATCATACCATTAGAGGGTAAATTACCGAATTACCCTTAGTGGGTACGATTACCGATTTATAAAAATGCCCTTACGGGCTGAATTACGAAAATGCCCCTAATGGGCTGAATTACAAAATTCCCTATGAACCGAATTACGAAAATACCCTTAATGGGCCAACTTGATAATTTGCTATATGGGCCAACTTGATAAATTGCTATATGGGCCAATTTGATAATTTGCTATATGGGCAAATTTGAAAAACTGCTAGGTCGATATATGGGCCAAAACTGCTAGATCGATATATATGGGCCAAAATTGCTAGATCGTTAAATGGGCTAAATTGCTATTTTGACTAACGGGCCAAATTGATAACTTGTAATATGGGCTTTTTGTTGAAATTTACCTTATGAATATATTGTTATGCATTATATATATATACATGACTGCATGGGTTGGGATAATTGACGAAGAGAAGAAAGGCCTGTTGCCAAAATCTAGTTCGGTGGCTCTGCCACAAATATTTTAAATGGCTTAATGCCTCTAGTTCGGTGACTTTGTCACAATCTAGTTCGGTGGATCTGCCACAAATATTTTAAATGGCTTAATGCCTCTAGTTCGGTGACTTTGTCACAATCTAGTTCGGTGGCTCTGCCATAAATATTATAATTGGCTTAATGCCTGCTATTGGTGTGTTGGCGGGGTGGGTTGACTTGATCCCCACAGGTGTGTTGGTTGGTACGGGTGGTGTGTAGCGGATGGAACCTAGGTTTGGTTGGGAATTGCATATCACATGCATTTTTTTATATATATATTTGATTTATATGTATTGTACAATTGTAAATGGGCTCAAGCCCAACTAATTGCTTAAATGGTTTTGGCCCAGTGAACACGGTAAGTGGGTTACACATTGAGTTCTAAGTAACTCACCCCGTTTTCCTTACCCTTCTCAGGTAATAATAATTGATGGAGGCTTGGGCCGGGGATGACTTCGTGTGGAGGCCATACTAAGAATGATGAGTTACAAAAACTTTGAACTTCTTTTAAGTATTTAAGTAATATTTCAATTGCGATGTAATAAGGCCTCTGGTATTATTTTTAGGGATTTTTATTTGTGGATGGTTTTTAATATGTTTTAATTACTCAAATGGGGTTGTTTAATTTTTATAAATGTTTTCTTAAACTTGTGTATAAAAAGGGGGTTTTTCTTAAATATCACTCACTCGTAAAATTTTGTGAAAACTCTCTTATAAATTCATTTCAACCAATTATTGAGATTTTTAACCAATTATCTCTTTGTAAATCAAATTGTAAACTCTTATGTTTTAAAATCATGGTTTTCAAATAAATCTCGATTTTTGATAAACTCCACCTTTAAAATCGTTTTCAAGAATTGTTTTTATTAAAAGCATTGATGACTGGACGTAAGTTCGAATTGTGTGGCATGCCAAGTCTGGTCTTAACGCATAGGCCGGGTTTGGGGTGCTACATTTTGTGGTATCAGAGCCAGTTTCAAAACTCGGCTGTGGTTTGGGTTCAACAACAAATTTTGTTTAAAAAAACTATTTAAATTTCTAGATGTTATGTGTTAAAGGTAGTATGGCACCACGAGCATCCAGCACCAAGTTAAGTAAGTATTTGTATATTAAATATTTATTATTGTGATATGACCATAGGAACACTCTAGAACTTCTAGTTTTAGATGTTGAAAACGATATAGATTGAGACTATAGGAAGTGATTGTGAAAACAACTTTACCTCCTATATCTCATAAAATATCGTTAATAAATGCTGAAATAGTATACTGATTCATAAAACTTGAAATCAGATTAAACCGAAATACCCAATATGAGCACTAGAGGACGTGGACGTGGACGTGGTAGACGTGGTCGTGGTAGAGGCCGAGGTGCTAGGGTGGCGTTTGAAGCATCGGGTCTTATGCCGGAAATGGATGCACCTGTGTCACCTGGGAGTGAGACTGGATCTCATGATCATACGAGAGAGGATAATGCTTTGACTCGAGCAATGCTGCGATTCCTAGAAAGGGTTATTGGGGTTAGAACTGGTCCAACAATTCGTGGATCAATCTCGGAACGGCTTAAATCAAGTGATGCCGAGGTTTTTAGAGGTGTTTCTGGTGTAGCTCCAAATGTTGCGGAATATTGGCTCGAGGCTGTAGAGCGGATTATGTATGATATAGAGTGCACTGTTGAGCAGAAACTGAGAGGGGCTGTATCCTTGCTAAGGGATGAGGCGTATCAATGGTAGCTTACGGTTCGAGAAGGCACTGAGGCTGCATTGATTACTTGGGATTTCTTCAAAGCTGCTTTCCAAGGGAAGTACGCCGGGACAAGTTATATAGATGCCCGGAGGAAGGAATTCCTAAATTTGATTCAAGGAAATAAGACGGTGGCAGCCTACGAGGTGGAATTTCTTCGCTTGAGCCGTTATGCTCGCACAATAGTGTCGACTGATCATGAGCACTGTGTACGCTTTGAAGATGGGCTGAATGATGAGTTGCGGGTACTGATAGCCCCACAACAAGTACGGACTTTTACCTCGCTCGTGGAGAAAGCCAAGATAGCCGAAGAGGCTAAAAAATCAGAACGCCAGAACCGGGAAAGAGTTAGAGGCAAGAGGGATATTAAGTACACGGTTTCTGCTAAAAGGTTCCAGAAGAGGCCCCGAAATGATGAGCCAGCTCAAGCTAGAGCACCTGTGACTACTAATCAGAGTTGAGATTGTACTGAATGTGGGAAGCGACATCCTGGGGAATGCTGGAGGAAAACTGGTGCCTGCTATAAATGTGGTTCCACAGATCATCAATATAAGAATTGCCCTCGATGAACTGATACGACTTCAGAAGCTCGTAACCCTGATGCTCAGCCAGCAAGAGGCACTCAGCAGCCACCGAGAGGCCGTGGACCAGGTCGTGGTGGTAATGGTGTTGGACGTGGTCAAGGTGCACCGGGTCGAGGAAATGGCTTTAGAGGTAACGAGGAGGCAGGACAGCCGGGGTTGGTTTATGCGGTTAGGCGTCGGGAAGATGGCGATGCACTTGATGTGATAACTGGTACGTTTTTCATCTTTGATGTACCTGTTACTGCTTTGATAGATATCGGGTCTACCCATTCGTATGTTGCTAGTGCCATATTTGGAAACCTGAATATTAGATCTGAGATTACCGATAGAGAGATGACGGTACTTAGTCCTTTAGGACAGTCAGTAATTGTGAATAAACTGTTTAGAGACGTGCCCTTAGAAATCCAAAGAGAAATATTTCTAGCGGATTTGATGGAATTGCCTTTTGGCGAGTTTGATCTTATTTTGGGAATGGATTGGTTGGTGAAGCACCGGGCGCAATTGGATTGTGCTGAAAAGCGGATGTTGATAAGGACTGTGGATGATGAGAAGGTAGTTATGATTGGTGAGCGAAGGAACTTTTTGGCAAATGTGGTATCTGCTTTGAAGGCAGAAAAGATGGTGCGAAAAGGGTATGGAGCATTCCTAGCCTTCATTAGTGCTTCGGATGCCAAGGAATTATCGGTGGACGGTGTGAGAACGGTGAAAGGATTTCCAGATGTCTTTCCCGAAGAACTTCTGGGTCTACCTCCAGATCGAGAAGTAGAGTTTGGTATTGAGCTTTTGCCCGGAACGGCTCCGGTGTCCATTGCTCCTTATAGAATGGCGCCGAAGGAGTTGGCGGAGCTTAAAGCTCAAATTCAAGAATTGTTAGATTGGGGATTTATCCGACCGAGTGTGTCTCCGTAGGGAGCACCGGTTTTGTTCGTCAAGAAGAAGGATGGGTCGATGCGTATGTGCATTGATTATAGGCAGTTAAATAAATTGACGATCAAGAATAGGTATCCATTGCCGAGAATCGATGACCTGTTTGATCAATTAAGAGGAGCTTCAGTTTTCTCCAAGATTGATTTGAGATCGGGTTATCATCAACTCAAGGTTAAAGAAGCGGATATTCATAAGACGGCATTCCGAACTCGTTATGGACATTATGAGTTTTTGGTTATGCCGTTTGGTTTGACCAATGCACCAGCTGCATTTATGGACATGATGAACCGAGTCTTTCAACCCTATCTAGACCGGTTTGTAGTGGTGTTTATAGATGATATCTTGGTATATTCGAAGAATGAAGAAGAGCATGACTCACATTTGCGCATTGTGTTGCAAATTTTGCGGGATAAGCAACTTTATGCCAAATTCAGTAAATGCGAATTTTGGTTGAAGGAAGTGACTTTCTTGGGGCATGTGGTGCAGCTGAAGGAATAAGAGTTGATCCTCGGAAGGTAGAGGCTGTGTTGGAATGGAAACCACCGAAGTCAGTGGCTGAAATTCGGAGTTTCCTAGGGTTAGCTGGTTATTACCGGCGTTTTGTTGAGGGGTTTTCATTGATTGCTGCACCCCTAACTAAGTTGTTACGAAAAGGAGTACCGTATGTGTGGACTGATAAACAACAAGAAAGTTTCGAGAAACTGAAGAAGATTTTGACGGAAGCGCCAGTACTGATTCAACCTGAGGCTGGAAAAGAGTTTACCGTTTACTGTGATGCGTCACATACGGGTTTAGGATGTGTGTTAATGCAAAGTGGGAAAGTGGTGGCGTATGCTTCTCGTCAGTTGAGGCCGCATGAAGTCAACTATCCTACTCATGATTTGGAGTTGGCAGCGGTGGTGTTTGCTTTAAAGATTTGGAGGCACTATCTATACGGTGAGAAGTCGATCATTTATATAGACCATAAGAGTCTTAAGTACCTCCTTACTCAAAAGGAGTTGAACTTGAGACAACGAAGATGGGTAGAGTTATTAAAAGATTATGACTTCTCAATCGAGTACCATCCTGGAAAGGCTAACGTGGTGGCAGATGCGTTGAGTCGTAAGGTAGTATCGGAGTTGAGAGCAATGTTTGCTCACCTCAGTTTGTTTGAGGATGGCAGTCTGCTAGCGGAACTTCAGGTGAAGCCTATGTGGTTAGAGAAAATCAAGGAAAAGCAGTTATCAGATGAAAAGTTGGGTCCTTTAATGCAACAGTTAAAAGTGGTATAATAGGGGATTTTGGATTGAACAAGGATGGCGTGCTATGTTTTCGTAGAAGAGTTTGTATGCCCATGGATTCAGGTTTGAGACAAATGATTCTACGGGAGGCGCATAGTAGTCCTTATGCTATGCACCCCGGAAGAAATAAGATGTATCGGGATCTTCGTGAACAGTATTGGTGGCCAGGGTTGAAACGAGAGGTTACTGAATTTGTAGGGAAATGCTTGACTTGTCAACAAGTGAAGGCGGAACATCAATTACCATCGGGATTATTACAACCGGTAAAGATTCCTCTATGGAAATGGGAACAGATAACGATGGATTTTGTTAGTGGGTTACCCTTAACACCTGCTAAGAAAGATTCTATTTGGGTGGTAGTTGATCGATTAACGAAGACTGCTCATTTTCTACCAGTTCGTACGGATTACTCGCTGCAGAAATTGGCTAAGCTGTATGTATCTGAGATCGTAAGGTTGCATGGGGTACCAGTGTCTATCATATCAGACAGAGATCCCAGGTTTACATCACGGTTTTGGAAAGCTTTACATGAGGCTTTGGGAACAAAGTTAAACTTTAGTACGGCTTTTCATCCTCAGTCAGATGGTCAGTCAGAAAGAGTAATTCAGATTTTGGAAGACATGTTGCGTGGTTGTGTAATCGACTTCAGAGGTAGTTGGGAGGATTTCCTACCGTTGGCAGAGTTCGCGTATAATAACAGTTACCAATCCAGTATCCAAATGGCACCCTATGAAGCGTTATACGGTCGTAGGTGTCGTACTCCTACTTGTTGGACTGAATTGGGGGAACGACAGTTGTTGGGTCCTGAGTTGATATCTGAGACGGAAGAAAAGGTAAAGGTGATTCGAGCGCGGTTAAAGGAAGCTTCGGATCGACAAAAATCGTATGCGGATCTGAAGCGTAAGGATATTGAATTTGCGGTGGGAGATCAGGTCTTTCTGAAAGTCTCACCCTGGAAGAAGATTTTCAGATTTGGAAGGAAGGGCAAGTTGAGTCCTAGGTTCATTGGACCGTACCGTGTGTTGAAGCGCGTAGGACCAGTGGCCTATCAGATTGAATTACCTTCGGAGTTGAGTCAAATTCATAATGTTTTCCATGTTTCCATGCTGAGGCGCTATAGATCTGATCCGTCTCACATAGTACCGGTAGAAGAAGTGGAGTTGAGATCAGACTTGTCTTTCGAGGAGGAACCAGTGGAAATCTTAAACCGAGATGTTAAAGTGCTAAGAAAGAAGACTGTGCCATTGGTTAAGGTTCTATGGCGTAATCACAGAGCGGAGGAAGCTACGTGGGAGCCTGAGGATGCATTTCGGCAACAATATCCTCACCTCTTCTAACCAGGTAAATTTCGAGGACGAAATTTTCTTTAAGGGGGTAGAATTGTAATATCCTAAAAATTGAGTAATTATATGTTGCGTTATTTTGTTGCTTAGCTAGTGAAATGATTCAATTTGTGTGTTTAAAACGGCCTCAAGAAGGCTCGGGATTTATTTGGACTTGGAATAATTTTTTTTGGTAAGTAGTACTTTATGGAAATGGAACAAGTAACCTTAAATGCTTAAGGTAATTAAATGGTAAAAGTTAGCATAAGATGAGCAAGTGGTAAAGGGGATATGACGCCATGTAGGTTTGCTTGAGGGAAGAGGTTCGAATCTCATATGTAGCATTTTAAAGAGTATATTTTTTTGTGCTAGGAAGAGTTTGATTTGGTCAAAAGAATACAAATGGTGGAGTAGGTGAATGAGTGAATTGTGGAAAAAAAAAGAAATGGGAGAAAAAGGAATGATGGGGAGTGATTTATGGAAAAAGAAAAAAAATTATAATACAAATGGTGGAGTAGGTGAATGAGTGAATTTTGAAGAGGGGGTGTTTAGGAATTTTTTTTCATTTGGTCACTTTTTCTTTACCTAATATTTTGTTTCTTTTGGTTACATTTCCTCCTTGCTGGAAATTTCCTCTTCTTCTATAGTGTTCCTTCTACTCATCTTTTCTCTCTTTCATCCAATTCTAGCTAGTACAACTTGAGCCTTGTGTTGCAAATCTCTTCTTGGCCGAAACCCCTACTTCTTTTTCCCTTCTAATCTTCAAGTGGTTGATTCCATTCTTCTCATCTTTCGGTTTCCATTGCGGTGTGTCCCAAAACCGAATAGTGGTTCTTACGTTTTGTTGTTGTTCCGATTCTTTTGATAATCAAAGGGCAGAATCGTTAACATCAGTCGCAGTAAAGGAGCGTGTGGTGGTAGTCAGAAGGCGGGGTTGAATATCGGGACTCCGTAGAGGGAAATCACGTAGTGGTAAGTGATTCAAGTGTAAGTATTACGTGGGGTATGAAATCTTTTGGAAATCCGAGGCTAACTTTTGGTTGGTATTGTTCTAGGGTCAACGAAGAGTGGTTCTTTAGGAAATCCAAATCAGGTGTGTAATCCCTTACTTTCCGAATACATGTTTGAAATGGGGTGTGTAATCTCATACCTCTCTAAATGTTTGCATGAAATGTTCTGTGAATCGGTCGAAAGACTGAAAAGCCGCAAACCAGCATCTATGGCCACTCGGGCGTACGTATGTTCGAAGTGGTAACCATATTTTGTAACAAAACAGTTTTGGTTAACAGCAGTGACGTGATTTTGAAAAATCACCAAAAATAGTACGAATTGAATTAGAAAGTGAAGGAGATATGGATTGAAAGATAATTGAGTCTATTTTCTTATAAAGGAAACGAGTAAGCAAAGGATTAGTATATTTTGAGATTTTTAGAGTTTTGTGAGACTGGTTCAGAGTGATTTCGAGATCCCCTGTTCTGACTTTACAAAATCACTATAAATTGTAGAAAAATAATTACGGAACATGGTTTATATTATTAGAATCCTTAGTGAGTCTATTTTTATTTGGATCAAACAAAACCAGTATTTGAGTTCTGTACAATAAGATATCTGAGATTTTGTGAAGAGAGGGCAGAACTGTCAAACAGTGAAACAAGGGATATTTTGAAGAATAAACTGTACTAATTGGCTAAGCCAAAAATTCTGGAAAAATTACAGTAAGACGTTATATGAGTCTAGTTTCAAGGAAAATTTACGGATATAAGTTTCGAGTTTCCTAACTCAAGTTGTAGTCAATTTAGTCAGTACGACGCAGATGGACAGTTTTGATTTTTATGTCCCAAATTAGTAATTAAGCCTAGGTTGCAGAAATTACCATCATACCATTAGAGGGTAAACTACCGAATTACCCTTAGTGGGTACGATTACCGATTTATAAAAATGCCCTTACGGGCTGAATTACGAAAATGCCCCTAATGGGCTGAATTACAAAATTCCCTATGAACCGAATTACGAAAATACCCTTAATGGGCCAACTTGATAATTTGCTATATGGGCCAACTTGATAAATTGCTATATGGGCCAATTTGATAATTTGCTATATGGGCAAATTTGAAAAACTGCTAGGTCGATATATGGGCCAAAACTGCTAGATCGATATATATGGGCCAAAATTGCTAGATCGTTAAATGGGCTAAATTGCTATTTTGACTAACGGGCCAAATTGATAACTTGTAATATGGGCTTTTTGTTGAAATTTACCTTATGAATATATTGTTATGCATTATATATATATACATGACTGCATGGGTTGGGATAATTGACGAAGAGAAGAAAGGCCTGTTGCCAAAATCTAGTTCGGTGGCTCTGCCACAAATATTTTAAATGGCTTAATGCCTCTAGTTCGGTGACTTTGTCACAATCTAGTTCGGTGGATCTGCCACAAATATTTTAAATGGCTTAATGCCTCTAGTTCGGTGACTTTGTCACAATCTAGTTCAGTGGCTCTGCCATAAATATTATAATTGGCTTAATGCCTGCTATTGGTGTGTTGGCGGGGTGGGTTGACTTGATCCCCACAGGTGTGTTGGTTGGTACGGGTGGTGTGTAGCGGATGGAACCTAGGTTTGGTTGGGAATTGCATATCACATGCATTTTTTTTATATATATATTTGATTTATATGTATTGTACAATTGTAAATGGGCTCAAGCCCAACTAATTGCTTAAATGGTTTTGGCCCAGTGAACACGGTAAGTGGGTTACACATTGAGTTCTAAGTAACTCACCCCGTTTTCCTTACCCTTCTCAGGTAATAATAATTGATGGAGGCTTGGGCCAGGGATGACTTCGTGTGGAGGCCATACTAAGAATGATGAGTTACAAAAACTTTGAACTTCTTTTAAGTATTTAAGTACTATTTCAATTGCGATGTAATAAGGCCTCTGGTATTATTTTTAGGGATTTTTATTGTGGATGGTTTTTAATATGTTTTAATTACTCAAATGGGGTTGTTTAATTTTTATAAATGTTTTCTTAAACTTGTGTATAAAAAGGGGGTTTTTCTTAAATATCACTCACTCGTAAAATTTTGTGAAAACTCTCTTATAAATTCATTTCAACCAATTATTGAGATTTTTAACCAATTATCTCTCTGTAAATCAAATTGTAAACTCTTATGTTTTAAAATCATGGTTTTCAAATAAATCTCGATTTTTGATAAACTCCACCTTTAAAATCGTTTTCAAGAATTGTTTTTATTAAAAGCATTGATGACTGGACTTAACGCATTGTGTGGCATGCCAAGTCTGGTCTTAACGCATAGGCCGGGTTTGGGGTGCTACATCCTTTTTGAGTTTTTCATATAACTCATCTAGTTTTTTAGACAAATTAGGGAAGAAATTTCTGCCATAATTAACAATTCCTAGAAATTGTTGAAGTTGTTTCTTATCAACAATTTTTTCTGGGAATTCTTTTATTTTAACAATAATATGATCTTGGAGTTTAAGACCATCAGATGATAATATTAATCCTAAGAATTCTATTTCGGTTTTTTCCAATTCTATTTTCTTAGGGCTTAATATTATTCCATGTTTGATTAATTCTCTAGCTATAATATTTAGATGTTTTCTATGATTTTCCAGTGTTTCTGAAAAAATTAGAATATCATCTATATATACTACACAAAATTTTTTATATTTTTTGAATATAGAGTCCATCCATCTTTGGAAGACTTGAGGTGCATTACAAAGTCCAAATGGCATTACTCTCCATTGGTAATGACCATTAGGTGCACTGAAGGCTGTTAATGGTCTAGATTCTTCTGTTAACATGATTTGCCAGAAGCCAGACTTACAGTCAAATTTACTAAAATATTTTGCTTGTTTAGCTTGATTTATTAAGACTTCCTTTCTTGGAATAAAATATCCATCAAAAATAGTATTTTGATTTAATCTTTTATAATTTATAACCATCCTAGCTTTTCCTCTCTTTATCTCTGCATGGTTTCTTACCATGAAGGCAGGACTAGAATGTGGACTAGTAGTTTCTTCTATTAATCCTTTATCCAATAATTCCTTTATTTGTATATCAAATTCATCTATATCTTGTTTAGTATAGATCATAGGTTTTACTCTAATAATTTTATTGGGGTTTTCCAATTTTATGGTACAATATCTAGGACTATTTTTCCATAATTTTAATGGTTCTTCACTAAAATTATTTTCTAATATCTTAAACAACCAATGATTAGTATCTAGTTGTTTTATTTGTTCATTCTTAGGAGGTGTAAAGTCCTGATCACATATATATTTATGATTTTCTACCAAAGGTACTTCTACCGAAGTATTTTCAGTAGTTAGTACTACAAAATTTTTATCAATAGAAAATGGTAGATGTTGATATATAAAATTGTTACCTAACAATATATCTCCATGCATTTCATGAAAACATAATAATTTAGGAATTACAAATCTTACATTGTTTATGTAGATTGGTATATTTTTAGCTTTAAAAAGGATTAAAGTTTCAATACCATTGACACCAACAGCTCTAATAGGATTTTTCATAAGTTCCCATTTTTCTGATGGAATAGCATTTTCTCTACAGCTACTGGTTGTAGCTCCAGTATCTAATAAAGCATTTAAAGAATATGTTTTATATTCTCTAAATTGAAATATAATTTCTATGTAAGTATAATATTTTCTTGATTGAAAATGTGAAAAGGTAATAATATCCTTTTTTCCCATTTTTATTTGTTGAATTATTGGTTTTTCTAAATGAACTGGTTTTAGTTCAATTAGATATTTATTTTCCCAATATTTCTTTGGTTTGAATTTACCATAAGGATCCTGTTTATCAATTTCCTTAGGCTTAGATATTTTATAATCATATGGATCTAGGGGTTCAGTATCCATGGGTTCGGGTATTTCTATATTTTCTTCTGTTGAAGTTTCTTCTTCATCAGATTTATGGCTTGTAACATTAATATCTATATCCATATTATTAGAATTACTACTTTCTGTAGTTTCTAAAATATAATTATCATTTTCATTATTATTATTATTAACATTACTATCATTATCATATTCTAACATATAATGATACTTATATTTTTCAAACAGATCTTTATGTTCTTCATAAAGTTCTTCTATTAACTTTAGATATTCAACTCTTTCAAGATTATCTTCCGTTTTAGAAAATTGGTTTTTCCAATGTTCTATCAAAGTTTTATAAGAGTCAAAATCATATTTTTCTTGTTTTTTATCCTTTTCTCTTTTTTCTTTTGTTTTTTGTTTATTATTATTATTATTAGTTGAAGATTCATCCGAAGACTCATCCTCATCTGACAATGTAACACCCCAAACCCGGACAAGACACCACGTCCGAATCTGGTATGCTACGGAAAAAAAATGTTTCTAAGAGGTTCAGATTTTTCGTTTAAAAGTTGGATGAAAACATGGTGTACTAGAAACAAATTTGGGTAGTCTTATTTGAAAAAAACAGTTGATGTATTTGAAACCCGGAGATTTTGAAAACTTAGCCAGAATGTATAGTTAAAACGAGTTTAAACCATTTAAATCCTCAGTAGTTTCTTAGTGATACATAAAACACTTTTAAACTTAGGTGAATTACAAGTTAGAATTGGAAACCAGTTGAATTTGTTTATCAAAAAGACTTAGTGTGATACCCGATGGTATAGTTTCAAAACACATTGCGTTATAGTTTGAAAACATTATCCTTCCAAATTTTAGTAAAAATTTATTCCGAGTTATTTTGTTAAGGCATATCAAAATCAACTTAAACATAGACAGCATAAAACATAACTTAAAAGGCCTTTTACAATCCGAAATAAAACCCAATTTAAAGTAATAAGCTAAAGTACCAAAAATTATAGAGTCTGAGTAAAAACTTTATTCAGCATGGCATGTGCACCCCGAGTCCTTCCCGGCTCCGTGTCCGCGTCTACGAGTCACCTGAAATGTCAAAGGAGAGGGTGAGTCGAGTGACTCAGTGTGTAAATCCCGCTCCCGATGAATCAACATACAGACACACATCATACATAGCAACATAATTAATGCAACCCGATCCTAACCATCCATATCACCTTTTCTACCCCGTGTGGTACCAAACCACTGGTGGTGCCAAACCACTGGTGACATATAGTCACAATGTGTTACCAAAACACTGGTGTCCCAAAGACACAATATCCGTCATTGTGGTACCTAACCACTGGTGTCCCAAAGACACAATTGTGCTACCAAAGCACTGGTGACCGAAGTCACAAATCCAATGATGATGGGGCCAACCCATCGTGTGATACCAAATCACTAGCAGACGATCCCATATCTCAAGTGGGGCCAACCCACGGTGGTCAAACCACAGGGACAAGTCGCAATGAGGTGCCAAACCTCTGGTGTCCCAAAGACACAATGTGCTACCAAAGCACTGGTGACCGTAGTCACAAATCTGGTGATGGGGCCAACCCATCGTGTGTTACCAAAACACTGGCGTCAATCCCGTATAATCATCTGTGGGGCCAACCCACTGTGGTACTGAGCCACTGGGACGAGACGCTGAGGTACCAAACCTCTGGAGGTGCCAAACCTCTGGTGACCCAAAGTCACAAAGTGTGCTACCAAAGCACTGGTGCTCGTCAGCACAATATACCACTGCTCCCTCCTCTCGTATCACCCATACATATCATACTCATGGAATTATGCATCTCATACAATCCATGCATATCATGCCAACATATCAAGCATTACAACTCATAACATGCATAACATAATTCATGATATCATGTATTATCATCAATATTCGTCATAGAACAGACTTACCCGAATCGTGCACATACCCCTTTTTGGGTATCTTCTCACTATTTCAATCTTATTAAACAATCAAGTTTATTAACAACGTTACTAAGTAGAGGGTGTGTTAGTTACACACCTGATAATACGAGTCTAAAAATCCCAACCAAAGCGATCTAAGTCCCTCAAGTACTGACTCCTACAATCGGCCAAACATATGGGTTAGACATTTACAACATTCGGCCAACAACCAACAAAACCAAAAGAGTCATTTCAAGCCCCCACCTTCACTTCTTAACTTGGTTTCCAACCAACCCCGAATCACAATGGTCCTTCAAAGCCAATCGGCCACCACCTTGAAAAGAATACAGTTAATCCTTTATCAAGCACGGCCTAATCGAAACCAGATGATTAAACTAACAACAACCAATCACTTACCCCTTACCAACAATTGACAAAAGGAAACGGCTCCTCCTGCTTGCTTCCACAATCCACTGATCCTATAACGAAGAAATTAGAATACATCCAAAATGACCATATTCGGCCCTTAAATGAACCAAAACACAACCAATAAAGAACCAAAAGAGGGAGATATGGCCATTCGGCCTTGCACTTACCAACACCCAACACCAAAATTCGGCCAACCCAACACCAGGGAAGAGAGGAGATTCGGCCAAGGCTTCAAAAGAAAAGGATTCGGTCTTTAGGTGTTCAACACCCTTGGGTTCGGCTTAGTGAGGAAAGAATAAGAACAAAGGTGAGAAGAGATAGAGAAACGGCACTAGTATTTGGGAAAGAGGGAAAATAAAAGATGAATCCAAAAGAAATAAGAGAAACGGTGGAGGTGTTTGGAAGATGAGAGTTTCGGCTATCTAGGCTCAATCAAGAAAAAAAATATGAGAAGAAGAGACTTTTTACTTTCGGCTCAACAATTTGAAATAGAAAGAAGGTTGAAAGAATAGAATTTCGGCTATGGTATAACTTGCTTACACTTTCGGTTTCAAGGGAGAAAGGGTGAAGAACCTTTGTTGAAGAAAATCGGCTTTCAAAAACTAGAAAAGAGCTTTCTCTCTTTTACCAAAGGTGACCGAAAACAATCAAAAGAGTGCCAAAATGCCAAAATGCATTTCGGCTACCTACTCACCCCACTATGCCGTCCATTCCCCCAACACACACCCCCAACAAATCGGTCAAAAATCCCCCCATTCACTCCACTCCACACATTTCAAATGTGTGGACCAAGTCACACTCCACTATTTACTCTCCTCCATCCTTTTGATTGTGAAGACTTGGTCCAAGCTAGAGTTTCACTAGCCTTCTACCACTCCTCCATGCCGTCCCAAAAAGAAGTCAAAAGGAGAACTCTGTAGCTCGAACACTGGACCTCCCTCTCCTGAAGATGACGCCACATCAAGCTCCCCCATGTGGCGCATGCTTTGCCACTAAGCTAGCTCCTTACTTGTGCAACAAAACCTCAATTAAAATTCTTAAACCCCAGCTTCCTCAGCTCCCTTCCTATAAAGCCTAAAAACCAAAAATTCTCCCATTCACTCAGGCACACACCTAGGCTATAATTAAGTCCCGAAAACATAGAAATAGCAACATAGCATACTAACAACATGCAGAACATGCAACAACGAAACAGCCCCTAACCCGGGATATTACAGTTCTACCCCCCTTAAAATAATTTCGGCCTCGAAATTACCTGGTCAAAAGAGTTGCGGGTATTGCTGTCTCATCATATCCTCGGGTTCCCACGTGGCTTCTTCCACGCCATGATTCCGCCAAAGTACCTTAACCAAAGGCACAGACTTTCTACGCAGAACCTTCACATCTCGATCAAGAATCTGTACAGGCTCTTCTTCCATAGTCAAGTCTGGATTTACCTCGATCTCTTCCACTGCTACCACATGCGACGGATCTGAACGGTAACGTCGAAGCATCGATACATGGAAAACGTCGTGAATTTGACTAAGCTCTGCTGGCAATTCAAGCTGATACGCTACTGGTCCAACTCGTCTCAAAACCTTATACGGCCCAATGAACCTCGGACTTAGCTTGCCTTTCTTCCCGAACCTCAGA
Source organism: Gossypium australe (assembly GCA_005393395.2). Classification (NCBI taxonomy): domain Eukaryota; kingdom Viridiplantae; phylum Streptophyta; class Magnoliopsida; order Malvales; family Malvaceae; genus Gossypium; species Gossypium australe. Next base: position 93,175,438 of record CM016616.1, read on the forward strand.
ACCTTCTTCCAAGGCGAGACCTTCAGAAAAACTCGATCCCCAACAGCAAACTCTATATCTCTTCGCTTAAGATCGGCATAAGACTTTGCCGGTCCGAAGCTTCCTTTAATCGAGTCTGAATCACTTTAACCTTGTCCTCAGTCTCAGCTACCAACTCCGGTCCCAACAACTGGCGTTCACCTAACTCCGTCCAACACGTAGGTGAGCGACACTTCCTACCATACAACGCCTCATACGGAGCCATCTTGATGCTCGCTTGGTAACTGTTGTTGTAGGCAAACTCAGCTAATGGTAGAAACTCCTCCCAACTACCTCTGAAATCCAAGACACAACCTCTCAGCATGTCTTCCAAGATCTGAATAACCCTTTCTGATTGCCCGTCAGACTGCGGGTGAAAAGCCGTGCTGAAATCCAAACGAGTACCCAGAGCCTGATGCAATGCTTTCCAGAACCTTGAAGTAAACCTGGGATCCCTATCCGAGATTATCGAAACTGGCACACCATGCAACCTCACTATCTCTGACACATACAGCTTCGCTAGCTTCTGAAGTGAGTAGTCAACCCTCACCGGAATAAAGTGAGCTGATTTGGTCAGACGATCCACCACTACCCAAACTGAATCCTTCTTGCTTGGCGTAAGCGGTAACCCACTGACAAAATCCATGGTTATCCTTTCCCACTTCCACTGCGGAATCTTCACAGGCTGAAGCAAACCCGGCGGCAACTGATGTTCAGCCTTGACCTGCTGACAAGTCAGACACTTCCCAACAACTCTGTCACCTCTTTCTTCAAGCCAGGCCACCAAAACTGCTCTCTAAGATCCTTATACATTTTGCTACCTCCAGGATGCATAGCATGAGGACTGCTATGTGCGTCCTGAAGAATCTTCTGCCTCAGCTCAACATCTTTAGGCATACAAGCCTTACCTTGAAAAACAAAACCTCATCACTAGACAAGCTGTAACCCTCCAAACCACCATCCTGCACCTGCAACCTTCGTGCACTCAGAACCTCATCCAACAACTGTTTCTCTCTGATCTGCTCAACCCAGGTAGGCTTAACCTGCAGCTCTGCCAAAATACTCCCGTCGTCATACAAGCTCAAATGGGCAAACAATGCTCTTAAGTCCGAAACAACCTTACGGCTCAACGCGTCTGCTACCACGTTAGCCTTGCCCGGATGATACTCAATAGAACAGTCGTAATCTTTCAGCAACTCAACCCATCTGCGCTGCCTCAAATTCAAATCCTTCTGAGTCAGGAGATACTTCAGACTCTTGTGATCTGTGTAGACTATCGATCTCTCTCCATATAAGTAATGCCTCCAAATCTTTAAGGCAAAAACTACAGCCGCTAGCTCCAAATCGTGCGTCGGATAGTTAACCTCATGTGGCCTCAGCTGCCTAGAAGCGTAAGCCACAACCTTACCTTCCTGCATCAACACACAACCCAGACCCGTATGTGATGCATCGCAGTAGACTGTGTATTCCTTACCAGCCTCAGGTTGAATTAAAACCGGAGCTTCAGTCAAGATCTTCTTTAACTTGTCAAAGCTTTCCTGTTGTTTCTCAGTCCAAACAAACGGAACCTCTTTCCTTAACAACTTAGTCATCGGCGCTGCTATCAACGAGAAACCCTCACAAACCTTCGGTAGTATCCGGCCAAACCCAGAAAACTACGATTCTCCGCCACTGACCTAGGCGGCTTCCAATCCAAAACTGCCTCAATCTTACGAGGATCTACCCGAATCCCTTCAGCCGACACTACATGACCTAAGAACGTCACTTCTCTAAGCCAGAACTCGCACTTACTGAACTTAGCATAAAGTTGCTTTTCCCTCAGAATCTGTAGCACCACCCTCAAATGCTTATCATGCTCTTCCTCTGTCCTTGAGTATACTAAGATGTCGTCTATGAAAACCACGACGAACTGATCCAGATACTGCTGAAACACCCTGTTCATCATATCCATAAACGCTTCCGGTGCGTTAGTCAACCCGAATGGCATTACCAGGAATTCGTAGTGCCCATACCGAGTCCGAAACGCTGTTTTATGGATATCAGCCTCCTTAACCTTCAACTGATGGTACCCAGACCTCAGATCAATCTTAGAGATACCGCAGCACCCTTCAGCTGATCAAACAAGTCATCTATCCGTGGCAACGGATACTTGTTTTTAATCGTCAGCTTGTTCAACTGGCGGTAGTCTATACACATCCGCATCGTACCATCTTTCTTCTTAACAAAGAGTACCGGCGCACCCCACGGCGAAACACTTGGCCTGATAAAACCTCGATCCAATAACTCCTGGATCTGAGCCTTAAGCTCCACCAATTCCTTTGGTGCCATTCTATACGGAGCAATAGACACTGGCGCAGTCCCGGGTAACAGATCAATCCCGAACTCTACCTCTCGATCTGGCGGCAAACCCGGAAGCTCTTCAGGAAACACATCAGCAAATTCCTTAACAGTACGAACCTTCTCAACAGCAGACTCTTTAGCTTCCAAGGCATACACATGAACCACATACGCTTCGCAGCCCTTCCTGACCATCTTCTCCGCTTTCAGAGCAGATACCACATTTGATAAGTAATCCCTCCTATTACCTATCATAGCCACCTCATCACCATCAACCGTCTTAAGAACCATGCGCTTGGCCGCGCAATCCAACCTCGCCTGATACTTAACCAGCCAATCCATCCCAAGAATCAGATCGAACTCCCCAAACGGCAGTTCCATCAGATCAGCAGCAAACACTACCCCTTGGAGTTCTAGAGGTACATCTCTAAACAGTTTATCTACTACTACAGAGTGACCTAGAGGACTAATCACAGTCATCTGCCTAGAAGATATCTCAGAGTCTAAGTCCATTGTCTCTACTATACTACTGGCAACATAAGAGTGCGTCGAACCCACATCAATTAAAGCAGTATAAGGAGTACCAAAAATCAAGAACGTACCGGTTATGACGTCCGGTGCGTCGCCCTCCTCTCGGCGCCTCGCAGCATATACCAATCCAGGCTGTCTAGCATCAGAACTACCTGCACCTCTGCCCGGTGCTCCACGACCCCGACCAGATCCATAACCACCTCTGCCATTACCACGGCCCCTCTGCGGTGGCGGTCCATTACCTCTGAACTGATTACGGCCCTGACTCTCAGACTGAATCCTGGCCATCCTACGCGGACAGTCCCTAATGCGATGCTCCAGAGACCCACACTCGAAGCAACCTTTACCTCCAGTCCAGCAACCACCCCAATGAGATTTCCCACACTGACTGCACTGCGGCGGTCCCTGCCTAGCAGCAACAAACCTAGCAGACTGATTCTGCCCACTCGGTCTAGCCCTCTTCTGCGGATTACCCGACGAACCAAAGACCCAAAGCTCCTCTTATACTTGCCTACTTCTGTCCATTCTGCCTCACTGACTCCTTAACACCCTCGGCTACCTTAGCCTTCTCAACTAAGACAGCAAACTCGCCCTTCTGCTGAGGAGCAATCAGCAGCCTCAACTCGTCTCGCAGACCATCCTCGAAACGAACACACCTCTCATGCTCAGTGGCTACAATACCCCTGCATACCTACTCAGCTTCAGGAACTCAGCCTCGTACTCAGCAACAGATTTACTCCCCTGAACAAGCCTCAGAAATGCCTTTCTCTGGGAGTCGATGTAACTAGCCCCGATGTACTTCTTTTGATAAGCAGCCCTGAAATAGTCCCATGTCAAATCCTCTGCTGCCACACTGTCCCGTACCGTGAGCCACCACTGATATGACTCATCCCGGAGAAGTGACACGATCCCCTTCAGCTTCTCTTCAGCCGTCAAGTCCAGATCATCCATGATCCGTTCAGTTGCCTCCAGCCAATATTCAGCAATGCTAGGAGCAACACCCGAAACACCTCGGAAGAATTCGGCCCCGTTAGCCCGGAGTCGCTCAGGAACAGATTTTCTAACTCCTGCACCACCACTTGCCCCGGCTACCCTTTCCAACACTCGCAGCATCGCCTGTGACACTGCGTCATCCCCAGTCTGATCTTGGAACTCACCACCTCCAGCTGGTGGCGGAACCGGTATCTCATTTTCTGAACCCTGCCCAGATCCTACGGGCTCAGAAACCGTCATTCTACCCCTACCTACCCTACCTCTACCACGAGTATTACGACCATGTCCGCCTCGAGTGCTCATGACTAATCTTTCTACGTATCTGATTAAAGAATTTTATGCATCAGTGTTTATTCCACTTTTTAAAAAAAAAAGCAAGTCTTATGAATATTTAAAGAGGATTTGTTCTCGCAAGTTCACAGAATCCTATTAGTTTCAATCTCTAAAGTAGCATACTATTGCTATTCATCAAATCATACCACATCCAATCAATTCACAAAGAATAGTCCGGGGTACTTACCTGGGCGAACTGGTGCCGGAGACTCGGTGCCATGCCTTTCAAACCATATATTTAAAAACAACCACTTAAAACAGACTTTGAAAACATTTTTGGGCCTCGGGCCACAGCCGAGCCTTTGAACTTGGCTCTGATACCACAAATGTAACACCCCAAACCCGGACAAGACACCACGTCCGAATCTGGTATGCTACGGAAAAAAAATGTTTCTAAGAGGTTCAGATTTTTCGTTTAAAAGTTGGATGAAAACATGGTGTACTAGAAACAAATTTGGGTAGTCTTATTTGAAAAAAACAGTTGATGTATTTGAAACCCGGAGATTTTGAAAACTTAGCCAGAATGTAGTTAAAACGAGTTTAAACCATTTAAATCCTCAGTAGTTTCTTAGTGATACATAAAACACTTTTAAACTTAGGTGAATTACAAGTTAGAATTGGAGACCAGTTGAATTTGTTTATCAAAAAGACTTAGTGTGATACCCGATGGTATAGTTTCAAAACACATTGCGTTATAGTTTGAAAACATTATCCTTCCAAATTTAGTAAAAATTTATTCCGAGTTATTTTGTTAAGGCATATCAAAATCAACTTAAAACATAGACAGCATAAAACATAACTTAAAAGGCCTTTTACAATCCGAAATAAAACCCAATTTAAAGTAATAAGCTAAAGTACCAAAAATTATAGAGTCTGAGTAAAAACTTTATTCAGCATGGCATGTGCACCCCGAGTCCTTCCCGGCTCCGTGTCCGCGTCTACGAGTCACCTGAAATGTCAAAGGAGAGGGTGAGTTGAGTGACTCAGTGTGTAAATCCCGCTCCCGATGAATCAACATACAGACACACATCATACATAGCAACATAATTAATGCAACCCGATCCTAACCATCCATATCACCTTTTCTACCCCGTGTGGTACCAAACCACTGGTGGTGCCAAACCACTGGTGACATATAGTCACAATGTGTTACCAAAACACTGGTGTCCCAAAGACACAATATCCGTCATTGTGGTACCTAACCACTGGTGTCCCAAAGACACAATTGTGCTACCAAAGGACTGGTGACCGAAGTCACAAATCCAATGATGATGGGGCCAACCCATTGTGTGATACCAAATCACTAGCAGACGATCCCATATCTCAAGTGGGGCCAACCCACGGTGGTCAAACCACAGGGACAAGTCGCAATGAGGTGCCAAACCTCTGGTGTCCCAAAGACACAATGTGCTACCAAAGCACTGGTGACCGTAGTCACAAATCTGGTGATGGGGCCAACCCATCGTGTGTTACCAAAACACTGGCGTCAATCCCGTATAATCATCTGTGGGGCCAACCCACTGTGGTACTGAGCCACTGGGATGAGACGCTGAGGTACCAAACCTCTGGAGGTGCCAAACCTCTGGTGACCCAAAGTCACAAAGTGTGCTACCAAAGCACTGGTGCTCGTCAGCACAATATACCACTGCTCCCTCCTCTCGTATCACCCATACATATCATACTCATGGAATTATGCATCTCATACAATCCATGCATATCATGCCAACATATCAAGCATTACAACTCATAACATGCATAACATAATTCATGATATCATGTATTATCATCAATATTCGTCATAGAACAGACTTACCCGAATCGTGCACATACCCCTTTTTGGGTATCTTCTCACTATTTCAATCTTATTAAACAATCAAGTTTATTAACAACGTTACTAAGTAGAGGGTGTGTTAGTTACACACCTGATAATACGAGTCTAAAAATCCCAACCAAAGCGATCTAAGTCCCTCAAGTACTGACTCCTACAATCGGCCAAACATATGGGTTAGACATTTACAACATTCGGCCAACAACCAACAAAACCAAAAGAGTCATTTCAAGCCCCCACCTTCACTTCTTAACTTGGTTTCCAACCAACCCCGAATCACAATGGTCCTTCAAAGCCAATCGGCCACCACCTTGAAAAGAATACAGTTAATCCTTTATCAAGCACGGCCTAATCGAAACCAGATGATTAAACTAACAACAACCAATCACTTACCCCTTACCAACAATTACAGAAGGAAACGGCTCCTCCTGCTTGCTTCCACAATCCACTGATCCTATAACGAAGAAATTAGAATACATCCAAAATGACCATATTCGGCCCTTAAATGAACCAAAACACAACCAATAAAGAACCAAAAGAGGGAGATATGGCCATTCGGCCTTGCACTTACCAACACCCAACACCAAAATTCGGCCAACCCAACACCAGGGAAGAGAGGAGATTCGGCCAAGGCTTCAAAAGAAAAGGATTCGGTCTTTAGGTGTTCAACACCCTTGGGTTCGGCTTAGTGAGGAAAGAATAAGAACAAAGGTGAGAAGAGATAGAGAAACGGCACTAGTATTTGGGAAAGAGGGAAAATAAAAGATGAATCCAAAAGAAAAGAGAAACGATGGAGGTGTTTGGAAGATGAGAGTTTCGGCTATCTAGGCTCAATCAAGAAAAAAAATATGAGAAGAAGAGACTTTTTACTTTCGGCTCAACAATTTGAAATAGAAAGAAGGTTGAAAGAATAGAATTTCGGCTATGGTATAACTTGCTTACACTTTCGGTTTCAAGGGAGAAAGGGTGAAGAACCTTTGTTGAAGAAAATCGGCTTTCAAAAACTAGAAAAGAGTTTCTCTCTTTTACCAAAGGTGACGAAAACAATCAAAAGAGTGCCAAAATGCCAAAATGCATTTCGGCTACCTACTCACCCCACTATGCCGTCCATTCCCCCAACACACCCCCCAACAAATCGGTCAAAAATCCCCCATTCACTCCACTCCACACATTTCAAATGTGTGGACCAAGTCACATGGTCCAACTAAGAGTTCACTAGCCTTCTACCACTCCTCCATGCCGTCCCAAAAAGAAGTCAAAAGGAGAACTCTGTAGCTCGAACACTGGACCTCCCTCTCCTGAAGATGACGCCACATCAAGCTCCCCCATGGTGGCGCATGCTTTGCCACTAAGCTAGCTCCTTACTTGTGCAACAAAACCTCAATTAAAATTCTTAAACCCCAGCTTCCTCAGCTCCCTTCCTATAAAGCCTAAAAACCAAAATTCTCCCATTCACTCAGGCACACACCTAGGCTATAATTAAGTCCCGAAAACATAGAAATAGCAACATAGCATACTAACAACATGCAGAACATGCAACAACGAAACAGCCCCCTAACCCGGGATATTACAGTTCTACCCCCTTAAAATAATTTCGGCCTCGAAATTACCTGGTCAAAAGTTGCGGGTATGCTGTCTCATCATATCCTCGGGTTCCCACGTGGCTTCTTCCACGCCATGATTCCCAAAGTACCTTAACCAAAGGCACAGACTTTCTACGCAGAACCTTCACATCTCGATCAAGAATCCGTACAGGCTCTTCTTCCATAGTCAAGTCTGGATTTACCTCGATCTCTTCCACTGCTACCACATGCGACGGATTTGAACGGTAACGTCGAAGCATCGATACATGGAAAACGTCGTGAATTTGACTAAGCTCTGCTGGCAATTCAAGCTGATACGCTACTGGTCCAACTCGTCTCAAAACCTTATACGGCCCAATGAACCTCGGACTTAGCTTGCCTTTCTTCCCGAACCTCAGAACCTTCTTCCAAGGCGAGACCTTCAGAAAAACTCGATCCCCAATAGCAAACTCTATATCTCTTCGCTTAAGATCGGCATAAGACTTCTGCCGGTCCGAAGCTTCCTTTAATCGAGTCTGAATCACTTTAACCTTGTCCTCAGTCTCAGCTACCAACTCCGGTCCCAACAACTGGCGTTCACCTAACTCCGTCCAACACGTAGGTGAGCGACACTTCCTACCATACAACGCCTCATACGGAGCCATCTTGATGCTCGCTTGGTAACTGTGTTGTAGGCAAACTCAGCTAATGGTAGAAACTCCTCCAACTACCTCTGAAATCCAAGACACAACCTCTCAGCATGTCTTCCAAGATCTGAATAACCCTTTCTGATTGCCCGTCAGACTGCGGGTGAAAAGCCGTGCTGAAATCCAAACGAGTACCCAGAGCCTGATGCAATTTTTCCAGAACCTTGAAGTAAACCTGGGATCCCTATCCGAGATTATCGAAACTGGCACACCATGCAACCTCACTATCTCTGACACATACAGCTTCGCTAGCTTCTGAAGTGAGTAGTCAACCCTCACCGGAATAAAGTGAGCTGATTTGGTCAGACGATCCACCACTACCCAAACTGAATCCTTCTTGCTTGGCGTAAGCGGTAACCCACTGACAAAATCCATGGTTTCCTTTCCCACTTCCACTGCGGAATCTTCACAGGCTGAAGCAAACCCGACGGCAACTGATGTTCAGCCTTGACCTGCTGACAAGTCAGACACTTCCCAACAAACTCTGTCACCTCTTTCTTCAAGCCAGGCCACCAAAACTGCTCTCTAAGATCCTTATACATTTTGCTACCTCCAGGATGCATAGCATGAGGACTGCTATGTGCGTCCTGAAGAATCTTCTGCCTCAGCTCAACATCTTTAGGCATACAAGCCTTACCTTGAAAACACAAAACCTCATCACTAGACAAGCTGTAACCCTCCAAACCACCATCCTGCACCTGCAACCTTCGTGCACTCAGAACCTCATCCAACAACTGTTTCTCTCTGATCTGCTCAACCCAGGTAGGCTTAACCTGCAGCTCTGCCAAAATACTCCCGTCGTCATACAAGCTCAAATGGGCAAACAATGCTCTTAAGTCCGAAACAACCTTACGGCTCAACGCGTCTGCTACCACGTTAGCCTTGCCCGGATGATACTCAATAGAACAGTCGTAATCTTTCAGCAACTCAACCCATCTGCTGCCTCAAATTCAAATCCTTCTGAGTCAGGAGATACTTCAGACTCTTGTGATCTGTGTAGACTATCGATCTCTCTCCATATAAGTAATGCCTCCAATCTTTAAGGCAAAAACTACAGCCGCTAGCTCCAAATCGTGCGTCGGATAGTTAACCTCATGGCCTCAGCTGCCTAGAAGCGTAAGCCACAACCTTACCTTCCTGCATCAACACACAACCCAGACCCGTATGTGATGCATCGCAGTAGACTGTGTATTCCTTACCAGCCTCAGGTTGAATTAAAACCGGAGCTTCAGTCAAGATCTTCTTTAACTTGTCAAAGCTTTCCTGTGTTGTTTCTCAGTCCAAACAAACGGAACTCTTTCCTTAACAACTTAGTCATCGGCGCTGCTATCAACGAGAAACCCTCAACAAACCTTCGGTAGTATCCGGCCAAACCCAGAAAACTACGATCTCCGCCACTGACCTAGGCGGCTTCCCAATCCAAAACTGCCTCAATCTTACGAGGATCTACCCGAATCCCTTCAGCCGACACTACATGACTAAGAACGTCACTTCTCTAAGCCAGAACTCGCACTTACTGAACTTAGCATAAAGTTGCTTTTCCCTCAGAATCTGTAGCACCACCCTCAAATGCTTATCATGCTCTTCCTCTGTCCTTGAGTATACTAAGATGTCGTCTATGAAAACCACGACGAACTGATCCAGATACTGCTGAACACCCTTCATCATATCCATAAACGCTTCCGGTGCGTTAGTCAACCCGAATGGCATTACCAGGAATTCGTAGTGCCCATACCGAGTCCGAAACGCTGTTTTATGGATATCAGCCTCCTTAACCTTCAACTGATGGTACCCACCTCAGATCAATCTTAGAGAATACCGCAGCACCCTTCAGCTGATCAAACAAGTCATCTATCCGTGGCAACGGATACTTGTTTTTAATCGTCAGCTTGTTCAACTGGCGGTAGTCTATACACATCCGCATCGTACCATCTTTCTTCTTAACAAAGAGTACCGGCGCACCCCACGGCGAAACACTTGGCCTGATAAAACCTCGATCCAATAACTCCTGGATCTGAGCCTTAAGCTCCACCAATTCCTTTGGTGCCATTCTATACGGAGCAATAGACACTGGCGCAGTCCCGGGTAACAGATCAATCCCGAACTCTACCTCTCGATCTGGGCGGCAAACCCGGAAGCTCTTCAGGAAACACATCAGCAAATTCCTTAACAGTACGAACCTTCTCAACAGCAGACTCTTTAGCTTCCAAGGCATACACATGAACCACATACGCTTCGCAGCCCTTCCTGACCATCTCCACTTTCAGAGCAGATACCACATTTGATAAGTAATCCCTCCTATTACCTATCATAGCCACCTCATCACCATCAACCGTCTTAAGAACCATGCGCTTGGCCGCGCAATCCAACCTCGCCTGATACTTAACCAGCCAATCCATCCCAAGAATCAGATCGAACTCCCCAAACGGCAGTTCCATCAGATCACAGCAAACACTACCCCTTGGAGTTCTAGGGTACATCTCTAAACAGTTTATCTACCACTACAGAGTGACCTAGAGGACTAATCACAGTCATCTGCCTAGAAGATATCTCAGAGTCTAAGTCCATTGTCTCTACTATACTACTGGCAACATAAGAGTGCGTCGAACCCACATCAATTAAAGCAGTATAAGGAGTACCAAAAATCAAGAACGTACCGGTTATGACGTCCGGTGCGTCGCCCTCCTCTCGGCGCCTCGCAACATATACCAATCCAGGCTGTCTAGCATCAAAACTACCTGCACCTCTGCCCGGTGCTCCACGACCCCGACCAGATCCATAACCACCTCTGCCATTACCACGACCCCTCTGCGGTGGCGGTCCATTACCTCTGAACTGATTACGGCCCTGACTCTCAGACTGAATCCTGGCCATCCTACGCGGACAGTCCCTAATGCGATGCTCCAGAGACCCACACTCGAAGCAACCTTTACCTCCAGTCCAGCAACCACCCCAATGAGATTTCCCACACTGACTGCACTGCGGCGGTCCCTGCCTAGCAGCAACAAACCTAGCAGACTGATTCTGCCCACTCGGTCTAGCCCTCTTCTGCGGATTACCCGACGAACCAGAAGACCCAAAGCTCCTCTTAAGCCTACTTCTGTCCATACTCTGCCTCACTGACTCCTTAACACCCTCGGCTACCTTAGTTCTCATTAAGACAGCAAACTCGCGCCCTGCTGAGGAGCAATCAGCAGCCTCAACTCGTCTCGCAGACCATCCTCGAAACGAACACACCTCTCATGCTCAGTGGCTACAATGCCCCTGGCATACCTACTCAGCTTCAGGAACTCAGCCTCGTACTCAGCAACAGATTTACTCCCCTGGAACAGCCTCAGAAATGCCTTTCTCTGGGAGTCGATGTAACTAGCCCCGATGTACTTCTTTTGATAAGCAGCCCTGAAATAGTCCCATGTCAAATCCTCTGCTGCCACACTGTCCCGTACCGTGAGCCACCACTGATATGACTCATCCCGGAGAAGTGACACGATCCCCTTCAGCTTCTCTTCAGCCGTCAAGTCCAGATCATCCATGATCCGTTCAGTTGCCTCCAGCCAATATTCAGCAGTGCTAGGAGCAACACCCGAAACACCTCGGAAGAATTCGGCCCCGTTAGCCCGGAGTCGCTCAGGAACAGATTTCCTAACTCCTGCACCACCACTTGCCCCGGCTACCCTTTCCAACACTCGCAGCATCGCCTGTGACACTGCGTCATCCCCAGTCTGATCTTGGAACTCACCACCTCCAGCTGGTGGCGGAACCGGTATCTCATTTTCTGAACCCTGCCCAGATCCTACGGGCTCAGAAACCGTCATTCTACCCCTACCTCTACCGCGAGTATTACGACCACGTCCGCCTCGAGTGCTCATGACTAATCTTTCTACGTATCTGATTAAAGAATTTTATGCATCAGTGTTTATTCCACTTTTTTAAAAAAAAACAAGTCTTATGAATATTTAAAGAGGATTTGTTCTCGCAAGTTCACAGAATCCTATTAGTTTCAATCTCTAAAGTAGCATACTATTGCTATTCATCAAATCATACCACATCCAATCAATTCACAAAGAATAGTCCGGGGTACTTACCTGGGCGAACTGGTGCCGGAGACTCGGTGCCATGCCTTTCAAACCGTATATTTAAAAACAACCACTTAAAACAGACTTTGAAAACATTTTTGGGCCTCGGGCCCACAGCCGAGCCTTTGAACTTGGCTCTGATACCACAAATGTAACACCCCAAACCCGGACAAGACACCACGTCCGAATCTGGTATGCTACGGAAAAAAATGTTTCTAAGAGGTTCAGATTTTTCGTTTAAAAGTTGGATGAAAACATGGTGTACTAGAAACAAATTTGGGTAGTCTTATTTGAAAAAAACAGTTGATGTATTTGAAACCCGGAGATTTTGAAAACTTAGCCAGAATGTATAGTTAAAACGAGTTTAAACCATTTAAATCCTCAGTAGTTTCTTAGTGATACATAAAACACTTTTAAACTTAGGCGAATTACAAGTTAGAATTGGAAACCAGTTGAATTTGTTTATCAAAAAGACTTAGTGTGATACCCGATGGTATAGTTTCAAACACATTGCGTTATAGTTTGAAAACATTATCCTTCCAAATTTTAGTAAAAATTTATTCCGAGTTATTTTGTTAAGGCATATCAAAATCAACTTAAAACATAGACAGCATAAAACATAACTTAAAAGGCCTTTTACAATCCGAAATAAAACCCAATTTAAAGTAATAAGCTAAAGTACCAAAAATTATAGAGTCTGAGTAAAAACTTTATTCAGCATGGCATGTGCACCCCGAGTCCTTCCCGGCTCGTGTCCGCGTCTACGAGTCACCTGAAATGTCAAAGGAGAGGGTGAGTCGAGTGACTTAGTGTGTAAATCCCGCTCCCGATGAATCAACATACAGACACACATCATACATAGCAACATAATTAATGCAACCCGATCCTAACCATCCATATCACCTTTCTACCCCGTGTGGTACCAAACCACTGGTGGTGCCAAACCACTGGTGACATATAGTCACAATGTGTTACCAAAACACTGGTGTCCCAAAGACACAATATCCGTCATTGTGGTACCTAACCACTGGTGTCCCAAAGACACAATTGTGCTACCAAAGCACTGGTGACCGAAGTCACAAATCCAATGATGATGGGGCCAACCCATCGTGTGATACCAAATCACTAGCAGACGATCCCATATCTCAAGTGGGGCCAACCCACGGTGGTCAAACCACAGGGACAAGTCGCAATGAGGTGCCAAACCTCTGGTGTCCCAAAGACACAATGTGCTACCAAAGCACTGGTGACCGTAGTCACAAATCTGGTGATGGGGCCAACCCATCGTGTGTTACCAAAACACTGGCGTCAATCCCGTATAATCATCTGTGGGGCCAACCCACTGTGGTACTGAGCCACTGGACGAGACGCTGAGGTACCAAACCTCTGGAGGTGCCAAACCTCTGGTGACCCAAAGTCACAAAGTGTGCTACCAAAGCACTGGTGCTCGTCAGCACAATATATCACTGCTCCCTCCTCTCGTATCACCCATACATATCATACTCATGGAATTATGCATCTCATACAATCCATGCATATCATGCCAACATATCAAGCATTACAACTCATAACATGCATAACATAATTCATGATATCATGTATTATCATCAATATTCGTCATAGAACAGACTTACCCGAATCGTGCACATACCCCTTTTTGGGTATCTTCTCACTATTTCAATCTTAAACAATCAAGTTTATTAACAACGTTACTAAGTAGAGGGTGTGTTAGTTACACACCTGATATACGAGTCTAAAAATCCCAACCAAAGCGATCTAAGTCCCTCAAGTACTGACTCCTACAATCGGCCAAACATATGGGTTAGACATTTACAACATTCGGCCAACAACCAACAAAACCAAAAGAGTCATTTCAAGCCCCCACCTTCACTTCTTAACTTGGTTTCCAACCAACCCCGAATCACAATGGTCCTTCAAAGCCAATCGGCCACCACCTTGAAAGAATACAGTTAATCCTTTATCAAGCACGGCCTAATCGAAACCAGATGATTAAACTAACAACAACCAATCACTTACCCCTTACCAACAATTGACAGAAGGAAACGGCTCCTCTGCTTGCTTCCACAATCCACTGATCCTATAACGAAGAATTAGAATACATCCAAAATGACCATATTCGGCCCTTAAATGAACCAAAACACAACCAATAAAGAACCAAAAGAGGGAGATATGGCCATTCGGCCTTGCACTTACCAACACCCAACACCAAAATTCGGCCAACCCAACACCAGGGAAGAGAGGAGATTCGGCCAAGGCTTCAAAAGAAAAGGATTCGGTCTTTAGGTGTTCAACACCCTTGGGTTCGGCTTAGTGAGGAAAGAATAAGAACAAAGGTGAGAAGAGATAGAGAAACGGCACTAGTATTTGGGAAAGAGGGAAAATAAAAGATGAATCCAAAAGAAATAAGAGAAACGGTGGAGGTGTTTGGAAGATGAGAGTTCCGGCTATCTAGGCTCAATCAAGAAAAAAAATATGAGAAGAAGAGACTTTTTACTTTCGGCTCAACAATTTGAAATAGAAAGAAGGTTGAAAGAATAGAATTTCGGCTATGGTATAACTTGCTTACACTTTCGGTTTCAAGGGAGAAAGGGTGAAGAACCTTTGTTGAAGAAAATCGGCTTTCAAAAACTAGAAAAGAGCTTTCTCTCTTTTACCAAAGGTGACCGAAAACAATCAAAAGAGTGCCAAAATGCCAAAATGCATTTCGGCTACCTACTCACCCCACTATGCCGTCCATTCCCCCAACACACACCCCCAACAAATCGGTCAAAAATCCCCCCATTCACTCCACTCCACACATTTCAAATGTGTGGACCAAGTCACACTCCACTATTTACTCTCCTCCATCCTTTTGATTGTGAAGACTTGGTCCAAGCTAGAGTTTCACTAGCCTTCTACCACTCCTCCATGCCGTCCCAAAAAGAAGTCAAAAGGAGAACTCTGTAGCTCGAACACTGGACCTCCCTCTCCTGAAGATGACGCCACATCAAGCTCCCCCATGTGGCGCATGCTTTGCCACTAAGCTAGCTCCTTACTTGTGCAACAAAACCTCAATTAAAATTCTTAAACCCCAGCTTCCTCAGCTCCCTTCCTATAAAGCCTAAAAACCAAAAATTCTCCCATTCACTCAGGCACACACCTAGGCTATAATTAAGTCCCGAAAACATAGAAATAGCAACATAGCATACTAACAACATGCAGAACATGCAACAACGAAACAGCCCCCTAACCCGGGATATTACATACAACCTGGCACACAGGCGTGTGACTTGCCTGTGTGACCCAAGTTGGTGAGTTACATGGGCCCGGACACGGGCTAGGGCACGATCGTGTGTCCCTATCTTGAATGCTCACACGGCCGTGTGACCCTTGCAGTGTTAAAATTTTCAATGTTTTCTGAAAAAATTTGAGTTTCCAATTTAGTCCCAATTTGTTTCTGTCACATATTTAAGGCCTCGAGGGCTCGTATAAGGTATAATATGTATGTTATGACTTAGTTTCAATATGTTTAATGATATGATATGAATTGTTTGAAATTTTTGTCCGTTTGATTTGTAAACTCCGGTAATGCTTTATAATCCTATTTCTGCAACAGATACGGGTTAGGGGTGTTATATTTATTGGTATCAGAGCTACAATTTAGTTGATTCTCAGACTGAACGTAGAGTATATGAGTCTAGCTATACATGCCATTATATAACTTGTGATAGTGTGATATCTCCTGACCGTTTTAAAACATGTTTTCTTATACCAATGACATCCAACCGAGCTAATTTCGATGAAGTAGAGAGTAACACTCAAGCCTCTATTGATAGAGTAGCATCAAGTGGTACAAGGCTCGTATCTGAGGGCTGTGGAGGTGAGGCTAAGGAAGCCTTCTTCCAGATGATGAACAAGTGGTTTACTGAGTTCATATGGACGAATCCAGCTACTCAACAACCTCCACCCTCTCCTGTTCCCTAACTGATTCTTGTTATTCCTCAAGGTTTGGAACCTATACGAGTTAGTAAGCCACTTGTTGAAAAGATTTGTAAATGTGGGGCTGAAGAATTCTGAGCTACCACTAAAGATGATCCCGAGAGAGCAAAATTTTAGTTAGAGAATACAATCAGATTTTTTGATGAATTGTCTTGTTCACCAGCTCAGTGTGTCAAGTGTGTGGTCTTGTTATTGAAAGATTCGACTTATCAGTGGTGGAATACATTGATTTCTTTTGTGCTGAGAGAGTGAATCACTTGGTAATTCTTCCAAACTGAGTTTCGAAAGAAATATAGTAGTCAGAGGTTTCTACATCAGAAACATAAAGATTATCTCAAACTCAAACAGGCCATATGTCTGTATCAGTGTACGAGCGAGAATTTGTTAGACTGAGCAAATATGCCTGGGAATGTATTTCGACCAAGACAGCTATGTGTAAGAGGATTGAAGAAGGGCTGAACGAAGACATAAAGCTTCTAGTTGGAATTTTTGAGCTGAAAGAATTCGTTGTATTGGTTGACAGAGCACATAAAGCCAATGAGCTAAGTAAGGAGAAAAGACATGCTGATTTGAAGCTAGATACTCGAGAAAGAGGTCGACTGGGAAGTTATATTAGTCAGCATCAAAGAGATCAAAAGAACTTCACAACCGTTCTATAGCTTTTGTGGGATAGTCTAGTAGAGACAGAGGTACCCGACGCTCTAGTCCAAAATGTCAGGCTACATCTGTAGCAAGTGTGGGTAGTGTTAGAGATGTTTGGCCCAAGTATAAGCACTATAAAAGAACACAATATGGAGAGTGTCAATTAAAGAATGGAGCATGTTTCAGGTGTGGTTCTTTAAACCACTATCTTAGAGATTGCCTAGAGAAATCTGAGAAAGAGAAAGCTCAAACTATAAGGCCGAGCAACACTGCTGCGAGAGGTTGACCACCTCATAATCCTGGAAATATGAGTGGTAGTCGCAGTGTTACAAAATATTCCACTGTGAGATCCGAGGCACGAGCACCAGCTAGGGCTTATGCTATTCGCACATGAGAGGATACTTTTGTGCCAGATGTAATTACTGGCACTTTCTCTATTTTTGATATTGATGTTACTACTTTGATTGATCCGAGATCAACTCATTCTTATGTAGGCATGAGTTTAGTATCTAGTAAGAATTTACCTGTCGAGTCCATTAAATTCGTGGTTAAAGTGTTGAACCCCCTAGGTCAGTATGTGCTAGTTGATAAAGTCTGCAAGAATTGTCCTTTGATGACTCGGGCTTACAGTTTTCTAGCTGATTTGATGTTGTTACTGTTTGATGAATTTGACATGATTTTGGGCATGGATTGGCTAACTCTACATGATGCGATTGTAAACTATAGATGAAAGCTTATTGTATTGAAATGTCAGAATGGTGAGATGCTTCGTATTAAATCAAATAGTCTGAATGGGTTGCTTATTTTTATTTCGACTATGTCAGTGCAGAAATATATGAGAAAAGGTTGCAATGCTTACCTTATTTATGTGTTGGACACTAAAGTATCTAAGTCGAAGCTTGAATCGGTAACTGTGGTTTGTGAGTATTTTGATGTATTTCTAGAAGAGTTATAGGGATTATCACCGATTAGATAGGTTGAGTTTGCTATTGAACTAAAGCCACGAGCATCACCGATATCAATAGCACCTTACAGAATGGCAACTACCGAATTAAAGGAGTTGAAAGCACAGCTGCAAGAATTGACAGATAAGGGTTTTGCTTAACCCAGTTTTTTACCTTGGGGTGCATCGGTTATGTTCACTAAGAAAAAGGACGGATCAACGAGATTATGTATTGATTATAGTTAGCTTAATAAGGTTACAATCAAGAACAAGTATCCACTACCTCAAATTGACAATCTGTTCAATCATTTGAAAGGTGCCACAGTATTTTTGAAGATTGATCTTCGTTCTAGTTACTATTAGCTATGAGTGAAAGATTCAGTTGTGCCGAAAACTGCATTTAGAACCAGGTACAAACACTATGAATTTCATGTGATGGCATTTGGTTTAACTAATGCACCTGCAGTATTTATGGATTTAATGAACAGAATCTTTAGACCGTACTTAGATAGATTTTTTGTGGTATTTATTGATGACATTCTGATTTATTCACGAGATGAGTCTGAACATGTTTAACACTTGAGAATTGTGTTACAAACTTTGTGAGATACACAAATTTTTGCTAAATTTAGCAAATTTGAGTTTTGGCTTCGAGAAATCAGTTCTATGGGACATATTGTATTGGTTAAAGGCATCAGAGTTGACCCGAGTAAAATTTTAGCAGTTGTTGATTGCAGACCACCGAGAAAAGTATTCGAAGTTAGATATTCTACTAGCTAGTTGTTACAGAATATTTGTCAAAGGGTTTTTAGTGATAGCTACACCGATGATGCGACTTTTAGAAAAAGATGTGGAATTTGAATGGTCCGAGAAATGTCAGCAAAGTTTCAATCAGTTGAAAGCACTATTGACCGAGGCACCAATTTTGGTTCAGCTTGAATTAGGTAAATAATTTGTGATTTAAAGCGATGCATCTTTAAATGGTATAGGCTATGTTTTGATGTAGGAAGACAAAGCGATAGCTTATGCTTCCACACAATTAAAGCCGCACGAAAAGAATTACCCGACGCATGACCTATAGTTGGCAGCTATTGTGTTTGCGTTGAAAATTTAGCAACACCATTTGTTCGACGAAAAATGTCATATATTTACAGATCACAAGAGTTTGAAGTATCAATGTCGCAGAAAGATTTGAATTTGAGACAACGCAGATGGCTTGAGCTGTTAAAAGATTACAAATTGATCATTGATTATCATCCAAAAGAAGCGAATGTAGTTGCTGACGCTCTAAGTAGAAGGTCTTTATTTGTTCTGCGAGCGATGAACACACGACTGACATCATCTGAAGATGGTTCGATCTTAGCTGAGCTGAAAGCTAGACCGATGTTTTTACAACAGATCTGCGAAGCTAAAAAAATGTGATGATGAGTTGCTAGCTAAACGAGCACAGTGTGAGTCCTACTTCTGATTCAGAATTTTAGAGAGGATCCGATGATTGCTTATTGTTCAGAGGTAAAATTTGTGTACCCAAGACTCCAGAGCTTATTTAGAGAATCTTGCACGAAGCTCTTAGTGGTAGCTTGTCTATGCATCCGGGAAGTAATAAGATGTACAATGATTTAAAATAGATGTATTAGTGGCCGGGAATGAAGCGCGAGATTTTTTACTATGCATCTAGATGCTTAGTATGTCGGCAAGTTAAAGATGAACATCTGGTACCTTATTGTTACAGCCAGTGATGATACCAGAGTGGAAATGGAATCGAGTTACTACGAATTTTGTATCGGGTTTACCCCTAGCTCTAAGAAAGAAAGATGCCATTTGGGTTATCGTAGATCGTTTGACGAAGTCTGCACATTTTATTTCGGTACGTACAAATTTCTCCCTTGACAGATTAGCTTAGTTATATGTTTTTGAAATTGTCAGATTACACGAAGTGCCAATCTCTATTATTTCGGATAGAGATCCACGGTTTACATCACGAATTTGGAGAAAGTTACAGGAAGCTCTAGGTATGAGGTTGCATTTTAGCACTGCATTTAATCCTCAAACCGATGGTCTGTCCGATCGAGTAATTTAGATTCATGAATGCTTCATTGTTGTGTATTTGAGTTCGAAGGTAACTGGGAGAAATATTTTGTAATGACCCGATAGTTACGGGTAATCGAAAAGTGTATTTTTCAGGTTACCAATTTTGAAAAATGGATTCATAAATATTTATTAAAAATATTTACAAAGTTTGTTATGTGATTAATTTGGTTTTGGCTAGGTGAATTAGCTTGAATTAAGGGCAATTGGTATAAGGATTAAATTGAATAAAGGGTGAAAGTTTAATTATAGATTAAAGAAAAGGTAAAGGGACTAATTAAGCAATTAAACCTTAATTGACAAGTGGATGGTGTAGATGAAAACATGTGTCAAAATAAAATTCATAAATTAAATTAAATTTACTTATTATTTAAGTAATTATTATATTATTATATTATACTATTATTATAATTAAAATAAAGTAAATAAAAGAAACAAAAAGAAAAAGAAGGCCAAATTGAAAAGAAACAGAGAAGAGGAAAGGAGAAAGAAAAAGAAAAAGAAAAATTAGGGTTTCAAGCTCAAAGTTTAATTGCTAACGTTGTGCCGGAGACCTCGGTTAAGAAAGGAAATGATAAAGTTAACGAGGAATAGCTTGGAAATTATTGTTTGTATTTCTATGATTCGAATTTAATTATTAATTGTTGTATTTTGATTAAATGTTTATGGTAAGTGATTGAGGTGAATATTGGTATTTTGAATTGAATTTATATGTATATGTAATTATATGAAAAATTGATATTGGATATTAATTGTTTTTGAATTGTGAAATTAAACCTTATTAACTGTATCGGGCTGAGTCAGATATAGATGGCATGCCATAGGATTGGAAGAGTTAAGAGATACTTCAACTTCGAGTTGATGAGACACTGGGTGTTAATTTAATACTTCAAATAAATTCGATGAGGTACTGGGTACCAATTTACTTCGGCATGGCGAAGAGACACTGGGTGTCAACTTATTACTTTGAATTATCCGACAAGGTAGTGGGTACCAAACTGGTGTGTTTTGGTTCTATCCGCGTATCCATCTGAGTCCGAGTCGTGTTAATAGGGGTAATTGAATTAAACAATGACATGATTGATATTGAATGATGAATTGAGATATGGATAGAAATATATGAATTGTGAAATTATGAATTGGTTACAAATGAACAACATTGTTGCTCAAATGAATTAAGTTTACATTGTGAAAAGCTATTTGGGATAGCAAATGATAAGAATTGAATGTGTTATAAATGCATCTCTATAAATTGATTAATTGTATAACTATGGTTATTGTATAATTTAATGTATATGTTATATTAATTTACTTTTAAGCATTTGGATTATAGGAATACCACTATAATACTCAGAGTACGGTTTGCTTTCTGTGCGCAGGTTAGGTGTTAAAGTTGATCGTCGATTCGGCATCCACAACAATCACGATTTTAAAACATGGTGATGTGTACTTTTTGGCAATGGCATGTACCTAGGATGCCTTATGTTTGTCATTTTGAGAAATGAATGTAAAGGATGTTATAAGATGATATTGGTTGCTTATATATATGTGTGTTATTGAGGTTTAATATGGGATGTATGAGTAAATGCATAAGTGAGCATGATATATGCATATTTGGGTAGAATTGACATAATTTTAGAATTAGCATGAATGAAGTTTAAATGGATTTTTTTTATAATAGATATGAAGTATCTATGAGGGAACATTGGTTAGGTCATTAAATTGATTGTTTTGACATGTTTTAGAAGTATTTGTATGTGTTTTGGATTGATTGAATGATTGGTTTTTGAGTTGCTTGTTGTTAAAGATTGCAGGGTGTGGTATACTTGATGCTTAAGGTTCATTTTGAGTCCACACGGCTAGGCGCACGGGCATGTGACTGGATCGTGTCAGACATACGACTAACACATGGGTGTGTAATTTGCCCGTGTGTCCCCTTCAACTTAAAATTTCAAAACAGAATGCTCAGGTACTTTCACACGGGCAGAGACACGGGCGTGTGTCTCAGCCGTGTGAGGTACATGGCTTAGCACACAGGCGTGTGGCTGACTGTGTGATCTAAGCCAAAGAGTTACATCAGGTCAGACACGGCCTGAGGCACGGGCATTTTCATGGTTACACGGGCGTGTGTCCCCTACATTTAGGAAAATTTTTGAAATTTCACAAAAAATTTCCGAAATAACCGATTAAGTCCCAATTTGTTTCCAATACATATTTTGGGCTTCAAGGGGCCATAAAAGGGGTGATACGATTAAATTATGAAGTGTATGCTAAATTATATGTTTAACGTTTGTATTTGATCTGAAAAGTCCGATAATGCTCCGTAACCCTATTTCTGCGACAGATAGGGGTTAGGGGGTGTTACATATTTACTGTTGGTTGAATTCGCGTATAAAAACAGTTTTCAATTGAGTATAAAGATGGCACCGTATGAAGCTTTATATGGTTGTAAATGCTGAACTCCGTTATACTGGGCTGAGCTTAGTGAGAGAAAGATATACGGGGTTGATTTGATTCTGGAGATTGAAGAAAAAGTAAAAGTGATCCGAGATAGTTTGAAAGTAGCTTTGAACCGTCAGAAATCATATGCAGATCTTAAACGTAAAGACATAGAATTTCAAGTCGGCGATAGAGTATTCTTGAAAGTATCGCCCTAGAAAAAACTTCTTCGGTTCAACCACAAAGGAAAGCTAAGTCTGCGATTTATCGAGCCGTATGAGATTAATGAAAGAATTGGACCTATTGCATATCATTTAGCTTTACCGATAGTAGTAGAAAAGATTCATAATGCCTTTCACGTGTCTATGTTGCGATGGTACTGATCTGACCCTTCACATGTTATCTCCCCGACGGATGTCAATATTCGGCCTAATATGTAACAGCTCATTTTTAGTCAAATCAGAACAGTGGTTTTGAGACCACAAACCTGAAGTCAAAATAATTATTTTATTATTATTTTAATGTCTACAGCATGATAGTATGCTTGTGTGAAATTTTTGTTAAGAAATTTTATCGTAGTTAATTTGATAAAAAGGACTAAATCGCGTAAAGTGTAAAAGTGAAGTTCTATTAGCTAAAGGCATCTAATAGTTATGGAATCTTAAATTAGAGGTCCTTATGTTGTAATTAGACCATTTGAAAAATGAGTGGACATATATGGACATATTATTAAGCGTTTTAATGGTTATTAATCAAGGTTAAAACAGTAAATTAGTTAATAAAGAATAAATAAACAAAACAAAGCCAACTATCATCTTTCTTTCTTCATTTTTCAACCGGAATAGACCTAAGGAAGCCATTAACAAAGCTTCAAACATTCAGCCATGGAGTTTTGAATGCATGGTATGATTTTTGACCCGATTTTTATTGAATTCTATGTTTTTGATATCGTTGCAACCATGTCTAGCTAGCCCAGAGACTATTTTCAAAACTGTTAAAGATTTTAGATGCTGTCATTGATGAATACATGAGTATTTTGATGTTTAATGATAGATTATGAATGTTTTTTGATATTATGCAAGTTTTATAAAGTGATTTTTAGTGAAAATGTAAATTAGGGATTAAATTGTGAAATGTGGAAACTTTGTGGTTAAAATGTGAAATAAATGAGAAATATGGGTTGTTAGGGACCTATTTGTAATTCAGCTAGCATGGGTTGTGGTTAAATTGCATTAATTTGTGTTTTAATCAAACAAGGACTAAATTGTAAAAGTTGTGAAATACTTGGGGCAAAAGTGTAAATGTGTTTTAATAAGTGTTTTGGATTAAATTGAATAGTGAGGTAATTAAATAAGTTAAATTTGATATCGTATAGATCAAGAAAGTGAAATACAGATTTAAATCGGGGAAAGAACAAGTTTTTGGATTAATAGACTCGTCTTGTCGTTTTTACGTCCGAGGTAAGGTTTTTTGTAATTAGCATTGTTATAGTTATGTTTTTAATGCTTTGATATTGTATGAATTGTGAATACGACTCTACGGACAAGTTCGATGAAGGTTCGACAAATGTGAAATCCCGGTTGAACCTTAGGAATAGATTAGGATACGAATGACATGTCCTTAGGGCTTATTGTGATTATGTGATCAAGGTGCTGGTCTTGTACGTCCTACAGGTGGCTGAGTATTTCGACATGTGTTGCGGTTACTTGACAACTTCTATGAGAAGCAACGTGTAGCTACATCTTGACCCAAAGCTTGTGTGAGCAGGCCCGTTGATAACTCGAGAGTGAGTATATATGTGATATGAGATTGAGATAGCATTGGCTATATATGTGGCACTTCAATGCGAGTTTCCTGAGTATCTGATAGTATTCCGAATGGTTCAACGGGCAAATGAAAGATGTGGTTGAAGTATGAGATTGATACGAGATGGTACATGTATGTACATGAACCGTATAAGTTTTGAATTGAAGAAATTGAGAAATGAAAGGTTTGTTAGATAATATGAGTTACATATTGATATATTTGAATGGTTGAATTGTGTATTTATGATTTCATTGAGTTTATTTCATACGAGCTTACTAAGCTATAAAGCTTACTTTGTTTATTTTTCCATGTTTTATAGTGATTTCAAAGCTAGCTCGGATTCGGGGATCGTCGGAAACTACATCACACTGTCCAACTATCATTTTGGTACTTTTGAGTATTTGTTTTGGATATATGGCATGTATAGGATATTGGTCACTTTTATATGAATTTTAGTAATGAGTTTTGCCATTTGAATTGGCTTGTAAATGTCTATGTTTTGGTTTGTGTATATATCCATGAGAGATGGCTTATTTTGGTTCGTTTTGGCAATTATGGTGATGTTTATATATGTGCTAATGATCCTTGATGATGTGGTTTATAATTGCTTGTGAATGACCTGTTGAAGTTTAAAGTTTAAGGTAGCTAATGGTGGAGAGTTTGATATTGATGTGTTTTTGGTTTTAAGCAAGGAAATGCTTTGATGAAATTGTGCACATAAATACTTTGTGAATGTGAAATTGGTATGATTTGAATCAGAAAAACATGATATTATATGCATGTTAGTTGTTAGTATTGAAATGGCATGTTTTAGTGTTGGTTGTGGTTGTATTAAATGCTTATTTATGCTATGATTTGTGCCATTTGGGTTGTGTAGGTGTGTACAAGTTTGGGATGGCAATATGGTTTGGTAAATAGACTATTTTTGTCCACACAGGGAGAGACATGACCGTGTGTCTTAGCCGTGTACAACGCACGATCAGGTTACATGGACGTGTGTCCCCTGGTGTTGAAATAGAAACCAAGTCAGTATGCTCCACACGGGTGTATGACAAGACCTTGTGGCATAAGTCAGTATACCCTACAGGTTTGGCACGGCCTAGCATACGGCCTGGCACACGAGCTAGCCACACGGGCGTGTGTGTTGGCCATGTGACCCAAGTCAGAGAGTTACACGGGGTCAGACACAGGCTGGGACACGGCCATGTGATCCTATTTCGAATGTCCACACGGCCTGTGACACGGTCATGTCTTTGGCCGTGTGTTCCCTATTTTTGAGAAAATTTTCTAAGTGTTCTAAGAATTTCAAAAGTTATCGGTTTAGTCCGAAAACACTCCTAAAGCATGTTTAGAGCCTCGTAGGCTTGTATTAGGGACAATGTGATTGAAGTAAATAATGTTTGCTATGGATTTGAGAAACGTATGTGAAATGTCTAAATGTTGTGTTATAAGTCCGGTAATGCTCCAAAACCCTATTCCGGCGTTGAATACGGGTGAGGTGTGTGACATAATATGTCATACAGTGAAGAACCGATTAGAATTCCGGTACGAGAGGTGAAAGAATTTAGAAACAAAATCATAGCTTTAGTAAAAGTTCTCTGGCAACGAAATGGAATAGAAGAAGTCACTTGGGAATGTAACACCCTTTACCCGTGTTTGAAGCCAGAACGGGATATGAGGCATTACCTAACTTAACTTGCTTAAACATAACTCACCGGGCTATAAAATTCACTACAGCTTAAAAACTTTCCATTTAAACTCATAACCTGCTCATTCTGGGCCTACGAGGCCCTAAACATACTTCCGGTAGGTTTTGGAATTAAACCGAGAACTTTTACGCGCTTAGAAAGTTTTTGTCCGAACAGGGGCCACACGCCCGTGTGCCCCTGAGACATGCCCGTGTTCTTCACCCGTGGTCGACATTAACTTATTTCACATGGCCAGACACACGCCCGTGTCCTTAGCCTGTGTCCCTCACACGGCCTCGACATGCCCGTGTCTTAGCCCATGTGCCAAAACCTTGGCATTCTGTTTATGACGTCATCACCTCATTAAGGTCACACGGCCAAGGCACAAGCTCGTGTCCTTAGGCAGTGTGTCGAATTAAATTCCTAACTTCAGGTGCAGACTTCACACGACCTGGGCAGACGCCCATGTCTAAGGCCGTGCCTCCCACATGGGCAAGACACACGGTTGTATCTCTCCCTTGTGTTTACTACTGAGCATACTAACTTGTAAACCTAGCTCACAAGGGGACACATGGCCGATCAACAAGCCCATGGGGCTGACCATGTATCACACATGGCCTAGACATACGCCCGTGTGTCTACCCGTGTGAACATTGAAAGGGATATATTCCAAGCTAAATGCCACCCTACATAGCAACCATACTTATACATATTCAAATGAAGCATCCACACAAGCATAAACTTCATGATTCATCATCAATGAATATATATATATATATATATATATATATGAGAACTGGTCAAGTATTGGCCCAACTTTAATGAGCATTTACAAAATGAATTGAAACAACCATAGTAGCCAACACATTTGGCTTGCAAATATGACATAACCAAAACATTCAAGTCCTATACATGCCACACTCAAAATAAATCAACTCCAACGTCCGCGAATTCTCGAGCTATCTTGGCAATACTACAAGGAAAAGGGCAATGAAAGGGGTAAGTATAAAGCTTAGTAAGTTTGCATGGAAATAAATAGAAACAATAAGCTCATGACAATATCCATCCATGGCATTAAATAACCACACACAAAGTCATAGGCTCCTTGCCATACTTACTCATACTTGCCCTTATCTAGCACACACCATGCCACATATCGTAAATGTTCTTTGTGAATTACTCACAGGTACTTGTGGTAACTCAATCACATAGCTTTAATACAATTCTCGTTTCTATTTCTAAGTTGATCTATTTATCCCAATAAATCACTAGGGATACTCAAAGATGCATATTCATTATCATTAGCATAAACGCGAAGCCAAGGCCACATCCCGGATGTGGTCTGACATGGATCATCTCTGAATACCGATGCCATATCCTGGATATGGTCTTATACGGAACCTCACATCAATATTGATGGCATATCCTGGATATGGTCTTATACAATTTTTCATATTCAATGTCATAGCCATATTCCAGATATGGTCTTATACGAGATCTTAGTTCAGTGCCGAGGCCATGTCCTCGACATGATCTTATACGGGACTTCATCCATCTCATGTCTCAATGATAGTATTTTCACATTCATTATAGTCCAACTAAGACTTTAACATCTCAACTTACTCATGCAACATCAAATACTCAATTTAGTAGAATATCATGTATCATCATAATATCAAACATTCTCAAACATGCTGGCATAATTGTTGAATTTATCACATACATGTAAGAGTATGCCCAAAGATCAATCATGAGATGGTTGTAATAACATACTTGATTTACCATGTTTATTAATATAAAGCGTTGTCATTATTATTTCAGTTTTTCCTTCTGTGTGTACAAATAAACTGTTTTATAATAATGTCCTGAGAATAATATGATTATTCTTAAAAAATCCTTAGTCAAGTATTATTGTTGACTTGGACAACAATAATGCATTAAGACTAACATGTAGTTGATTGATGATAAAGAGTTGTCATTGATATGGAGTGTCAAAATCAATGCATGAATATGTGTGTTAGAGAACAACATATTGGACTGACCCGCTATGAGTATGTTTCTTGGATTATTATGTAATTGTCACAACATTACTCATAGTGATTAATATGTATATGATCCTCAGACTTGAGATAATCATTATCCCAACATCGTGAGTCGTATATTTTGATACAGTCAAATGTACACCGTACCTGGTTGTTCTATAAAGGCTGATGTTGGATATACCACAATCTATATAGAGGGATATTGTTGATCAATATAGGATAAGTCCCTCCCACATAATGGGAGTAATATCTTAGGCCACTTGATTGAGTGAGACTAGAAATGCATGGCCATGCTCAAATAAGTTGACATGAGATGTCATACTAATTTGTATATCATAGTCTACTCAAGATATCAAGAAACATGAGATGGACTATACAAGTGTGACTATTCCATGACTTGTGTCCATTCCAGAGATAAAGGACTTATGGATTAATGCATGAAAGGTTAATCACAAAAAGTTATGTCGAATCATGACTTCTTGTAACTTAGGTAGCAATGATGCATTGCTAGATGCCACTCATTGTTTGTGACATTAGAATCGTTCTAGTATTACTGCTAACATTACATGAACCTACAGGGTCACACCCTCTGGTTGAAATGAACAGAATAAAACATAGTTGGTATTGTGTTTGATTGCCACATGAATTAAATTAATTAAAAAATTAATTTAATTGGGCAATGAAATATTGAATATATTATATGTACAAGGATGTTGTACTCATAATGAGAATTAATATATGAATTTAGTTCGTATATAAATTTAAATAAATATAGTTTATCGAAATCCATGTTATAATTAATGTAATTATAATTTTCGATTAAAACATTATTATATTATTTAATTTTATAATTCATTAAAGACATAGCGATTATAAAAGGTAATAAGTGATACAAAACTTATTTAGAGAAAATAAAAACCCTAAGAATTTGCTTGAAAAGTCTAGCAGCCGTTAAGCAAATAAAAACCTCTAAAACAGTTTTAGAGATTTCTGCCGTTCATAGTCAAACTGGGTGGATTACGTAGAGGCCGACATCGTAAAGGTTGCGGCTTGGTTCGACAGTAGATCACAACTTTTGTTGCTGAGGCGTCGCTGTCTACTCAGATTGAAATTTCGGTAACTTCGAAACCTTTATTTCACCCCGATTCGTTCCTCACACATGGATTCATGGTTTGGATCGCCAGATTAATTTTATTTTGCTGCGCCATGGGGGTGCCGGCGTTCCAACAATACAAACTTACCTCGTTTTCAAAATAGGCTAGATTGTCGGTCTAGTCCGATATTTTGTTCTTTCCCCTTCGAGGTTGATTCTTGGTTCTTCTTGCTCTATAATAGCAAATTAGCTCATTTTAATCATCACATTAATAAATGCTTTCAATAATCATGTTTTGAAAAAATTACTATTTCACCCTTAGACTTTGGCAAAATGACCATTTTACCCCTAGGCGCGGAAATTAATTCTAATCAAATTTGTACCTTCAACAAGCCTAGGTGAACATTTATTTTTCTTATGGCTATCATCAAAACCCAACATTTCATACATTTACTACAAACTTTGTAACACCCCAAACCCGGCCTAGACGTTATGGCCGGATCTAGCATGTCACGTCAAAAGGTAGTTGAACAGCTAAGCGTTCGTTAAAAATGTTGCATCTCTTTTTGAAACTCCGAGTTTTTTTGTTTGTTTATAAGAGCAAGATTCACTTAATGTTTATTTTTGTAAAAGTATTATTAATTTTTGAAACCTGTGTCTGTTGTGAAAATCGAATAGTTGCGGAAGCGTTCTATTTTGAAAACAGTTATAAATATTTTAAAAACCCGTGTTTAACTGATTAACATTTCATGGTTAACAGGATTACCAAATGAAAGTTTTAAAAGAAATTCCCAAAGGCCTTATTACAACAAATATTAACCCAAATAAAGGAAAAAAATAAGATACGTAAAAATCGAATTTACTAAGCTCCGTAGGGAGCAAATCCGAAGTATGGCCACCTCCGAGTCCACCGTAGCTCCAAATCCTCTAACGCTAGGGATTACCTGCAAGGTTAAAAGAAGGGGGGTGAATTACGAGAACTCAGTGTGTAATCCCCTAAACGATCACTATCTGGGCCCGAGCCCTTATGGTATCAGTCTTGGCCGAAGCCCTATAATCATGATAATGCAGTAAAAAAAAAGAATGCAGCCCACCCAATCCAACCATCACACCACCCGTACCAACCAATCACCCCGTGTTTTGGGATGAAGTCAACCCACCCCGCCAAACGCACCAATATTGCAGTCAAGCTGCTAATCACGGTATCTGTGGCTGAGCCACCAAAATAATATATGTGGCATAGCCACTAAAATAGTATGTGGCAGAGCCACCAGGCTACACTTCCTCCAATCATCAACCCAACCCATGAAACATGATATGAATGCAATTTATTACAAGTGTAAATAGTATAAATAAAATCACATACACGATATTTAACCATAATCGAGGGTATAACGGTAATTTTCACCCCTTCGGGGGTATTTCGGTAATTTACCCTTTAGCCACAGATATGAGATTCACATAGACCAGTCCAATATCTACTACACAATCATACAATTTATTCATATGGGTCCACTTGGCCCCTTTCGGCCCATCGTGGCCCAAACAGCCTAAACCCACAAGAACATTCATGATGGCCTCAACTATCTCGTCGAAGCTCCCACACGTGCGCTCACACGCTCGTGTGGCTACCATCGTCATGTGACCGGCATTTCAGCATTTGCCGCTCTACAGCTAGAGTAGGGTGAAATACACACCTGATAGGAATCTAAAGTTGATTCGCACTCCGAACGCTCCTATGCCCAAATGCCAACCCAGATATGCTTACTCTCCTCATAGATTGCTCTATTTAAAGCCAGCTTCTCACCTTCCCTCTTGCTAGCTTCCCGATGTGGGATCCCTCCTTCAGCAGAGTTTAATTCCAACACAAACTCTGGCCTTCCCAACTTAGCAAAAACAAATATCCCTTTTTGCTTGCAATGGGATTCGAACTCAGGCTCCCCTGTAACTTAATCCACGTCGCTAGCCACTAGGCCACAAGCTCCTCTTGTGTCTAAAATCATGCGCAGCTAAACATAAGTCTATGGGCCAAAGTCTAAGTTCGCTTAAAAATAAATCAAAATGAAATGCAAGCGCCAAGACTTGAACCTTGGACCCCTTGTCTCCTTGTGTGGCGTCATTCCCTTGTCTCCCATGTGGCGTCATTTGCCACTAGACCACAACTCTTTTTGTGTCACTTTTCTCCACATTTTATTCTTAAAGCCTACTTACTAACTCCCAGGGTTTTATTCACCTAAAACAAAAAAATTTCCTAAAGCCCAAGTTTGATCACAGGACTTCATAGAAGCCCCCTAACCTTCCAAAATCACTCACCTAATAGGTCCAACTTGCATTAGTGTCATTCTCTTGCTCTCAAAAATTTTAAACGCTCCCCTAGTCAAGGCCCAATAAGCCCAATTCTACTAGGCCCAAATTCGGGCTGTTACAAACTTTATAACCTTTACAAAAAGGTCCATTTAGGTGTTTTCATAGTAGCACCTTTCACAAAAGTTGTTTATCTAACAAATAAGACTCATTTTCTTCCATAAAAATGTAGCAAATCACAAAAATGCTCTCATGGCAAAACCCTAAACGTTTCACCATTTTGCAAAATAGTCCCCTCATTAGAAAGCCTAAGCTTTAAGGGTTCCAAATGCACAATTTTTATTAAGAAAGGATCACTAGAACACTTACTTGGATGAGGATAAGTTGCTGAAATTTCAAAGCTTTCAAAACCCCCCTAAGCTGGTATTTTTGGTGGTGAAAGTGGTGAAGAAAAAATGATATCACTCTTTTCTTTATTTTATGCTTAAAAAGCAATTTAGTCACCAATTTCAACCTAACCAATTGACCCGTTTAATAATCTTGTCCCTATGGCTGGCCAACCCTTCTTCAATGGATTATTTGCACATTAGGGACCTCTAATCTAATATCTCTTATCCATTAAACACCCCTAGCTTGTAAAATATAACTTTTGCACTTTATGCGATTTAGTCCTTTTTCTCGATTAAGCCTTCAATCGCTAAAATTAAAGCACCAAAATTCTCATGCATCCTTATAAACATGCTATAACATATAAAATAATATTAAAATAGTTTTCTTCAACCTCAGATTAGTGGTCCCAAAACCACTGTTTCGATTAGGCCCTAAATCGGGCAGTTACAATTCTCCCCCTTAAGGATTTTCGTCCGCGAAAATCTTACCGAAAAAAAGTTTGGGATATTGGTTCCTCATGGTCTCTTCAAGCTGCCAAGTAGCCTCCGCTATTCCATGTCTCTGCCATAGCACTTTGACAAGGGCTATACTTTTGTTTCTTAGCTGTTTGACCTCTTGTGCTAAAATCTTAACCAGCTCTTCACCATAAGTCAAGTCCAGTTGAATTTCTACCTCTATTTGTACTATGACATGTGAAGGGTCCTGTAACACCCCTTACCCAGGTTCTACACCGGAACCGAGCTCGAGGCGTTACCGTACCAAAACTACTTAATCACCATTTAGGCTCAACGTGACTATTCACTTAAGTCACATCAATAACCTCATTCTCGACTTACGAGGCCTTACTCATACGCACAAGGGCTCTCGAGACTAAATTGGAACTTTTGCCAATTAAAAAAAAAGTTTCTCTTTTGAACAAAGCTCACATGCCCGTGCAAGATACAACATGCCCGTGTGAAGTCACACACACCCATGTTCCCAAACCGTGCTTAAAAACCCAAGCATACTGCCAATGCCACACGGTCAAGCCACACACCCGTGCTTCCCAACCGTGGTAAACACTGACTTCCCTCACACAGCCTGGAGTCTAGACACACGCCCGTGTGGCTAACTCGTGGCCAATTTTGACTTAAAATGTCAACCTGCAGGGGACGCACGGCCAAAGTACACGCCCGTGGGCTGACCTTGTGTCACACATGGCCTAGACACATGCCCGTGTGTCTATCCACATGGACAAGAACAAAGCTATTTGCTGAGCTCTTATAACCCCTATAGCATTCACAACATGCACTCATACAACATATCCTTAATCAACTCAAATTGAAGTGCAATCTCACATAGAAAACTACATCTTTTCATATAATGTAATAGCCAACAACTATGGCATTATACAAAATACACTATCCATCTAATGGCCAACACATCTTAGCCATTTACAACAAAAATTCACTAATTTGTCTAGCCCCTATACATGCCATATACAAAACATTGGGTCTCATGTACCAGAGTGTGCTAATATGTTGGCTATCTTCCAATGATCCTCTTATCTTGGTTTACCCCTTTTACTCTATAAAACAAAGGAAAAGAAAGGGAGTAAGCTTTGAGCTTAGTAAGTTTACATATAAACAATTAAGCATCCTAGTGTAAGCTAAACAACAATTAGCATTATACTAACATATAATGTAAAACTATGCTTACTTTTCTATTCCTTACCATATTTCCAACACATCATGAGTCACACACTTATACCATTGAAATGCACCCCTGCATTCAATATCACATTTACACAATACACATTTACACAATATACAACACATCATTATTTATCAATAATACATCCACACAGCTACCTTACTCAATATAACAACCACATAGCTAGTGCACATAACTAATCCACACAGCTAATTTTATCCGCACAGTTAATCCACACAGTTAATGCTTCGGTGGTTTCGCACTTAGCCCACCACAATCAATTTATAAGGTAGTATCGCACTTAGCCTACCACAAAGGTATCATAGTGGTATTGCACTTAGCCCACTAGATAAATATACTTAACGATAGCATCGCACACAGCCTAGCTCATCGTCGTTAAGCATTAAGATGGTATCGCACTTAGCCCACCATTTAGCATTTTCACTACACATTCACAATCTACTTACTCAATTATTCATCCATTCACAATGTCTACCACATTCATTCCACTTGAACCACATGGGTTCTCAATCATTCTCATTCATGCTGCACACTAACTAGCATTAAGAATGTGTAAGTATAAATGCATTATTTACGCATAAACTTACCTCGATACTTAAAAGTATATAAACGTGCAATTTAGTCCACCACCTTGCTCTTGCCTCGATTTTGATCCGGGCTTCATTTTTCTTGATCTATAATGAATAAATCAGGTTATTTAATACACACATTAACTAAATTGACTCTTATCTCATGCTTTGGCAAAATTTACTCTTTGGCCCCTAAACTTTCTCATAATTACACTTTAGCCCCCAAGGCTCGTAAAGTGATTTTTATTCAAATTTCTAGCCTTTCATTCTAAGCCGAACCACTGACTCAACTAAAGCATTCATCAAATCTCACTAAATCACACATGTATGACCAAACTAAAGTTTTTCACAAACTAGTCCCTACACGCATTTTCATGGAAAATCACTTAACAAAAGATGTTTATACAACATCGAGCTTTCATATTCTTCCATAAAACATCAAAATACATGCATGTCATACATATGTACATTTTTGAACATCCATCATAGCTCACCAAATAGCTAAAAATAGCTTTCTCATACAACTAGGACTTCAAAAATACGAAGAATATCAAAAAACGAGACTTAAATGCACTTACTAGCAAGCTTGAAAAATTTGAAGAACCCTAACAATGGCTCTTGCAATTTTCGGCAGCCTTGAAGAAGAAGATGAATGAATTTTGTCATCTTTTCTCCTATTTTAATCATTTAATAACCAAATGACCAAAATGCCCTTTTTGATAAACTTCCTATTTTAACTCATCCATGCCCAATTTTGTCCAAAAACTAAAAATTGGGAAAATTGCTCATTAAGGACCTCTAATATATATTCTAAAGCCATTTCATCCAAATAGCTTCTAGAATCTCACATTTTGCAACTTTTGCAATAGTCCTTTTGGGCAATTTCAACCACAATTTCACAAAATTGCTTCATGAAACTTTCACACTAGCATGCATACATAGCATAGACATCAAAAACTCATTCATAACCCTCGGATTTGTGGTCTTGCACCACTATTCCGTCTAGACCCTAAACCGGGATGTTACAACTCTCCCCCCTTAAGAGATTTTTGCCCTCGAAAATCTTACTAGTAAAGAGGTTTGGATGTTGCTCTCTCATAATCTCTTCTGTTTCCCACTTAGCCTCTTCCACAACATGTTTCTGCCACAACACTTTCACTAGTGCTATGTTCTTATTTCTAAACTGTTTCACCTCTCGAGCCAAGATCTAATCGACTCCTCTTCATAAGACATATCTGATCTTATCTCAATTTCCGTTGAAGGAATCACATGTAAAGGATCGGAGAGATGCCGTCACAACATTGACACATGGAACACATTATGAATCTTTTCTAACTCTACCGGCAAAGCCAACCGGTAAGCTACTAGCCCAACTCTGTCTGTGATATCATACGGCCCTATAAATCTTGGACTCAACTTCCCTTTTTGTCCAAATCTCATAATCTTCTTCCACGAGGACTGTAACACCCCAAACCCGGCCTAGACGTTATAACCGGATCTGGCATGTTACATGAAATGAATGTCTAAAAATTGTGCGTTCGTTAAAAAGTTTGTATCCTTTTTGAAACTCCGCGTTTTGTCGTTTGTTTATAAAAGCTGATTCATTTAATGCCCATTTTACAAAGTTTTTATTAACTTGAATAAAATTGTATTTGTTGTAAAAATCGAGTTTAAGTAACTTTTAAATAAGAAATGATTTATTAACATTTTAGGAAAATCCCATATTGATCATTTAATAATAAGCAGTAACCAAGTTGAAAGCTAAAACCAAATAAAATACCAAAGGCCTTATTACATAACAAAACCCAAATAAAAATAAGTCCAAATAAAAGAAACGAGTTTACGAGAAAACATTGCATGGCCACCACAAGTCCGCCTCAGCTCCCAAATCCGCGATCTAATGATTACCTGCAAAATTAACTAAGGGGTGAGTCATCGAGACTCAGTGTGTAAATCCCTGTCCCGAAGATATAAGCCCTTACACAGTTTCATATGTAAGTAAGTATACCATGCAACCCAAAACCTAACCATCCGAACTCCTGTGTCTACCCCGTGTGGTCAAAACCACTGGTGGTCAAAACCACTGGTGACCGAGGTCACAAATAATATATGTGTGGTCAAAACCACTGGTGACCGGAGACACAAATAATATGTGTGGGGCCAACCCACATTGTGGTCAAAACCACTGGTGACAATCCCGTATCGATATGTGGGGCCAACCCACTGTGGTACCAAACCACTGGGACGAGTCACAAAGATAAAGATATGTGGTACCAAACCACTGGTGGTCAAAACCACTGAGACTTAGTCACAATATCATAATAAGCGGGGCCAACCCACTGTGTGGTCAAAACCACTGGTGACAGTCTGAAATCATACCTTCCCCCTCCTCTCAGCATACCCATGCAATATGACATAATAATTCGTGTATGCAGTATGTCATGTATGCTAAACATATATCAAATATAAGTACAACATGAATCACCATCATAATCAGATATATATAAAACAACATAATCACGCTAATCAACATCTAAGGGTATAACCGTAATTTTACCTACCAAGGGCATTTTCGTAATTTACCTTCTAGGGGTATTTTGGTAATTTACCCACTAAGGGTATTGCGGTAATTTCGTACCTGGAATGGCCTTTTCGAAGGCCCAATGTCGCCCTGAGCGACTCAACTATCATTTCCGGTCTTTACCAGACTATTGGGCCTAAAACCTAATTTCTGACCCATTCGGGCCCACACGCTCGTGTGGCCCACCTAACACAAATCTAGCCACGTCTATGAGATTCACCTAGTCTAGTTCACTATATACTATATCATCATACAATTTATTCAATTGGGACCACGGGCCCATTGGGCCCACTTCGGCCCATCGCGACCCAAGCAGCCTCAACCCACAAGAATACTACTGATGGCCTCAACTATCGCGTCGAAGCCCCACACGTGCGCTCACACACTTGTGTGGCTACTATTGTCGTGACCGGCACTTCGGCATTTGCCGTTCTACAACTAGAGTAGAGAGAGTTACACACCTGATAGGAATCTGGTGCTAACCCGCGCTGCGACCACTCCTGTGCCGAAACGCCCACCAAGGTATGTTAACTCCCCTCCTGGAATGCTCTTTATATAGCTAGCTCTTCACCTTCCTTCTTTGTATCTTTCTGATGTGGGATCCCTTCGTCAGTAGAGTTTAAATTCAACTGAAACTCTTACCGTCCAATCCGCAAAATAAATACTCCCTTGCTTCTCATGAGATTCGAACTCAGGCTCTCCGGTAGCATAATCCACGCCGCTAACCACTTGGCCACAAGCTCCTCTTGTGTCTTAAACCATGCGCAGCTAAATTTAAACCTATAGCCAAATTCTAAGATCCAAGTAAAAAGAAAACCAAAATGCAAAAGCCAAGACTTGAACCTTGGACCTCCTTCCTTACTTATGGCGTCATTCCCTTGTCTCTTATGTGGCGTCACTTTGCCACTACACCACACACTCCACTTGTGTCATTTTCCTCCACATTTTATTCTTAAGGCCTACCTGCCAACTTCCAGGGTTTTTTTCACCTAAAACCAAAATTTCCCCAAAGCCAAAGCTTGATCCCGGAACTTCATAAAAGCCCTCTAACCTTCCAAAATCACTTACCTAATAAGTCTAACTTGCATTAATGGCGTTCTCAAAAATTTTAAACTCTACTACGCCTAAGGCCTATTGGGATCAATCCTACTAGGCCCAATTTCAGGATGTTATAGGGACACTTTCAAAAACACCTTGTCACCTACCTCAAACTCAATCTCTTTTCTTTTTAGATCCGCGTACGACTTCTGTCGGTCCAAAGCAGTTTTTAGACTATTACGGATTACTCTCACTTTCTCTTCGTCTCTTTAACTAAATCGACCCCATGGATCCGTTTTTCACTAAGTTCGGTCCAATACAAAGGAGTCCGACACTTACAACCATACAAAGCCTCATATGGAGCCATCTGTATACTCTACTAATAACTATTGTTGTAGGCGAATTCGACCAAAGGTATGTATCTCTCCCAACTACCCTCGAATTCTAACACATAGCATCGGAGCATATCCTCAAGAACATGGATCACTCTCTCAGACTGACCATCGATTTGTGGATGGAACGCAGTACTGAAGTTCAACCTCGTACCCATGGCCTCTTGCAACTTCTCCCAAAACCTTGAAGTAAACCTCGGATCTCTATCCAATATGATGGACATAGGTACACCATGCAATCTCACTATTTCTACCACATACAACTCAGCTAACTTATCCAGTGAATAATCAACACGTACTGGAATAAAGTGAGCCGACTTCGTAAGTCTATCCACAACATTTCTCTTTTTCGGAGTCATCGGCAATCCTGACACAAAGTCCATGGTAATCCGATCCCACATCCATTCGGGAACCATCACTGGTTGAAGTAATCCCGAAGGCACTTGATGCTCAGCTTTCACCTATTGACAAATCAAACACTTTGCTACAGACTCTAAAATGTCTCTTTTCATACCCGACCACCAATAAAACTTCCTCAAATCATTGTACATCTTCGTACTGCCCGGGTGCACTGAAAAATAACCACTATGTGCCTCAAGCAAAATATTTCTGATCAACTCGTCATCTCTAGGTACACAAATTCTATTACGGTACAACAAACAATCATTCGAGCCCACTCGAAAATCAGAATCACTTTCCGATCTGTACTTAGCTCTCTTAGTTTGTATTTCACTGTCATTACTCTGAGCCTCACATATCTGTTGAACAAATAGTGGCTTAGCTCTTAATTCTGCCAAAATAGCACCATCATCAGCTATTGCTAAACTCGTGCTCATAACTCTTAGAGCATACAAGGATTTCCTACTCAGGGCATCCGCAACCACATTCGCTTTTCCCGGGTGGTAATCAATGACTAACTTATAGTCTTTTAATAACTCAAGCCACCATCTCTGTCTCAGATTCAGATCCTTCTGATCCATCAAGTATCTCAAACTCTTATGATCCGTAAAGATTCGACACTTCTTACCTACAAGTAATGTCACCAAATCTTTAACGCAAAAACAATCGCATCCAACTCCAAATCATGAGTCGAATAATTCTTCTCGTGTGGTTTTAACTGCCTCGAGGCGTAAGCAACTACCTTACCCTCTTGCATCAACACGCAACCGAGACCATTAAACGACGCATCACTGTAAACCATGAACTCTTTTCCAGATTCTAGTTGAACTAAAATCGGTGCCTCAGTCAGCATTGTTTTTAGTCTCTCGAAACTCTGTTGACATGCCTCAGTCCATTCATGTAACATCCCGAATTAGGGCCTAGTCGGAACAGTGGTTTCAGGACCACAAATCCAACGTAAGAAATTTTATTTTTATTATATTTTTATGGTCTACAATTTCATAGAACGATTTTGTGAAAATTTCATTCAAAAATTTTGACGTTTGGCCACTCAATTTAGTCAAAAGGACTAAATTTCAAAAAGTGCAAAACTTGAGTTCTAGAAGTTAGAGGTGTCAAATTGCTATGAAAATTTAAAGTAGAGGTTCTTAAATGGTAATTAGCCCATTGGTTAAATTGTTGGACAAAAATGGATATGGTATATGTTAGATAAGATATTTTTTTTGTAAGGGCATTTTAGTCCTTTTGTAAATTAAATGAACTAAAAACAAAATTAAAATGCCAAATTTGTCCATCTTCTTCATATGGACGAAATTTACCAAGGGAAGACATGTCTAGGGTTTTCTTAACTTTCCAAGCTCATGGTAAGTCCGTTCTAGCCCCATTTTTCAAGTTATTTACGGTTTTGGAGTCCCGGTAGCTCGATGTAGCTTATGCTACCAATAATTCACGCTAGGGTTCATCTTTGGAAAATTACCCATAGGTAAAAAGTGTGTATTTTGATGTTTTATGATAGAATATGAAGCTTGAAATTATGTTAAACAACTTTTACTAAGCGATTTTAAGTGAAAACGAGTAAAACGACATAATCGGTAAAAATACCTAATGTCCATTAGTGTATGTTAGAGTAAGAATTTGATGTTTCCATAGAAGCAAAAAATGATCAGCATGTTATAAAACATAAGAATAAAGGCTGAAGTTTAATTTTCGAGTATTGGGTCAAAAGTGTAAATATGTAAAAGTTTAGGGGCAAAATTGTAATTTTGCAAAAGTTTGAGTTAGGGACTATTTTGAGTAGTATATTAATTAAATAAGTGAAATGTGATGTTTTAGACCCCGAAAAATGAGATTTAGACCTAGAATAGGAGGAAAATAAAAAATCGAGAAAGTTGGTAAATTGCCGTTTCTGGATCCGAGGTAAGTTGGTGTGTAAATAATAATGCAATAATGTCGTAATGTATGTTTGAAACCTAAATTGTGGTATTAAATTGATTTTGTTGAATTACATGTTTTGTATATTATGTTGGTGAATTGATTTAATAATAATGTTTATGATAAAAGGTGACATAGGTGACATGGAAAATGGGTCGAAATGTTGTGCTTAAAGGTGTTTTCTATGACTATGGTTATTATGTGAAATGGAAAGTTGATATGTACATAATGCATTTATTTTACTTCTTCAATAATTATTGTGCTAGATATTATGGAAATCATTGGGTGATAACTATAATATGAAAATGTATGGAATGTGGAATTCTCGATTGAACCTTCGGAAAATCGAGAGATACGGACAATATGTAGCTAAGTCACACGAGTGATAAGGGACCTTCACCGTGTGCACAAGAAAGATACGAGATGGAAAAATTTGATATGTAGCTAGGCCACATGGATGATAAGGGACTTTCACCATGTGTGCAAGAAAACTACGGGATAATAATTTCATATGTAACTAGGTCACATGTGTAATACTGTGTGTATACCATGTGTACAAGAAAGTTACGAGTTATGAGTAGCTAGGTCACATGAGTGGTTCCTAGTGTTGGACACCATGTAGACAAGAAAGCTATGAGATGGAATGGCTAGGTCACATGGGTGATAAGAGACCTTCACCATGTGTACAAGAAAGCCGAGTTATGTGTAGGTGGAGCTGTATGTTGAGACCACCAAGTATCAGGTGTTTTCCGAAGCGGTTCAACGAGATAAATTAATAATGGTGATTGGTTCGATCATGTTATGAATAAGTTCAAGAGTGAATGTGATCAATAGAGAAATGTGGCAAATGTACGTGTGAGCAAGGGTGCATGTGACTATGTGTATATGTGCATAATGTGTTTGATATGTGATACGTGATTGAGATTGTGGTAAGGCTGATATGGTGTGAGCGCCATTATGAGTACTCGTAAATATTGGTGATGATTATTCATTTGTATTGCTAGTATTGAACATGCTTGGTGTTTTGTGTGCATATATGGAAGTAATATAAAGAAAACATGGTAGAGTAAAATTTTCAGTAAAATATATTGAAACAGCAGCAGTTATGTAATTTTGAAAAATCCCCATAAAATAGTAGAAATTGAACTATATGTTGGATGAGATATTGATTTAAATATTATTGAGTCTATTTTCATATAAAAGAAACAGAGAAAGCAAAGGATTTGTATATTTTGAGATGTTTAGATTTTTGTGAGACTGGTTCAGAGTAATTTTGAGATCCCCTGTTCTGACTTTGAAAAATAATTGAAAATTGTAAAAACATAATTTTGGGACATAATTTATATGGTTAGATTCCTTATTGAGTTTATTTTTTTAAAAAACAAACTAGAACATAATTTGAATTCTGTACGAAAATATAGTTAAATTTTAGCGAAGAATGGACGGAACTGTTGGACAGCAGAATAGGGGAGATTTTGAAGAATAAATTATATTAATTGGCTAAACCAAAAATTCTGAAAATGTTATGGTAATAAGATATTTGAGTCTAGTTTCAAGGAAAATTATCGGATCTTAATTTGGAGTTCTGTAGCTCAAGATATAAATAATTTAGTGACTCTGACTCGAGTAGACAGCTTGAGATGAACATGAATAAAAAGTGGAACTATGTGCAATTATGATTGTATTATCTTGAGAACATATTGTGAAGATTTATAAAAGCCTGTTAATAAATCAATTATTATTTACATACTTACTTACTAAGCTTTGTAGCTTACTTCCCTTCATTTCCCATATCTTATAGGGTTGTATGCTAACTCGAGTTGGAGATCGCCGGAGATGTAATCACAATATCAAGCTATTATCGTGGGGTAAAAGTGAATACAAACCTCTTAAGTTTATGGCATGTATAGGGGACTTAGTCATTTGTATATGTTATAATTAGTTTGGCTTAAAATGTTGGCCTTTAATATTTAGCAGTTCATTTTGTATAATTTGGATAAAATTTTATGACTCAGTTTAATACGTTTACAAGTGTATGTGTTTTGGTAATGCCTCGTACCCTATTCCGGCGTTGAATACGGGTAAGGGGTGTTACATTTAGTGGTATCAGAGCTATGGTTTAGTCAATTCTCGGACTAAAATAGCGTATGTGAGTCTAGCTATACATGCCATATCACTACTCGTGATAGTGTGATATCTCACGACTCTGACGAAATTGTTTTGTTAAGAAAGAGATGACTTCCAACCGAGCTATTTTTCGATAATGCTGATAATGATATTGAAATGATTGAGACATGCTTATGACGTGTCGAAATTTCGAAAGGTGTGAATGAAAGTTCACGATATATATGTGTTAATGAACGAAATGAGATAACCACAAGTTGAGAAATGTGGGAAGTGGAATGAAATGAAAGTTTATATGGTGATAAGCCCATCCATGTTTGTTTGGCATGCATATGATGTTATGTGCCCAACATATTTATATACACTTGTTTGAATAAGATAATCGAAAAAGTTCGTGTAGCATGACTATGTATGTTAAATAGCTTGAAGTGAATTATGTAATTGTGATTATATGATGTTGGTGATGAATACAAAGTCATATGTGTGTATTTATGAGAGTCAAGTTAGAAGCTTTACGACCTCACCTCCTTACCAGTGTTGTTCTATAACGAAAATTCATGAGAACCACGTGAAATAAGTCCATAAATGTGAAACTAAAAAGTTTAGTGGGGAAATACTTAGTAATGCATATAGAGATAAGAATAGTTGGGAAAGTGGAAACAATTTTGG
The DNA here is from genome assembly GCA_005393395.2 of Gossypium australe. Classification (NCBI taxonomy): domain Eukaryota; kingdom Viridiplantae; phylum Streptophyta; class Magnoliopsida; order Malvales; family Malvaceae; genus Gossypium; species Gossypium australe. The sequence continues at coordinate 93,218,674 of CM016616.1, forward strand.
AAGGATATCAGAATGTTTTAAAGATTATACAGATTATGCAATGTCACGGATAAAGGAGAAGTTAGTCTCGGCTAATCGACTTATTCAGATATGATGTCTAAAGTATGTGTTTGCTGAAATTTTTCCCGAATTGATTTTCGTTAGTGAGTGGAATAATACAGGGTTCATGATGACAGAATTAGTCAAAGAAATGGTATTTGAGTAGCAAAGATGTCTCTGTGTGTGACAGTTACAGTTGAAATGAATATGATGATCTTTTCTGTGTATTCTATATATTCTTTTATCCCCAGAGATATGTGTGTGATTGTTCAGTTTCTGGTGGAGTTCTTACGTTGTGAGAAGCTAACTATGATGTTAGACGAATGCCCTGTGGGTCTGGTCGGTTTATGATTGGTATTTCTTTATCTCTTCGGAATTCTATTTAAATATGTTGGAATGAAGTCAATGGTAAAAATTTATGTGGGACTATTCTTATGTTTCTACTGATTATGGTTTTGTTTTATATATATGGAAAATATATTATCTCTGTTATGATGGAAGTCCAGAGTCGGTAAGCATTGTTTTTTTTCTGCTGGGTTTCTCTGAGGAATCATCAGGATTTCTGTTATTTTCTTGTGAGTTATGTATATTTAAACATGCCTCAACTAAGATAATAAATTTTGTGTATTCACGAGTATGAAGACGGATAGTCTGAATGAAGAAATTATATTCTAGAAAGCATAATACAGAGATATGCCTATTGGATTATTCTAACCGGATGATGTTAATATAAGTTAAAGTTGTTCTGATTGGAAAACTTATCACATTTGTGAAAGTTTGAATGGTCTGGGTATACTAAAAAAGTTAAAGCAATTGAAGGTATTTTTAACCGAAGCTCTAGTTCTGAGTTGAGTTGGAATTGAGTAATGAGTTTATGATTTTTTTTAGTGATGCACTAGTGAACGGATTAGAATGAGTTTTATTGCTAGAATATTTAGTAATGTTGGAAATTAAGAGAAATATACTAAACCACTCTTCTGGTAAGATTTTCGAGGACGAAAATCCTAAAAGGGGGGAGAAATGTAACATCCCGAATTAGGGCCTAGTCGGAACAGTGGTTTCGGGACCACAAATTTGACGTAAGAAAATTAATTTTTATTATATTTTTATGGTCTACAATTTCACAGAATGATTCCGTGAAAATTTCGTTCGAAAATTTTGACGTTTGGCCACTCAATTTAGTCAAAAGGACTAAATTGTAAAAACTGCAAAACTTGAGTTCTAGAAGTTAGAGGTGTCAAATTGCTATGAAAATTTAAAGTAGAGGCTCTTAAATGGTAATTATCCCATTGGTTAAATTTTTGGACAAAAATGGATATGGTATATGTTAGATAAATTTTTTTTTGTAAGGGCATTTTAGTCCTTTCGTAAATTAAATGAATTAAAAACAAAATTAAAATGCCAAATTTGTCCATCTTCTTTATATGGACGAAATTTACCAAGGGAAGACATGGATTGGGTTTTCTTAACTTTCCAAGCTCATGGTACGTCCGTTCTAGCCCCGTTTTTCAAGTTATTTACGGTTTTGGAGTCCCGATAGCTCGATGTAGCTTATGCTACCAATAATTCATGCTAGGGTTCATCTTTGGAAAATTACCCATAGGTGAAAAGTGTGTATTTTGATGTTTTATGGTAGAATATGAAGCTTGAAATAATGTTAAACAACTTTTACTAAGCGATTTTAAGTGAAAACGAGTAAAACGACATAATCGGTAAAAAGACCTAATGTCCATAATTGTATGTTAGAGTAAAAATTTGATGTTTCCATAGAAGGGAAAAATGATCAGCATGTTATAAAACATAAGAATAAGGACTGAAGTTTAATTTTTTAGTATTGGGGCAAAAGTGTAAATATGTAAAAGTTTAGTGTAACATCCGGGATTTAGGGGTTATGTGCTTTAATTCATAATTCTTGTGATAGTGTGCTTTGTGTTCTTTTTCCTTTCTCTTCAATTGACCAAAGCCGAAATTGGGAATACCTTTTCTTTTCTCCCCTTTTTCCATTCACTTTCAAAAGCCGAATCTCCTTTCTTGTGGCCAAAACCGATTGCATCTCTACCCCTGCCAATTTATTCACTAGATCAGAAGCCTATCATCTTTCTCATCTAAACCGATTTCTCTACTTCAGGTGCTTCTTGCCGATTTCTTGGAGTTTCTTGACCATTTGCGTTTGGTCAGTACTTTTTAGGTAAGAATCTCTTCTAGACTGATTTCTTTTCCCCATTCTTTCTCTGACTGTTGAAAAGCAAAACTCTAATCTCTTCTATTCTCTGTGGCTGAAACCGTGAAGGGGGGATCTCGGGATTCTTTGGTAGTTGGCGATTAGAGAGAGATCATCCGGGATTTGAATACCCAAGGTAAGTGAAGTGTGATATTCGGCCAAAGGCCATATTACTTATTAAGGTTGGCCGAATCTGACTATGGTCTTTTAGGGGCAAATCGACAGTGGTATAAAAGGAGTCTCGGGATTTTGATCCATTTTGGTAAGGGTGTTTAAGTTGTGGTTTTTATTTAATTAAGATCTCGTAAGTTAGTTAACAGGGTTTTCTGATTAAGTGTTGATTCAATGGATGCGGGTACTAGTCAAGGAGAGAAAGGGGTAGTCCTTACCCCTAAGTTTAAGAAGTGATCAGTCTCTGCGGTACAGGATTGGCCATCGGGGTGTGGGCCAGTGTCAGAACAGGAGCATAGGCAGATAGCTGTAGTTTCGGTTAGAGATAGCATCGATTTTGAGAGTGTGATTCTTCGAGTTATCAGGTGTGTAATTATCGCACTGATCCCCTGTAATTGTATGTGTGGTTATATATATGAGTATATGATGTGCATGATAGCCGGAAATAATGACTAAGATGGTGGCTACCCACGGTGGGTAATCGGTTAACCAGGTCAGTGTTTCATGATATTAATTTACCTACGGTGTATGTGTGAAATGGTGGTAAGCCTGTGATGTATGCTCATTAAAATGATACTTCTATTTGTCATGATACATATATAAACATGGGGTTTGGGATATGATTACTGAAGGACAGGGTGTACATTTATGTACGTGGATGATGTTAGCCTTGAGCTACGTCGTCGCTTGATGTTGGCTATGTGCTTCGTCAAGGTGGGGTGTTGGCTATGTGCCACATCGTGGACGGATGATAGCTGTGTGCATCATCGTGGATTGAGGATGACCTTGAGTCACCTTGTGGATACAGATATGTGGGGTCACTTAGGTGATCGGTGGCTATGCCACGACCTTGGGCAGCAGGTCTGCCAAGGGGGTGTGTAGCGGTTGGAGGGTGATTTAGCAATCCCCTAGTGTGTGCGGCAGGTACGGGGGTGTGTAGCGGATGGACACTAGGTTGGGTTGGGATTCATTTTGCATGATTATGTTTGTGGACTATGTGGATGCGGGCAAAGCCCATTTGTGGAGACATGTGAATAATTATACACTGAGTCGGTTTGACTCACACTATTTTTTCCAAAAAACAATGCAGGTGATACATAAATCTTGGACTGGGCTGGAGCGGATACGAGGTGGCCATGCAGAAGATGTTTTATTTGTTTTATGCACTTTATATTTCCAGTACTTTTGGATAAATCATTATTGTAATAAGGCCACTTAAAGTATTTTGGGGATTTTATTATGTTTACATTGGATTGATTATCGAGCTAATAACTGGGAATGTTTTCTTTCAAACAAATTATATCTTAAAAACTTATATTAAGGTTTTAAATCCGGGAATTTGTAACAACATTATTTTACTTAGAATTTCAAATATACAATGTTTTATAAATGACGAAAAATTTTTGTGTTTTCACCTTTATGTCGAATTCTTTTCAAACTTTCTCCTAAGTAGCATTCTGAATTCGATCGTAGTGTTTTGGGCCGGGTTTGGGGTCTTACAATTTGGTATCAGAGCCAAGTTCAAAACTCGGCTTTGAGGGTTTTGGGCGCAAAAACATTTTTCAAAGAAGGGCTTTTCAAAAACATAGACTTTCATGAACTATTTCAGGTTTATTCTGGCATGGCACCTGTGTCTCCGGCCCGAAGTCCTCCAGGTAAGTACCCCTAACTATTGAAGTGATTGGTATGTGAAACTTTATGGGCATTATGGGATCGTAGATTAGTAGATTAGGAGCTATTGAACTCTAGGACTAGCTTACTCCAACACAAGATACATAAGACTTAAGTGCAACCAAACAAACCTGTGAGTAAGTCACCGAGTTAGGGTGTGGCAACAGTTGTGCGCATGTCTAGGATTGGATTCGGTGGGAGCTTGGTATTTAAGCAGTCCTAGTGACTCACCTCCTCTTCACTCGAATCCTACCTGGTGCGTAGTGACGGTTCACCCTAACCAAGAGGACTTATTCACCAGCTAAACCGATAATTAAAACCCGAAAGGGACCAGCTACACAGTTTTGTAAAACCTACCTTAAGATTTGAAAATGACCAAAATATCCCGGTTTGGAAAAAAAATCACTAAATTACCCCTGATTTACAAAATTACCAAAATAACCCTAATTTCTGAAATTTCTGCAATACCTTTGATTTGGAAAAAATTTTAAAATAACCTCGAGTTTTGAAAATTCTAGAATGCCTTTGATTTGTAAAGATTTTTGAATTAACCCTGATTTATTACTAAGATACCCCTATAGGATGAATTACGAAAATACCCTTGGGTTGGGAACGGTCAAAATGCCCAAAGTAGTGTAGTGGATGTTGTTGATGAATGAATGTGACTCTCTGAATTAGAGTAGTAAACTTGAGATGAAAACTTTGGAATGATCGAAAGAACTACTACTAATCTTCTTTACATAAAATCTTCTTTACAAGACTAATGCATAAAATTTCTTAAATCAGATTAAATCGCGATAGTAGACATGAGTTCTAGGGGACGTGGTCGTAACGCACGTGGACGTGGTAGGGGCAGAATGGCAGTATCGGAACCAGTGGGGTCTGGCCATGGGTCAGAAAATAATGTGCCGCCGCCGCCAACTGTAGGCGCGGAGGATCAAGATCAGACGGGTGGAGACGATACAGTTTCTCAGGCTATGCTACGAGTTTTGGAAAGAGTTGTGGGAGCGAACATGGGTGCTGGGGCTCGGAAGTCAGTGCCAGAGCGGCTTAGGGCGAATGGAGCTGAGCTATTTAGGGGAGTTTCGGGGGTAGCTCCGAATGTGGCAGAATACTGGCTAGAGGCGGTCGAAAGGATCATGGACGATTTGGACTGCACTGCTGAGGAAAAGCTGAAAGGTGCCGTTTCTTTACTTCGGGATGAGGCCTACCAGTGGTGGCTCACTGTTAGAGAGGGTACTCCAGCAGACCGGGTAGACTGGGGTTACTTTAAGGTAAAGTTTGAAGGGAAGTATGTCGAAGCTAGGTACGTGGATGCGCAAAGGAAAGCGTTTCTGAACCTAGTACAAGGGGGTAAGTCAGTAGCGGAATATGAGGCGAAATTCTTGAGGCTAAGTCGGTATGCTAGAAGGATTGTTGCTACTGATTACGAGCGCTGTGTGAGGTTCGAGGATGGGCTGCAAGATGAGCTGCGGGTACTGTTAGCTCCTCATCAGGAGAGAGACTTTGCTACTTTGGTAGAGAAAGCTCGAATAGCCGAGGAAGTCAAGCGGACTGAGAGGCAGAATAGAAATAAGGATAGAGGTCGGAACAAGAGAGGTTTTGGGTCTTCAGGGTCTTCTAGAGGTTTTCAGAAAAGACCGAGGGTTGAAAATTCTGCTCGTGTTTCTATGCCAGCTGCTGGAAATCAGGACCGTCCGTGTGCTTGATGTGGAAGGTTTCATGTTTGCGAGTGCTGGGGACGGAATCAGGAGTGTTTTATGTGTGGGTCTAAGTCTCATTTGATTAAAGATTGTCCTCAGGATCCGAATAAGGCTCGGACAGTAGGTTCGGGGTATGTGCAGCCAGGAAGGGGTGGTCAACAGGTATCAAGAGGTCGTGGTCCGAACCGTGGAGGAAATGGCGTTGGCCGAGGTCGTGGAGCACCAGACAGAGGTGCTGGGAGTTCAGATAAAAGGCAGCCAGGGCTGGTGTATGCAGCTAGACGTCGGGAAGAGGGAGATGCACCAGATGTTATCACGGGTACGTTCCTTATTTATGGGTTACCCTTTATGGCTTTAATTGATGTTGGGTCAACTCATTCGTACATTGCTAGTGTGGTGTTTGGAACTTTGGGTGTGAACTCTGAAATTGTCTCTAGGAAGGTGACTGTACTTAGTCCTTTAGGGCAATCTGTAGTGGTAGATAAACTTTTTAGAGACGTACCTTTAGAAGTTCAGGGGGTAGTGTTCCCAGCTGACTTAATGGAGCTGCCGTTCGGGGAATTTGACCTGATCCTAGGGATGGATTGGTTAGTAAGGTATCGTGTGAAGCTGGACTGTGCTGCTAAGTGCATGTCGTTAATGACTTTCGAGGACAAAGAGGTTACGGTGATAGGTGATAGGAGAGACTACCTGTCTAACGTAGTGTCTGCTCTTAAGGCAGAAAAGATGGTGAAGAAGGGATGCTTAGCTTTTCTGATGTTCGTTTGTGCCTTGGATGCCAAGAAAGCAGCTGTGGGGGAGGTCAGAACAGTGAAGGAGTTTGAGGATGTTTTTCCGAAAGAACTTCCAAGATTGCCTCCAGATTGTGAGGTGGAATTTGGAATCGACCTGTTGCCAGGTACAGCGCCAGTGTCTATCGCTCCGTACAGGATGGCACCAAAGGAATTGGTTGAGCTTAAAGCCCAGATCCAAGAGTTGCTAGATCGCGGGTTTATTCGACCTAGTGTGTCTCCATGGGGAGCACCGGTCTTGGTTGTGAAGAAGAAGGATGGATCTATGCGGATGTGCATAGATTATTGCCAGTTGAATAAGCTGACGATCAAGAATAAGTATCCGTTGCCGAGGATAGATGACTTGTTTGATCAGCTTAAAGGAGCTGCGATGTTTTCAAAACTTGATCTAAGGTCTGGATATCACCAGCTAAAGGTGAAGGAAGCAGATATCCATAAGACAGCTTTTCGGACTCGATACGGACACTATGAGTTCCTTGTAATGCCGTTCGGGTTGACGAACACCCCAGCTGCTTTCATGGATATGATGAACTGGGTTTTCCAACCCTACTTGGATCAATTCGTCGTGGTGTTCATAGACGACATCCTGGTGTATTCCAAGTCGGAGGAGGAGCATGATGCACATCTTCGGGTGGTGTTGCAAGTCTTAAGGGAGAAGAAGTTGTACGCCAAATTTAGCAAGTGTGAATTTTGGCTAGGGGAGGTTGCTTTTCTAGGTCATGTAGTATCGACGGAAGGAATAAGGGTGGATCCCCGGAAGATTGAGGCAGTGTTAAATTGGAAACCACCTAAGTCGGTGGCAGAGATCCGCAATTTCTTGGGGTTAGCAGGCTATTATAGAAGATTTGTTGAGGGTTTCTCTTTAATAGCGGCACCATTGACAAAGTTGTTGAGGAAGGAGGTAACATTCATATGGACAGATAAGCAGCAAGAGAGTTTCGAGAAGTTGAAAAAGGTTTTAACAGAGTCCCCGGTCTTAATTCAGCCTGTGGCAGGGAAAGATTTTGTGGTATATTGTGATGCTTCTCACACAGGGTTGGGATGCGTACTAATGCAGGAAGGGAAAGTTGTCGCTTATGCGTCTCGACAGTTAAGGCCGCATGAAGTTAACTATCCGACGCATGATCTGGAGTTACCCGCAGTGGTCTTCGCTTTGAAGGTGTGGAGGCATTATTTATATGGGGAGAAGTCAGTGATCTACACGGGCCATAAGAGTTTGAAGTATCTGTTGACACAGAAGGAGTTGAACTTGAGACAGCGAAGGTGGGTGGAACTGCTGAAGGATTACAACTGTTCGATCGAATACCACCCGTGTAAAGCGAATGTGGTGGCGGATGCACTAAGTCGGAAAGTGGTATCGGATCTAAGGGCGATGTTTGCGCATCTCAGTCTCTATGACGACGGGAGTCTGTTGGCGAAGTTGCAGGTAAAATCGACGTAGTTAAGTCAGGTTAAAGAGAAACAGTTGGTGGACGATGTTCTGAGTGCTAAGCTTGCACAGGTTCAGAGTGGAGGAGTGGATGACTACAGTGTGAATGACGACAGGGTTTTGTGCTTCCGTGGTAGGGTCTGTATGCCGAAAGGTGAGGAGTTAAGGCAGAGAATTCTTCGGGAATCGCCTAGTAGCCCTTACGCTATGCATCCTGGGGGAAGTAAGTTGTATATGGATCTAAGGGATCAGTTTTAGTTGCCTGGATTGAAGCGAGAGGTTACGGAATTTGTAGGAGTGTGCTTGACGTGCCAGCAGGTCAAAGCTGAACACTAAGTGCCATCGGGATTGCTGCAACCAGTGAAGATTTCGCAGTGGAAGTGGGAGAGAATCACCATGGATTTCGTTAGTGGGCTTCCTCTTACGCCGACTAAGAAGGACTCAGTTTGGGTGATTGTGGATTGGTTGACAAAGTCCGCTCACTTCATACCTGTTCGGGTTGATTACTCTTTGCAGAGGTTGGCGAAGCTGTATGTAGCAGAGATTGTGAGACTGCATGGAGTGCCGGTGTCGATTATATCGGATAGGGATCCTAGGTTTACGTCAAGGTTCTGGAGGGCGCTGCATCAGGCATTGGGCACCAGATTGGATTTTAGTACGGCCTTTCATCCGCAGACGGATGGCCAGTCTAAAAGGGTGATTCAGGTGTTAGAGGATATGCTAAGGGGATGTGTTATCGACTTCAGGGGCAGTTGGGAGGAATTCTTGCCTTTGGCAGAATTCGCTTACAACAACAGTTACCAAGCAAGTATTCGAATGGCTACGTATGAAGCATTGTATGGGCGGAGGTGTCAGACACCTACTTGTTGGACAGAACTAGGTGAACGTCATGCTTTGGGGCCTGAGATAGTGGCATAGTCAGAAGAGAAGGTTAAGATGATTCGAGCACGGTTGAAGGAGGCATCTGATAGACAGAAGTCATATGCGGATCTTAAGCGGAAGGAGATAGACTTTGCAGTGGGTGATCAAGTGTTTCTTAAGGTTTCGCCGTGGAAGAAGGTGATGAGGTTTGGACGCAAGGGTAAGCTGAGTCCCAGGTTTATAGGACCTTATCGGGTTGTAAAGCGAGTGGGGTAATTGGCGTATCAGTTGGAATTGCCTTTGGAATTGAAGCAGATGCATGATGTATTTCACGTCTCGATGTTACGTCGGTACCGATCGGATCCATCTCATGTAGTGCCAGTTGAGGAGGTGGAGCTGAGACCAGATTTGTCCTACGAGGAAGAGCCGATTCAGATTCTGGAACGGGATGTGAAGGTGTTACGGAGGAAATCAGTTCCTCTAGTCAAAGTGTTATGGCGTAACCATGGATCGGAAGAAGCTTCGTGGGAGCCGGATGAAGCAATGCGACAACAATACCCTCATCTATTTTAGCCAGGTAATTTCGAGGCCGAAATTATTTTTAAGGGGGTAGAACTGTAACATCCGGGATTTAGGGGTTATGCGCTTTAATTCATAATTCTTGTGATAGTGTGCTTTGTGTGTTGTTTGGGTGTGTTTAGGGGCTTTGGGAACCCTGGGGAGTTGGTAGGAGCTTTAGTGTAAATTTTGGGTTGAGCCTAATTGGGGGAGAGCTAAGGAAGCTAGGCCTTAAGGGAATTAATGTGGAGGGTAGGACACAAGTGACTGAGCTGGTAAAGTGGCAAGGGAGGCGCCACTTAGAGCTTAGGGGAGTGACGCCACATGCAGGTGGAAGGGCCTAGGTTCGAGCAGCAGGGGAAACGTTTGGAGTTTTATTTTGCAGCAAGGAAGAGCAGTGGTGGACAGCACAAGGGTTCTGAGGAGATAAGGATTAAAACTTGGTCAAATTTATTTTGAAATTCGACTAAAGAGGAGTAATAAGGGTTGACTCATTCAAATTATTTTGAATGAGTGGTGTGGAGAGAAATTAGGAGGAAAATAAGGGATTTGGGTGAGGGAAGAGGAGTTGTCCGAATATGGGGCTTTGGAGGATGGCATTTTCGGTTTTGGTGATAGTAGGATAGGTGTGCCGAAATTGGTTCTCTTCTCATCTTTCTCATTTGTGCCGAAAACCTCTAGGAATTCAACTTGTGTTGTTTTTCTTTTCTCTTCAATTGACCAAAGCTGAAATTGGGAATACCTTTTCTTTTCTCCCATTTTTCCATTCACTTTCAAAAGCTGAATCTCCTATCTTGTGGCCAAAACCGATTGCATCTCTACCCCTGCCGATTTATTCACTAGATCAGAAGCCTATCATCTTTCTCATCTAAACAGATTTCTCTACTTCAGGTGCTTCTTGCCGATTTCTTGGAGTTTCTTGACCATTTGCGTTTGGTCAGTACTTTTTAGGTAAGAATCTCTTCTAGGCTGATTTCTTTTCCCCATTCTTTCTCTGACTGCTGAAAAGCAGAACTCTAATCTCTTCTATTCTCTGTGGCCGAAACCTTGAAAGAAGGGATCTCGAGATTCTTTGGTAGTTGGCGATTAGGGAGAGATCATCCGGGATTTGAATACCCAAGGTAAGTGAAGTGTGATATTCGGCCAAAGGCCATATTACTTATTAAGGTTGGCCGAATCTGACTATGGTCTTTTAGGGGAAAATCGACAGTGGTATAAAAGGAGTCTCGAGATTTTGATCCATTTCGGTAAGGGTGTTTAAGTTGTGGTTTTTATTTAATTATGATCTCGTAAGTTAGTTAACCGGATTTTCTGATTAAGTGTTGATTCAATGGATGCGGGTACCAGTCAAGGAGAGAAAGGGGTAGTCCTTACCCCTAAGTTTAAGAAGCGAACAGTCTCTGCGGTACGGGATTGGCCACCGGGGTGTGGGCCAGCGTCAGAACAGGAGCGTAGGTAGATAGCTGTAGTTTCGGTTAGAGATAGCATCAATTTTGAGAGTGTGATTCTTCGAGTTATCAGGTGTGTAATTATCGCACTAATCCCCTATAATTGTATGTGTGGTTATATATATGCGTATATGATGTGTATGATAGCCGGAAATAATGACTAAGATGGTGGCTACCCATGGTGGGTAATCGGTTAACCAGGTCAGTGTTTCATGATATTAATTTACCTATGGTGTATGTGTGAAATGGTGGTAAGCCTGTGATGTATGCTCATTAAAATGATACTTCTATTTGTCATGATACATATATAAACATGGGGCTTGGGATATGATTACTGAAGGACAGGGTGTACATTTATGTACGTAGATGATGTTAGCCTTGAGCTACGTCGTCGCTTGATGTTGGCTATGTGCTTCGTCAAGGTAGGGTGTTGGCTATGTGCCACATCGTGGACGGATGATAGCTGTGTGCATCATCGTGGATTGAGGATGACCTTGAGTCACCTTGTGGATACAAATATGTGCGGTCACTTAGGTGATCGGTGGCTATGCCACGACCTTGGGCAGTAGGTCTGCCAAGGGGGTGTGTAGCGGTTGGAGGGTGATTTAGCAATCCCCTGGTGTGTGCGGCAGGTACGGGGGTGTGTAGCGGATGGACACTAGGTTGGGTTGGGATTCATTTTGCATGATTATGTTTGTGGACTATGTGGATGCGGGCAAAGCCCATTTGTGGAGACATGTGAATAATTATACACTGAGTCGGTTTGACTCACCCTATTTTTTCCAGAAAACAATGCAGGTGATACATGAATCTTTGACCGGGCTGGAGCGGATACGAGGTGGCCATGCAGAAGATGTTTTATTTGTTTTATGCACTTTATATTTCCAGTACTTTTGAATAAATCATTATTGTAATAAGGCCACTTAAAGTATTTTGGGGATTTTATTATGTTTACGTTGGATTGATTATCGAGCTAATAACTGGGAATGTTTTCTTTCAAACAAATTATATCTTAAAAACTTATATTAAGGTTTTAAATTCGGGAATTTGTAACAACATTATTTTACTTAGAATTTCAAATACACAATGTTTTATAAATGACGAAAAATTTTTGTGTTTTCACCTTTATGTCGAATTCTTTTCAAACTTTCTCCTAAGTAGCATTCTGAATTCGGCCGTGGTGTTTTGGGCCGGGTTTGGGGTGTTACATTTAGGGGAAAAATTGTAATTTTGCAAAAGTTTGAGTTAGGGACTGTTTTGAGTAGTAAATTAATTAAATAAGTTAAATGTGATGTTTTAGACCCCGAAAAATAAGATTCGGACCTAGAACGGGAGGAAAATAAAAAATCGAGAAAGTTGGTAAATTGCTGTTTCTGGATCCGAGGTAAGTTGGTGTGTAAATAATAATGCAATAATATCGTAATGTATGTTTGAAACCTAAATTGTGGTATTAAATTGATTTTGCTGAATTACATGTTTTGTATATTATGTTGGTGAATTGATTTAATAACAATGTTTATGATAAAAGGTGACATAGGTGACATGGAAAATGGGTCGAAATGTTGTGCTTAAAAGTGTTTTCTATGACTATGGTTATTATGTGAAATGGAAAGTTGATATGTAAATAATGCATTTATTTTACTTGTTCAATAATTATTTTGCTAGATATTATAGAATTCATTGTGTGATAACTATAATATGAAAATGTATGGAATGTGAAATTCTCGATTGAACCTTCGAAAAACCGAGAGATACGGACAATATGTAGCTAGGTCACACGAGTGATAAGGGACCTTCACCGTGTACACAAGAAAGTTACGAGATGGCAAAATTTGATATGTAGCTAGGCCACATGGATGATAAGGGACTTTTGCCATGTGTGCAAGAAAGCTACGGGATAATAATTTCATATGTAACTAGGTCACATGTGTAATACTATGTGTATACCATGTGTACAAGAAAGTTACGGGTTATGAGTAGCTAGGTCACATGAGTGGTTCCTAGTGTTGGACACCATGTAGACAAGAAAGCTACGAGATGGAATGGCTAGGTCACATGGGTGATAAGAGACCTTCACCATGTGTACAAGAAAGCCGAGTTATGTGTAGGTGGAGCTATGTGCTTTGACCATCGAGAATTGGGTGTTTTCAGAAGGGGTTCAACGAGATAAATTACTAATGGTGATTGGTGTGATCATGTTATGAATAAGTGCAGGAGTGAATGTGATCAATTGAGAAATGTGGCAAATGTACGTGTGAGCAAGGGTGCATGTGACTATATATATGTGCATAATGTGTTTGATATGTGATACGTGATTGAAATTGTGGTAAGGCTGATATGGTGTGAGTGCCATTGTAAGTACTCGTAAATATTGGTGATTAGTATTCATTTGTATGGCTAGTATTGAACATGCTTGGTGTTATGTGTGCATATATGGAAGTAATATAAAGAAAACATGGGAGAGTAAAATTTTCAGTAAAATAGATTGAAACAGCAGCAGTTATGTGATTTTGAAAAATCACCATAAATAGTAGAAATTGAATTATATGTTGTATGAGATATTGATTTAAAGCTTATTGAGTATATTTTCATATAAAAGAAACAGAGAAAGCAAAGGATTTGTATATTTTGATATGTTTAGATTTTTGTGAGACTGGTTCAGTGTAACAGTCCGAATTTGACACTAATAGGAACGGTGGTTTTGGGACCACGAATCCGAGTCTGAAAAATTTTTAAATATTATATTCTGTGCTAATTATATGTGATTTATAATGTGTGAAAGTTTCGTATGAAAATCTGATTGTTTGTGTGCTTAATTGGACAAAAGGACTTAATCGCGTAAATTGTAATAGTTACAAACTATAGTGAAAGGTACTAATGTGATAGTGGCTTGTTAATATGGGGTATTAAAAGGGCAAATAGCCCATTATTAAGGTGAGTGGACGGCATATGTCTAAAATAACCTTATATATATATATGATAATTTTATTATAATGAAAGGTTATTTTTGTACTTTGGTAATTAAGTTAATTATAATAAAAACAAAGCTTAAATAAGCCATGTTCATCATCTTCCTATCACTATCCGACCCATGCTAGAATTTTTGATATTAGTGTTTATGTGATGTTCGGCCATGATAGAAGCTTATGCTTTGTGATGTTTGATGAATATATGTTAAAGTTATGTTATACATTAACAAGTTTTGAATTGGAAATTTTGGTGAAATTGACTATTAAGGGCTAAATTGTAAAAATATTTTTTAGAGGGGTTCAATTGCAAAATAAATGAAATGTATGCATTTGTGTGGATGTATGGAAGATTCGACCCTTAGGTTGTGTAATGAAATTTTGTGTATTTTGTGTTTTGTGCAAATAGGATTAAATTGTAAAAATGTGAACCATTAGGGGTAAAATGGTAATTTGCCCATTTATGTGTTTTGAGACTAAATTGAGATGAAATGTGCTTGAATGAGCTTAATTTTAATGTGTCTAGATCAAGAACAAAGAAAAACGGACTTGGATCGGGGGAAAGCAAAAATTATCGAATAGCCGGTCTTTGTTGTTCGTCGATAGTCGAGGTAAGTTTTTAAGCAAATATATGTCGAAATTTATTTAAGTAATCTAATAAATGCTGAAATTGGAAAATTATGGAGAATATATATGAAATTGCCGAATGTTGCTTAAGTATAAAATGTGAATTGATTTTTATTAATGTAATGTGGTTAAGTTTATTCGAATGTGATATGTGATAGTAATACGAAACATATGTGATATATGTGATCTAGGTATTATGAAATATGTATGAACTGGTTTAATTATATTGATATTCGGGCTTCGAGCCTAGCAGGCCTTGTGCCGGTGATCTATATCAGGCTTAATGCCTAGTAGACCTTATGCCGGTGAATTGTATCGGGCTTATTGCCTAGCAGGCTAAATGCCGGTGTTTAAATCTCGGACCTTGAGTCTAGCAGGCCTAGTGCCGGTGTGTGTGTTTCGGGCTAATGCCTAGCAGGTTCTATACTGGTGAGCTGTAATTCCGAGCTTAGATTATGAAATAATTAAAGTCATGAAACAAATCGAGTAAACCTAAGCTTTTGAAAATGAATTTGTTAATTCGGCTACAAGGTAGGTGTTTCTCATACTCATATGTTATATATATATATGCGATGCTAATGAGCAAATAAAATGATGAAAGAAATGTATTATGCATTTGGTTGTTGGAATTTGGTTATAAACTATGCCATGTGAATATTGGTTATTTGAAAGCACGGGAGTAGTTAAAGGTGTTCATGTAGGTATATTTATATACATAAATATGTGTTTATATATTCGGTAAATGATGTACTTTAGTAAGGAAATGAAAGTTGTTAGGTTAAGTGAGGTAATGGTATTCGGCTACGGTTAATTTATAAGTTAAGTCATGTATATTCAATGTCATGAATCGATTGTTTAAAATGTTTGGATGATTGAATGTTAAAATATAATTGCTTAAGACTTACTGAGCTAGTAAGCTTACTTTGTGTGTGTTCATTGTTTCGCTTTATAGATTTCGATCAAGCTACGAGCTCAGGGGATCGTCACTGAAGTCATTCACACTATCGGCTCACGTTGGTACCTATAATGTTTAGAATTTTGATCTTAAGGCATGTTTAGGCTAGCTAAATATTCGAATGATATAGTTAACGTATAAAAGCCATGCGAAACTGGCTTGTTTTTAAATGTTAATGTTCGATAGTATAAATCCATCCTTGATGTAATATGCGTGTATGTTTTGCTTGAAAGGCGAATGAGGATGTGATATATATATATATATATATGTTTCATGTTGAATAGGTATGTTTGTGTTTGAATGATTGCCGTGAGGTCATTTGATATAAATATTGTTAACTGTTAGAAGGTGGACATAGGTAGTGATTTATCAAGATGAGTCTTGGTATGTATGACTTTTGAATGTATATTATAAAATTTCATTAGGTTTAGGCAGAGAAGTTAATAATAGATAATTGTTTAAGACATGACAAGTAATATGTGAATTAAGCATCACTTAGAGTTTATGTGTTTGTTTTATCAAATTCGGCTATGGTTTAATTATAGGATATATATGGTTGCTATGTCTCTTAAATAAGGTGGTGAACGAGTTGATTCATGTATATGATAGGTGTGGTGTATATGTAATTGGAAACTCATTGAAGTGATTATATACTTGGGTGTTTAATGAAATATTGTCTGTGTTTTAATGTTTAAAATATGGCTTTTGAATTTATGGGAAATGTGCGCACCATACATATATGATTGTATAAGCTACAATAGTATGTTAGAACATGTATATGTTATTATAATTACATATGTGATTAAATAATTATTATAAAGAGGAAATTTTGTTTAGTTGGCTTTGTTATATGCGAATATAGATTGAATCATTGATATGTGAATATTCAGCAATAGAAATAGTATGTCTTGTCTATGCAATGTATTTATATATTTGTTATATGTTATGGAGTGTTATAAGATTGTAACAAATATAATTATTGACATGTGATTAATTTGAACCCAGGAATATTAAGGTTCAAAATGGTTGATAAGATAACTGTATTAATGTATTTCATTTAAAGCATGGAAGTCTGAATGTCTGTTTTGAGTGAATATTATTTGGTAATACCTCATAACCCAAATCAGGCGACTGATACGGGTGAGAGGTGTTACATTCAGAGTGATTTCAAGATCCCCTGTTCTGACTTGGAAAAATCATTGAAAATTGTACAAAAATAATTTGGGGACATAATTTATATATTTAGATTCCTTATTGAGTTTATTTTTATAAGAAACAAACTAGAACATAATTCGAATTCTGTACGAAAAGATAATTAAATTTTAGCGAAGAATGGTCGGAACAGCAGAACAGGGGAGACTTTGAAGAATAAACTGTACTAATTGGCTAAACCAAAAATTCTGAAAATTTAATAGTAATAAGATATTTGAGTCTACTTTCAAGGAAAATTATTGGATCTTAATTTGGAGTTCCTTAGCTCAAGATATAAATAATTTAGTGACTGTGACTCGAGTAGACAGCTTGAGATGAACATGAATAAAAGTGGAACTATGTGCAATTATGATTGTATTATCTTGAGAACATATTGTGAAGATTTATAAAAGCCTGTTAATAAATCACTTATTATTTACATACTTACTTACTAAGCTTTGTAGCTTACTTCCCTTCATTTCCCATATCTTATAGGGTTGTATGCTAACTCGAGTTGGAGATCGCCGGAGATGTAATCACACTATCAAGCTATCATCGTGGGGTAAAAGTGAATACAAACCTCTTAAGTTTATGGCATGTATAGGGGACTTAGTCATTTGTATATGTTATAATTGGTTTGGCTTAAAATGTTGGCCTTTAATATTTAGCAGTTCATTTTGTATAATTTGGATAAAATTTTATGACTCAGTTTAATACGTTTACAAGTGTATGTGTTTTGGTAATGCCCCGTACCCTATTCCGGCGTTGAATACGGGTAAGGGGTGTTACAATTCAAACTTGACATCTCTATGAAATAGTTTCGTCATCGGGGTAGCGATCACAGAGAACCCCTTTACGAAACGTCTGTAATATCCTGCCAAACCCAAGAAACTTCTGATTTTCGACACATTCCTCGGCTGTTTCCAATCCATAATAGTCGATATCTTACTTGGGTCAACTCTGACACCATCTCCCGACACAATGTGTCCCAAAAATCCGACCTCTCTGAGCCAGAACTCACTCTTGCTAAACTTAGCATACAACTGCTTATCTCTTAAAGTTTGCAAGACAATTCTCAAATGTTCTTCATGATCATTCTCTCCCGAAAATAGATCAATATGTCGTCAATGAAGACAACCACAAACTTATCCACATATGGTCTGAAAACACGGTTCATCAGATCCATAAAAATTGCAGGCGCATTCGTCAAACCAAACGGCATAACCAAAAACTCATAATGGCCATACCTCGTTCGAAATGCAGTCTTCAACACATCTTGCTCTTTCACTCTGTACTGATAATAACCAGACCTCAAGTCTATCTTGGAGAACACTGTAGCTCTTTTCAATTGATCAAAAAGATTATCAATCCTTGGTAAAGGATACTTATTCTTCACTGTCACCTTGTTGAGTTGTCTATAGTCTATACACAACCTCATAGACCCATCTTTCTTCTTCACAAATAGCACCGGAGCACCCCCTGGTGAGTTCGGTCTTACGAAACCCTTATCTGCCAACTCTTGCAACTGTACCTTCAGTTCTTTCAACTCTACAAGTGTCATTCTATATGGAGCAATAGAAATAGGTGCCGTTCCCGGAATCAACTCAATCCCAAACTCGACCTCTATCACTAGAGGTAATCCAGGCAACTCTTCCAGGAATACATCCGGATACTCGCGTACCACTCGCACTGTTTCAAGCTCTACTCCAACCTCTCGAGTATTCAACACGAAGGTGAGATAGGACTCACACCCTTTTCTCAAACATTTCTCAGCTACTATGGAAGAAATCATCACTGGTAGACTATTCGATCCACCTAATTCCACCCGAACCACATCTCCACTCCATTTTAGTTCAATATACTTACTACCACAGTTGACTAAGACGCTATGGGTAGTCAACCAATCCATGCCTAGGATTAAATCAAACTCATCAAACGCAACAACATAAGGTTTGCCGGGAAATAATGGTTCTCAATCAATAAAGGACAATTTTTACACACCTTATCCACTAACACATGCTTTCCTAACGGGTTTGACACCTTAACCACAATATCTGTAGACTCAACAGTCATACTCAAACTAGATGCTAATCTCATGCAAATATAAGAGTGAGTAGACCCTGGATCTATTAAAGCAATAATAGAGGTGTCAAAGAGAGAAGAATTACCCGTTATCACATCTGGGGAGGATGCCTCTTCACGAGCGCGAATAGCATACGTCCTTACAGGTGCCCGACCCTCCGGTCTCACAGCAGAGTCTCTGGGCGCACCTCTACCACTATTCCCACCTCTCGGGTTCCTAGGTGGTCTACCTCTTGCAAACACATCACTGGATCTTATCTCTTGCTTCTCTTCCTTATCATCCCTCTCGGGCCAGTTTCGGATAAAGTGATCGGGGGAACCACATTTATAACAGTTTCGACTATTACCCCAACACTCTCCGGTGTGATATCTACTGCAACTTGGACACTCCGGTTTGCTCTTTGTATTGCCCACACTTTCCATCGAGGTAGCTTGGACTCTCGAACCCGAACAAATATTGCCCAAGTCTCGATGCGAATATCCCACTG
Organism: Gossypium australe; assembly: GCA_005393395.2. Lineage (NCBI taxonomy): Eukaryota > Viridiplantae > Streptophyta > Magnoliopsida > Malvales > Malvaceae > Gossypium > Gossypium australe. Next base: position 93,237,875 of record CM016616.1, read on the forward strand.
GTGTTGTTGTACGAGGATTCACTTCCTTGGATCTTTTCGACTGGGCTTGGTACAACTTGCCCATCGGCCTCTTTCTCACATCTCGAGCTTCACTCACATCCTTTCTCTTTTCTTTACTCAATTCTTTGGCCTTACTTGCCCTCTCAACTAATACCACAAATTCTTTTAACTCCAAAATGCCCACTAGGAGTTTGATATCCTCATTTAGTCCATCCTCGAACCTCTTACATAAGATGGTCTCTGTCGACACACATTCTTGAGCGTATTTGCTAAGCCTAACAAACTCACGCTCGTATTCCGCTACTGTCATTTTTCCTTGCTTCAACTCAAGGAATTCTGTTCTTTTTAGATCAGTAAACTGTTGGCTTATATACTTCTTCCGGAACTCTTCTAGAAAGAAGTCCCACGTCACTCGCTCTTTCAGGACCACTAACGTTAGTGTCTTCCACCAATGGTATGCCGAATCTCTCAGCAAAGATACAGCACACTTCAAGCTCTCTTCAGGTGTACATGAGAGTTCATCAAACACTCTCATCGAATTCTCTAACCAGAATTCCGCCCTCTCAGGGTTATCATTTACCTTAGCTCTAAACTCCTCAGCCCCGTGCTTCCTAATCTTATCCACCGGGGGTTTCGATATCCTTACTACATCAATACATTGCGGAGCCACTGGGTTTGGCCGAGGTATAGGAGGAGGTGGAGGAGGTTTAGCATTAGGGTTCGCTCGAACATAGTTCGAGTACCAATTACTCATCATCTGGAGAAAGGCTTCCCGTGCCTCTTACCCTTGACCCCTAGCTTCGGGTCCACTTTGTACCGGCACAGTTCCTTGCGTAAGAGTCGGCGCATTACTAGCTGCTTTATCAGCAGTGGATTGATCGGGATCCACATACTATATAAAACAAGATTTAAAATCATTAGAAGCCACCACACTATCATTGTACACTTATGGCATGTATAGCTAGACTCTTACACTCGCTACGGTAGTCCTAGAACCGACTAAACCATAGCTCTGATACCACTAAATGTAACACCACTTACCCGGGTTCTACACCAAAACCAAGCTCGAGGCGTTATCGTAACAAAACTACTTAATCACCACTTAGGCTCAACGTGACTATTCACTTAAGTCGCTTCAATAACCTCATTCTCGACTTACGAGGCCTTACTCATACGCACAAGGGCTCTCAAGACTAAATCGGAACTTTTTCCGATTAAAAAAAGTTTCTCTTTTGAATAGAGCTCACACGCCCGTGTGAAGTCACACAAGCTCATGTTCCCAAACCGTGCTTAAAAACCCAAGCATACTGCCAATGCCACACGGTCAAGCCACACGTCCATGCTTCCCAACCGTGGTAAACACTGGCTTCCCTCACACGGCCTGGAGTCTAGACACACGCCCGTGTGGCTAACTCATGGCCAATTTTGACTAAATGTCAACCTGCAGGGGACGCACGGCTAAAGTACACGCCCGTGTGTCTATCTACATGGACAAGAACAAAGCTATTTGCTGAGCTCTTATCACCCCTATAGCATTCACAACATGCACTCATACAACATATCCTCAACCAACTCAAATTGAAGTGCAATCTCACATAGAAAACTACATCTTTTCATATAATGTAATAGCCAACAACTATGGAATTATACAAAATACACTATCCATCTAAGGGCCAACATATCTTAGCCATTTACAATAAAAATTCACTAATTTGTCTAGCCCCTATACATGCCATATACAAAACATTGAGTCTCATGTACCAGAGTGTGCTGATATGTGGGCTATCTTCCAATGATCCTCGTATCTTGGTTCACCCCTTTTACTCTATAAAACAAAGGAAAAGAAAGGGAGTAAGCTTTGAGCTTAGTAAGTTTACACATAAACAATTAAGCATCCTAATGTAAGCTAAACAACAATTAGCATTATACTAACATTTAATGTACAACTATGCTTACTCTTCTATTCCTTACCACATTTCCAACACATCATGAATCACATACTCATAACCATTGAAATGCACCCCTGCATTCAATATCACATTTACACAATATACAACACATCATTATTTATCAATAATACATCCACACAGCTATCTTACTCAATATAACAACCACATAGCTAGTGTACATAGCTAATCCACACAACTAATTTTATCCACACAGCTAATCCACACAGTTAATGCTTCGATGGTTTTGCACTTAGCCCACCACAATCAATTCATAAGTTAGTATCGCACTTAGCCTACCACAAAGGTATCATAGTGGTATCGCACTTAGCCCACTAGATAAATATACTTAACGATAGCATCGTACACAGCCTAGCTCATCGTCGTTAAGCATTAAGATGGTATCGCACTTAGCCCACCATTTAGCATTATCACTACACATTCACAATCTACATACTCAATTATTCATCCATTCACAATGTCTACCACATTCATTCCACTTGAACCACATGGGTTCTCAATCATTCTCATTCATGCTGCACGCTAACTAGCATTAAGAATGTGTAAGTATAAATACATTATTTACGCATAAACTTACCTCGATACTTAAAAGTATAGAAACGTGCAATTTAGTCCACCATCTTGCTCTTGCCTCGGTTTCGATTCGGGCTTCATTTTTATTGATCTATAATGAATAAAACAGCTTATTTAATACACACATTGACTAAATTGACTCTTATCTCATACTTTGACAAAATTTACTCTTTTGCCCCTAAACTTTCTCATAATTACACTTTAGCCCCAAGGCTCGTAAAGTGATTTTTATTCAACTTTCTAGCCTTTCATGCTAAGCCAAACCACTTACTCAACTAAAGCATTCATCAATTCTCACTAAATCACACATGTATGACCAAACTAAAGTTTTTCAGAAACTAGTCCCTACACGCATTTTCATGGAAAATCACTTAACAAAAGATGTTTATACAACATCAAGCTTTCATGTTCTTCCATAAAACATCAAAATACATGCATGTCATACATATGTACATTTTTGAACATCCATCATAGCTCACCAAATAGCTAAAAATAACTTTCTCACGCAACTAGGACTTCAAAAATACGAAGAATATCAAAAACGGGACTTAAATGCACTTACTAGCAAGCTTGAAAAATTTGAAGAACCCTAACAATGGCTCTTGCAATTTTTGGCAGCCTTGGAGAAGAAGATGAATGAATTTTGTCATCTTTTCTCCTATTTTAATCATTTAATAACCAAATGACCAAAATGCCCTTTTTGATAAACCTCCTATTTTAACTCATCCATGCCCAATTTTGTCCAAAAACTAAAAATTGGGAAAATTTCTCATTAAGGACCTCTAATATATATTCTAAAGCCATTTCATCCAAATAGCTTCTAGAATCTCACATTTTGCAACTTTTTCAATTTAGTCCTTTTGGGCAATTTCAACCGCAATTTCACAAAATTGCTTCATGAAACTTTCACACTAGCATACATATATAGCATAGACCTCAAAAACTCAATCATAACCCTCAGATTTGTGGTCTCACACCACTATTCCATCTAGACCCTAAACCGGGATGTTACAGGTTCGAACGGTATCGACGCGACATGGATATGTGAAAGACATCATGAAACTTTTCTAGCTCAGGTGGCAAGGCCAAACAATAAGCTACCAGTCCTATTCTCGCAGTAACTTCATAAGGTCCGATAAAACGCAGACTCAATTTGCCTTTCTGGCCAAATCTGAGGACTTTCCCCCAAGGTGACACTTTCAGAAACACTTTATCACTTACTCAGAACTCAATCTCTTACCTTTTTAAATCCGAATAGGAATTTTGTCTATCTGAGGCCGCTTTCAGACATTCACGTATCACTTTTACTTTCTCTTCAGTTTCCCTGATCAAATCGACCCAGTGTATTTGTTTCTCTCTGAGTTCTGTCCAATACAAGGGCGTTTGGCATTTACGCCATACAATGCTTCATAAGGCGCCATTTCAAACTTGACTAAAAACCGTTGTTGTAGGCGAATTCCACTAATGGTAAGTATTTCTCTCAGTTACCTGGGAATTCCAAAACACAACATCGGAGCATTCTTCCAGTATCTGTATTACTCTTTCTGACTGCCCGTCGGCTTGTGAATGGAAAGCTCACTGAAGCTTAATTTTGTGCCTAAGGCCTATTGTAACTTTTTCCAAAACCGTGACGTGATTCTCGGATCTCTATCCGAAATAATAGAAAACGGTACACCATGGAGTCTTACTATCTCTGACATGTACAATTCAGCCAACTTATCAAGCGAGTAATCAACTCGTACTGGAATGAAATGGGCTGACTTGGTAAGTCTATCTACTACGACCCATACAGCATCTTTCTTTTTCGGTGTCAACGGTAAACCCGTCACGAAGTCCATAGTAACACTGTCTCATTTTCACTTAGTAACCATTATGGGCTAAAGTAGACCCGAAGGTACTTGGTGTTCAACCTTCACTTGCTGACAAATCAGACATCTCGATACAAACTCAGAAATGTCTTTCTTCATGCTAGGCCACCAATACCATTTCCTCATGTCATTGTACATCTTTGTGCTACCTGGGTGTACAGTTAAACATCCGCTATGTGCCTCACTCAAAATCCTTCGAATAAGTTCATCATTTTTGGGTACACAGACCCTATCTCGAAATGTCAAACATCCATCAGGATTTACCCGAAAGTCTGACTCAACATCTGACTCACATAAAACTCTTTTGGCTTGTAAGTTGCTGTCCTCTTTCTGTGCTTCACAAATCTCTTGAAGAAATAATGGTCTAGCCTTCAGCTCGGTTAGAATAGAACCATCATCTAACAAAGCCATTCGTGTATTGATGGCTCTTAGCGCAAACAATGATTTTCTACTCAAACCATCGGTGACCGCGTTTGCCTTTCTCAAGTGGTAATCAACTACTATGTCATAATCCTTGATCAGCTCTAACCACTTTTGTTGCCTCAAATTTAATTCCGTTTAAGTCATCAAATATTTTAGGCTTTTGTGGTCTGTGAATATTTGACACCTTTCACCATATAAATGGTGTCTCCAAATCTTTAGTGTAAACACAATGGCAGCCAACTCTAAGTCATGGGTTGGGTAATTCTTCTCGTTCAGCTTTAACTGTCTAGAAGCATATGCTATCACCTTACCCTCTTGCATAAGTACACAACCCAAACCATTCATGGATGCATCACTATAAACCACAAATTCTCTTCCCGGCTCAAGTTGCACCAAAATAGGAGCCTCAGCCAACAACACTTTTAGTTTCTCAAAACTCTGTTAGCACCTCTCTGTCCATTCAAACTTCACGTCTTTTTGCAATAGTCTTGTCATTGGAGTAGCTATCGTGGAAAATCCCTTAACAAAACGTCTATAGTAACCGGCTAGGCCTAGAAAACTCCTAACCTCGGTTACATTCCTTGGTGGCTTCCATTATACAATCGCTGAAATCTTACTCGGGTCAACTCTGATTCCATCTCCCGAGACGATGTGCCCCAAAAATCCAACTTTCTTAAGCCAAAATTCACTTTCACTAAACTTGGCATATAATTGTTTATCTCTCAAAATTTGCAGAACCTTTCTCAAATGCTCGGCATGCTCGTTCTCATCCTGAGAGGAGATTAGTATATCATCGATGAAGACGCGACAAATTTATCCAAGTATGGTCGAAAGATGCGATTCATCAAGTCCATGAAAATGGCAGGGGCATTCGTTAGACCAAAAGGCATGATAAAAAATTCATAGTGGCCATACCTCGTTCGAAATGCAGCTTTCGGCACATCCGAGTCCTTGACTCTCAACTAATAGTACCAAGACCTTAAGCCTATCTTGGAAAATACTGTAGCTCCTTCCAATTGATCAAACAGATCATCAATTCTCGGTAATGGGTACTTGTTCTTCACAGTTACCTTGTTAAGTTGCCGATAGTCTATCCATAATATCATGGATAGTCTATCCATAATATCATGGAACCATCTTTCTTCTTAACAAATAATACGGGAGCACCCCACGGAGAATAACTTGGTCTTGCGAAACCTTTATCCATTAGTTTTTGCAAGTGTGCTTTCAATTCTTTTAGCTTGGTTGGAACCATTCTATATGGAGCAATAGAAATGGGGGCGGTACCCGGAGCTAACTCAATCTAAAAATCAATCTCCCTAATCGGAGGTATGTAACACCCCAAACCCGGTCAACACACCACGACCGAATCTGGCATGTTACGGAGTGAAAAACGTTTTGAAGAAACAAGTCACTGGTTAAATTTTATTGAAAAACTCTTGATCGTTTTAGAGTTTAAAAACCCCGTATAAAGTGATGTTGAAATCATTTTAGTGTTTCTTTAAACCCGGAAAACTCAAGCTTGAAAAATCCGTAAGTTGTTACTAGTTTTTGGAAATCATGTGATTCTTTTAAATTCCGAGTAAGTTGTGTGTGTAGTCAAATTAAAACCATTCGCTTTTGAGGTTACTTGAAAAATTAAATTTGAAAATCATTTAGGTTACCCTTGTAATTGTATTGCGAATGTTGTCACCCGATAGTAAGGTTTGAAAACCCGAAAGAGATATAAATTTTGAAAACGTTGCTTTTTACCGGTTATTTAAGCAATCAATTAATTAAGCACATGCATAATATAATAAAAATTATAGCACGTAATTAAAAACCCAAAATAATACTTAGCGGCCTTATTACAGAACCGAAACCAAATTTAAAGTAAATAAATAAACCGAAATAGTAATTTAAAGTCAAAACCCGTAGAATAAGTTTGCATGGCCACCTCGAGTCCTCCCCGGCTCCATATCCGCGATCTATGCCTCATCTGCAAAATATAAGGGAAGGGGTGAGTCACCGAGACTCAGTGTATAACTCCCCAACCCGATAGTGCAAACACTTACGCAAATCATCAGTATAACACGCAAATCATGCAACCCCATAACCTAACCATCCGATCTCCTTTATCTACCCCGTGTGGTCAAAACCACTGGTGGTCAAAACCACTGGTGACCGAAGTCACAAATATATATAAGTGTGGTCAAAAACACTGGTGACTGTAGTCACAAATCAAGTGATGGGGCCAACCCATCGTGTGGTTAAAACCACTGATGACAATCCTGTATCAATCATGTAGGGCCAACCCACTGTGGTACCAAACCACTGGGACAAGTCACAATATCCATATGTGGTCAAAACCACTGGTGACCGTAGTCACAAATATCATCAATGTGGTCAAAACCACTGGTGGTCAAAACCACTGGGACTCAGTCACAAATAATAATATCAAAGACGGGGCCAACCTGTCGTGTCGTCAAAACCACTGGTGATAGTCCAAAATAATTCTTCCCCCTCCTCTCAACAATCCCACCATCATGTCCATATCAATCGTGGCATAACAACATAGGATGATGCAAATAACATATGGCATAGCATTTAACAACGACATGATAACATATATCGAGATCCATATAACAGGGGACTTACCCGGAGTCCACGCACATGCTCACAAGGCATAACTACCGGTTTCAATGGCTATAACAGTAACATAATAAACATATCATAATAACGAAGAGTGTAAGCGTTACACACCTGGCTACTTGTAGATCTAAGCGAAATCCCGAGACTACGCGAAGCTAACGAAATCCCGAAACGTTGCCTTCCCCGTTCCTTAATGCCGATTTGGTTTCCAACCAAATCTCGAAACTACGTGATGAATCTTCCTTGCAATTGGCAAACACTAACACAAAGATAGTTAGCCTTCGGCTTTGAAAGAATACGAACCAGATCCCAAAACGTTAGAGCCCTTACCTAAATCGGCGACCAAATCCCGAAGATCTAGAAGATCCAGATCCAAGCCACGATCCAAACGAAACCCGAGAACCTACACGTTGGCGTCACCCCTTTCTACAATTGATTAACACAGCATCAACTCCCATAGCCATTCGGCTATGATCAAGAAATCCCAAAAAGAGTAGAACATATCACAAGAACTACACCTACCTTAACGCAAGAGATCCCTCCGGCTTTTACAAAGATTCGGCCCTAGCACCCAAAGATAAAGGAATCGGCAACCAAAAGAGAGGGTGAGGCTACTTAGAAGATTCGGCTATACACCACAAGAGATAAGGAGGGAAAAGAGATGAAGTAACGAAACTTACCATACCAAGGTTTGGGGTTCGGCTTTGAGAACCAAAGAAGAGATGAGTTTCGGCACTTTAGATGATGAAGAGAAGACGCAAGAAGAGAGGGATTTATAAGCAAAGTATTCGGCCAAAGTTCTTGATGAAAACGAAAGAGCAACAGATAAGGCTTTCGATTTTTGAAGATGGTAAAGATGAAGAAGAAAAAGAAATGGGAAAGAGGGATGCGGCAAAGGGAGAATGGAAGAAGTTTCGACACAAGGAGGTTTGAAAGAAAAAGAAGAAGTGGTATGGGTTGCTTTCGGCTTGAGCAAAATAGAAGAAGAATAGGTGAACAAAGATGGTTTCAGCAAGACAGGCTAACCAATGAGAACCGAAAAGAAAAGGGAGAGAATAGCTACTTAAGTTTCGGCTTTTACAAGATATGGCAAGGTTTGGTTTGGCCAAATACAAAGCTTGCCGAATGAGAAAAGAAAGAAAGCCAATGAGGTCTCGATTTTTGGCACAAAACGAAAATGAAGAGGGCTTCCCAAGCTAGCCGAAAATGCATCCTTACCTGGCCACTGAAATTCGGCACACCTAGCTTCCCAAACCGACTACACCTCCTCCCCCAAAATCAAAAATTCGACCACCACCTCAAAACTCTCCCATCCACTCATTCAAATCGGTTTGAATGAGTCAAACTCCACATTTTTCTCCTCTCCATCCATTCCAAATCTGTTAACTTAATCCTCATCCATTCAAGAGAGTCCCACCTGAGCACACCTCTTCCTTGCTTGTGGCGTGAAAAAGAATAAGCAGAAAGGGATTTCTGCAGCTCAAACCCAAGCATTCCCTTCCCTGCATGTGGCGTCATCACCCTAGCACCTTAGTGGCGCCTCCTTGCCATTTTACCAAGGTAATTCTTGTGTCACAAAACTCCAATAATTTCTTTTAACCCCTAACTCCCTTAGCTCCCTCTTCCCAAACACTAAAACAAAAAATTTTAGCCATGACTCAGGCCTAACCCGAGGTCATGCCTAGACCCCAAAACATGCTAAACTAGCACAGTAGGCATATCATCACATGCAAACACATACAAAATGCAGAGACCCCGATTTAAGGATGTTACAAGGTAACCCTGGAAATTCCTCGGAAAAACATTTGGATACTCGCATACTATAGGTACCGGCTCAATTTTCAATTCTATCTCTTTAGTATTCATCACAATGGCAAGTGTAACACCCTAAACCCGGCCTAAACGTTACGACTGGATCTGGTATGTCACAAGGAAAGGTTGTTTAAAAGAACTTTGGAATTTTAAAGAAACATCGCAATTTTGAAAACTTTTCGTTTTGTGTTTCTATCTTGAAAAAAACATTCAGATTAAGGGTTTCTTACCAACTCTTATTTAAAAGAACTATTAGTCAAATACAGTTTTGTGACACGAAAGCTGAAAACTAGTGGTATTTCGAAACGTGACATTTTGAAAATAGTGTTTGTAGTTTTAAAAAAAAATTCCTAATTTAATTATTAATCAGCATGTTATCCGCTTGTTAGTATTTTGGAAAACGTTTATTTATATTTTTAGAAAAACTTTGCGTTTAGCATTTCGTAATATAATAGTAACCGCATTAAATCAAAAACCCAAATTAAAGTTACGGAGGCCTTATTACATAGCAAAATCCCAAATTTAAAATAAGTTTAAAAGAAGGAAACGAAATATACGAAAGAAATAATGCATGGCCACCTCAAAGTCCACCTCGGCTCCAAAATCCGCAAATAGGGGATACCTGCAAGATTAAGCAGAGGGGTGAGTCACCAAGACTCAGTGTGTAATTTCCCTTACAAACGTAATCTGGGCCTAAGCCCACAGAACACATTGGGCCTTAGCCCCCACAACATAACATAATAAAAGTGTATGCAATGCAGCCCGGCCCAACCTAGTGTTCCATCCTCTACATCACCACTTTGATAGAGTCACAAAATATGTAAATGTATATGTGGTGCCAAACCACTGTGGTACCAAACCACTGTGACAAAAGTCACTGAATCAGACTTCCCTTTTCAATCATATCCCAATGCCCATGCAACATATTATCATTTGTGATAATGCAATCATATCAGGTAATCAAATCATGTATACATTTAGGCTATGTTATTCGAAAGACAGAATCATAAAGGTACTTACCCGGTGTCTCCAACCTTACCCACAAGGGCATCTCGACTGTCTATACAGTCGTTTTGGCTTTTAGCCAACACAATCATTAATGATAAATTAATAAAGGAAAGTGTGAGCATTACACACCTGATTACACGAAGAACTAAACACTCTAGATCATTGACACTCTTACTACCAGGAATAACAATGATTTGCCTATCCCAAGCAGATGTCAGCTCTCTACCACAACCCAGCGGAAAATCTCGAACCGCCGACACTGCACGTCGTTTGAACTTAGGAGCAGAGACTACGAGTCCACTCCCTTCCTTAGATTGACTAGCACTTGCATCCATGAAGGGAACCTTGATCAGTACTCAGAGAGAAACGTTGATTGTCTAATAAAGGAGTTTGGTTAAGGCAGACTGCAAGGAAAAGGAAATTATAGCAGAGAACCCGAAAAGAAAAGACTCCTTACCTTGATAAATGATGAACCGTACAATAACTGATTCGTCCTTGAATCAGAGATGAGTCACGAGTGAAGCAGAGGTTCGGCCTAGCAGTCAAAGGTTACCCTTGAGTATTCGGCTTTGAAAGAAAACTCAAAGAAGGAGAAGATAGAGTACAAAGTTACCTTGTGTTGATAATGGCAGTGAAAAGCCAAAATAGGTTCGAAAGAAAAATAGCCCTTCACACCTTAGGCTACTCGAGCAGCAACGATTCGAGATGAAAAGAAACAGAGGTTCGGTTAGTGAAGAAGGAGATAGCAGAGCAGAGAAGAAAAGAAGAAGAAGAAGAAGAAGGAGTAGAAGAAAAGAGGTTCGGCTTTTATGAAAAGAGAGAAAAGAGGAACATATGTGCCAAACAAGATATAAAAGAGATCATTACCTTCGACAATCAAATAAACAAGATGAATCCGATTCACTTGGGACCAAAGGAACTATTTGGCGTAAGGAGAGAAATAAAAAGATGACAATGAAGGAGCAGCAAGGTTTTAGCTATGAGAAGAAAAGAGAAGGCAGTTGGTAGGTATGGATGATGGAAAAAAGAAATGCACAAATGGTCACTTTCAAGATTCGGCTATCACCAAAGAGTCAAGAAGAGATGAAGAAATGAAGAAAAACCACTCTAAGGACTTAAGTTTAGGCAAAAGAAAATGAGACTAGAATTGAACCCGATTGACAAAAAGAAAAGAAAGCTCACATTTGCACTAATGCTTAGAAATATGCTCCAAAATTCAGCACACACACAATACCCCAAAACCGAAAACTCCTCCACCAAAGACCCCTCTTGACCGAATTTCTCCCCTCATAGACCCCTACATTGGGCCAACACCTCCACCACACACCAAATCCCTTGTTTTGCTCCACCAAATTCTCCCGTTCACCCTTTCAAATTGGTTTGACCAATCCAAACTCATCCAAGCTCTCTTGTCTATCCATTCAAATGCATTTGACCCTTTCAACAACCATCCTAGAAGAGTCCCAGCCGATTGCCACCTCCTCCTCTTCTTGAACACAAAAAAATTAAGGCTCTTGTTGCAGCAGATAGGACTCGAACTCCTTCCCCTTTGCTCTGCTAATGACGCCTTCCCCCTTGCTCTGCTAATGACGCCACCACCACTTGGACACAAGCTCATTTGTGTCAAAAATCACACGTGAATAATCTTAAGGTCTACTTATACTAGCTCTCCCCCCTAAAGTGCTGTAAAGCAAAAAATTTACCAAAGCTCTAGCTCGAACCCGAGCCTCCCAGGACCCCCAAACATACCAAAATAACATGCTAAACAAGCCAAACACAAAAAATAGCATAAAATGCAGAACCCCTAATTCTAGGATGTTACGGGAAGGCACGCTTCGTACCCCTTTCTTAAATACATCTGAGTCAATAAGAATGATATTACTACTGGTGATCTGTCTTGCTCGTCTGATTCAACACGAATAAGATCCCCATTTTCACATTTCAACTCAATAAACTTCTTTCCACAATTCACAATTACATCATGAGTAACTAACCAATCCATCCCAAGGATGACATCAAACTCATCAAACGGCAATAACATAAGATCAACCGAAAAGCAATGACCCCTAATCATCAAAGGGCAACCTTTGTAAACTCTATCAACCAACACATACTTGCCTAGGGGATTAGATACTCTTATTAAAAATTCAGTAGACTCTATAGGCATGCTCATGCTAAAGACTAATTTCTTACATATGTAAGAGTGGGTAGATCCCGGATCAATTAAAGCTATAACACGAGTATCATAGAGAGAAAATGTACCCGTGATCACGTCAGGGGAAGATGCCTCTTCACGAGCACGAATGACATATGTTATCGCCGGTGTTATACCCTCGACTCTTGCAGTCTTCTCTCTAGATGAATTCTTTCTACTCACCTCATTTCTCAGGTTTCTCTATGGTCTTCCTCTAGCAACAATTCCCAATCATGCATTCTGGGACTTCTCTTTCTCGCCCACCTCGGGGCAATCTCTAATAAAATGGTCTAAAGACCCACATCTAAAACAAGCATTCTCGTTTGCTCGGCACTCACCAGAATGACGCTTGCCACTCTACGGGCATTCCGGTCTACTCGGTCGGGTATTGCCAACACTAGCAACTAATGTGGTCTGTACTTTAGACCCCGAAAACTGTTTGCCTTTACTTCGGTTTGAAAACCCGACTGAAGTGGCTGGTCGAGTAGCAAAATCCCTTGATTTCTTAGATGAGGATTGGTAGGACTTACTCAATTGCCTTTTTCTCGAGTCACGGGACTCAATCTCAGCTCTTTTTTTCTCTTTAGCCAACTCTTCGGCTTTACAAGCTCTATCTACCAACACTACAAATTCTTTTAGTTCGAGGACTCTAGCATATAAACGGATATCTTCATTTAACCCGTCCTCAAACCTTTTGCACATGATGGCCTCGGTAGACACGCACTCCCGAGCATACTTACTAAGCTTTATGAACTCACGTTCGTATTCAGTCACCGTCATTAGGCCTTGCTTTAGCTCAAAGAACTCTTTCCTCTTCTGGTCAGTGAATCTTTGGCTGATATACTTCTTCCAAAATTCCTCTTCGAAGAATTCCCAGCTAACTCTCTCCCTAAGTACCACTGACACCTTTGATAGGCTGAATCTTTCAAGAGAGATACCGCATATTTTATGCACTCTTCAGGCGAGCATGACAACTCATCGAATACCCTGATGGTATTCTCGAGCCAGAATTCCGCTCTCTCCTGGTCATCATCCTTACTAGCCCGAAATTCCTTGACTCCTTGTTTCTGGATCTTATCGACCGAAGGCCTTTCTCTTCTCACTAGCTCAACCACTTGAGGAGCTACAGGAGCGAGTTGAGGAATAGGTGGGGTGGAGGGGGTTGAGCATTAGGATTTGCTCGAATGTACTCAATGTACCAGTTGCTCATCATGTGGAGAAAGGCTTCTCGAGCCTCTTCTCCCTAACCTAAGGACTTGGGTCTACTATCTACTGGAGCGGTCCCTTGCATGGGAGCTGGCGTATTACTCACAGCATCAACAGCTGCAGTTCAGTCGAGATCAGGATCCATTTACTATATAGAAACACAATTTAAAATGTCAAGAGCCATCACACTATCATTACACAGGTACTCTTACGTATGGAATGTATAGCAAGACTCATACTTACGCTACGTTAGTCCTAGTGTAACACCCCTAACCCGTAACCATCACCGGTATAGGGTTAAAGGCGTTACCGGACTAATCAGAAACTTTTACAGATAATCCATAACATAATATGTCAAATCACATCAAAGTGTCCCTGGAATAGGTCAATGAGACCTTAAACATACCTTACAGTAGGGTCGGGACTAAATCGAACACATACGAAAATTCTCAAAAAATTAAAAAAAATTCTAAGTTACAGAGGTCACACGCTCGTGTGGGCAGGCCGTGTGCCTCCCATGGCTTCAGACACGCCCGTGTGTCTAACCCGTGTCAAAACAGGGCATACATACTGACTTGTCCACACGGCTATGGACACACCCGTGTGCCTCACCCGTGGTCGCTACTGACTTGCACCACACGGCCAACCACATGCCCGTGTGTCCAGCTCGTGGTCGAGTCTAACTTGTTTTGAATTAAAACCATGAGGGACACGGTCGAGCCACACGCCCGTGTGCTCAACCGTGTGGGCAATTATAGGCCATTATCAAGGCCAAAATGCCACCCACACTTGGGTCATCCCTACAAGCACATACAAGCATCATCCCTTATACAATTAGTAGCCAAAATACATCAAATTGTGCATCATTTCTACTCAATTAAGAGCCTAACAACCATACCAACTTAATAGTCATTTAACTCAATATAACCACAAGCACTTCAAAGCATAATCAATCACAAATTTACCATAAATAATATGCTAGCTATACATCAATAAGCTTACCATTCATAAAACCATTTCATTTGCTACTAAGCTATACCATAACTAGCATCATAGAACATAACTAGTCATTCATAACACAACCATATATCTAGCCATATCACATGGCCATGTACATATATCAAACATACCCCAAAACAACTAGCCTATATTGTTGGAATGCCGGTACCCCTATGGCGCAAAAAAAAAGTAATTTCAACAATTCAAACCATGGATTCATGTGCGAGGAATGAATCGGGGTGAAATAATGGTTTCAAAATTACCGAAACGTCAATCTGAGTAGACAGTGACACCTTGGCAACGAGAATTCTGATCTACTATCGAATCAAGCCGCAACCTTTTATGATTTCGACCTCTACGTAATCCACCCAGTTTGATGATGAATGGAAGAAATCTCCAAAACTACTTTGGAGGTTCTTTGCTTGACGACTACTAGACCTCACAAGCAAAGTCTCAGTTTTTTTAGGCTTTTCTAAAAAAAAAAACTCTCTTACTCTCACCTTTTATAATTAGTATATATATAATGAATCATAACTCATAAAATTTTTATCTGAACATAATAATCATAATTAAAAAAAAAATAAATATAATGATGTTTTAACTGAAAATTATAATTACATTAATTATAACAAGGATTTTGGTAAACTATATTTATTTAAATTTATATACGAACCAAATTCATATATTAATAGAACTATGTTCTCATTATGTGTACAACATCCTTGTACATATAATATGTTTAATATTTGATTGCCCTAATAAATTAATTCTATAATTAATTTAATTCATGTGACAAGCAAACACAATACCAACTATGTTTTATTCCGTTCATTTCAACCATATGGTGTGACCTTGTAGGTTCTTATAACGTTAGCAGTAATACTAGAACGATTCTAATGTTACAAACAATGAGTGGCATCTAGCAATGCATCATTGCTACCTAAGTTACAAGAAGTCATGATTCGACATAACCTTTTGTGATTAACCTGTCATGTATTAATCTTTAAGACCTTTATCTCTGGAATGGACACAAGTCATGGAATAGTCACACTTGCATAGTCCATCCTATGTTTCTTGATATCTTGAGTAGACTATGATATACAAATAAGTATGACATCTCATATCAACTTATTTGAGCATGGCCATGCATTTCTAGTCTCACTCAATCAAGTGGCCTAAGATATTACTCCCATTATGTAGGAGGGACTTATCCTATATTGATCAAACATATCCCTTTACATAGATTGTGGTATATCCAACATTAGCCTTTATAGAACAACCAGCTACGGTGTACGTTTGACTGTATCAAAATATACAACTCACGATGTTGGGATAATGATGATCACTAGTCTGAGGATCATATACATATTAATCACTATGAGTAATGTTGTGACAATTACATAATAATCCAAGAAACATACTCATAGCGGGTCAGTCCAATATGTTGTTCTCTAACACACATATTCATGCATTAATTTTGACACTCCATATCAATGACAACTCTTTATCATCAATCAACTACATGTTACTCTTAATGCATTCTTTTTGTCCTAGTCAACAATAATACTTGACTAAGGATCTTTTAAGAATAATCACATTATTCTCAAGACCTTATTATAAAACAGTTTATTTGTACACACAAAAAAAAAATTGAAATAATAATGACAACATCTTATATTAATAAACATGGTAAATCAAGTATGTTATTACAACCATCTCATGATTGATCTTTAGGCATACTCTTAAATATACATGCCATATTTAGCTATATACACATTCAAAAATACCAAAATAGAGATTGATAGTGTGGTGATGATCCTCGATGATTCTCGAGCCTTTCGTAGCTTTGACGATCTGTAAAACAGAGTAAACACACACAAAGTAAGCTTTCCAAAAGCTTAGTAAGCCATATACAAATAAATATAACATAAAATACACATAATCATATTTATACCATGACATTAATACTTCTCATTTGCAATTTCATATCATGATCTTTAGCTCATTTAATAAGCCATTTATTTCCACATTTCATTTCTCAAATATAATGCAATTGATCATAGCACCTTCAAGCATATATCACATTTTATCTTACCACATCTATACACATGTTCATCTTGGCAAGTTCATATATACACTTACCTTCCATACACTTTCATAGTGTACTTATCATACGTGCCTGAATCTTTTATACATTTCACATAGTCTCTCTTTTCTCAGATTTTCCCGTTGAACCGTTCGGAACTAAATAGGATACTCAGAGTACTTAGAATAATCGTAAAATGCCAACGTCCCAAACGAGGTCTTATACGTACTCAGATATCGGTGCCACTGTCCCAGATAGGGTCTTACACGAATTAAATACGATGCCAATGTCCCAGACATGGTCTTACACGAATCAAATACGATGCCAATGTCCCATACATGGTCTTACACGTAAATCTCAAATCGATGCCAACGTCTCAGACGTGGTCTTACACGACATCACATATCGAAAACCTATGTCATGACATATGCTATCCTATCTATTCCTAGGTTCGTACAAGACTTCTCAGACATTGATACGTAATTGATACTTCCTCGGATTTCATATACTCATCATCTCATACACATTCATCATTAAGAATTTTCATATGAACATATTATATTAATGTAAATACATTTATTTGTATATAGACTTACCTCGGATTCGGTTAAACAGAAATGAACTCGGCTACTCAATTACTTTTGGATTCTCGAGATCTAAGTCTGTTTTCTTCGGCTCTTGATCTAAACATATTCAAATTTAACTCATTTATTCACTAATTCATTCAATTCAATCCAAAAACACATATTTAGGGCAATTTACAAATTAGCCTTCACATTTTCATATTTTGACATTTTAGTCCTTATTTCATAAAATTACAAAATACACAAAATCTCTATACACCCATGCTTAGTCGAATGTTCATGTAGCTCATATAAGTCCATACATTTCATTTATTTCATAATTTAGTCCCTCAAAATATTATTTTTTCAATTAAGTCCAAATTACTCAAAATCACAAAAACTCTAAAGACAAACTATGTTAATCTAACACATATCTTTCGTAATTCATCTTTAAACATCACAAAACTCATATGTTCATCAATGGCACATTTCAAAATATTCATTAATTCGCAAAATTGAAGCATGGGTTTTGAAGAACACAAAGCAACGATTACAAAAACGTAGAAATTATCAAAAACCGATCAAAATCCATACCTTAATTTAGCCAAATCATAGGTGAACCCTTGAAAGCTCTTATTCTTTATTTTCTTTCAATATTCAGTGGAAAAAGATGAGTATAATGGCTTATTTTAGCCTTTTGTTTTATTATAATTACTTATTTACTATTTTACTTATTTAATAAGAAAAACATATAAACTATGTCCAAAACCATTATCCATCCATTATCATATTTATGGCATATTTCCACTTTAAGGACTTCACATAATAAGAACATTATCAATTCGGAACTTATTTAATTAAAAGGCCACTTTTACCATTTATGCAATTTAGCCCTTTTCTCAAATTAAGCTCACAAACGGGCAAATTAAATCACGAAACTTTCACACATGCTTAATCACATCCAGTAGACACAGAAAATAATATTAAAATATTTTTCTAACTCGAATTTGTGTTCCTAAAATCACTATTCTGACTAGGGTCTAAACCGGACTGTTCCAATTCTCCCCCTTAAGAATTTTCGTCCCCGAAAATCTTACCGTTAAACAGGTTCAGATATTGTTGTCTCATTGCATCTTCAGGCTCCCACGTAGCCTCTTCAACTCCATGTCGATGCCATAAAACTTTTACTAACGAGATTTTCTTATTTCTCAATTCTTTTACTTCACGAGCTAAGATACGGACCGGTTCTTCTTTGTAAGTCATATCGGATCAAATTTCAATCTCAGATGCAGTAATCACATGTTATGGATCAAATCTGTATCGACAAAGTATTGACATGTGAAATACATTATGAATCTTTTCTATTTCCGGTGGCAACAACTTATAAGCAACTGGCCCAACTCGTTCAATGATCCCATACAGTCCGTTGAACCTCGGACTCAACTTACCTTTACGTCCAAATCTGAGTACTTTCTTCCACGGAGAAACTTTTAGAAATACTTTATCACTGATTTCGAATTCAATGTCTTCTCTTTTCAAATCTGCATAGGATTTCTGACGATCTGATTTGCAAACTATCATGGACCACTTTCATTTTCTGTTCTGTATCTTTTATCAAATCGACCCCGTGTATCTTACTTTCACTGAGCTCAGTCCAATACAGAGGTGTTCTACATTTGTGTCCGTACAAAGCCTTATATGGTGCCATTTTAATGCTCGACTGAAAACTGTTATTGTATGCAAATTCAATCAATGACAAGTGTTGTTCCCACGTACCGTCAAACTCAAGGATGCAACATCTCAACATATCCTCAAGTATCTGAATAATCCGTTCAGACTGACCATCCATCTGCGGATGAAAAGCTGAACTGAAATGCAATTTTGTACCTAAAGCTTCTTGCAATCTCTTCTAGAATTGTGAAGTAAACCTCGGATCTCTGTTAGATACAATGGACAACGGCACTCCGTGCAATCTCACAATATCAGAAATATAAAGCTCAAATAACTTATCAAGTGAGTAATCGGATCGTACCGGAAAAAATGGGCAGATTTTGTCAATCAATCAACTACGAGCCAAATTGCATCTTTCTTTCTCGGATTTAAAGGCAATCTAGTAACAATGTCCATCGTCAATCTATCCCATTTCCACTCGAGAATCAAAATCGGTTGCAACAAACCAGATGGAACCTGATGTTTAGCTTTAACTTGCTGACAAACTAAACATTTTGAGACAAATTCAGATATATCTTTTTTCATACCAGACCACCAATATTGTTGCTTCAAATCGTGATACATCTTTGTACTACCCAGATGAACAGATAGGCGACTATTATGAGCTTCATTCAAAATTAACTGAATCAACTCTGGATTCCTCGGTACACAAATTTGATTTCGAAATCTCAAGCAATCATTACCATCAACTCAAAATTTAGAATTTGAAATCAAGTCACACTTAGCTTGTTTTGCTAACATTTCATTATGAACTTTCTGAGCATTACATATTTGCTATAAAAACAACAGTTTCGCTTTCAATTTAGCTACAACTAAACCATCATCAAATAGATCTAAATAAGCATTCATAGCATGCAATGCAAACAATGATTTTCGACTCAAAGCATCAGCAACAACATTTGCTTTACCTGGATGATAATCAATCACAAGCTCGTAGTCTTTTAACAGTTCTAACCATCTTCTTTGTCGCAGATTCAAGTCTTTCTGAGTCATCAGGTACTTCAAACTTTTATGATCTAAAAACACGTGGCATTTCTCACCAAAAAGGTAATGGAACCAAATCTTTAATGCAAACACAATTGCAGTTAGCTCAAGATCATGCGCCGGATAATTCTTTTCATGCGGTTTCAATTGTCTCGAGGCATAAGCTATAACTTTGCATTCCTGCATCAAAACACATCCCAAACCATTCAATGAAGCATCACTATAAATCACGACTTCTTTACCTGATTTTGGTTGTACCAAAATCGGAGCTTCAGTTAACAGAGTTTTCAACTGATCAAAGCTTTTTTGACATTTATCAGACCATTCAAACCTCACATCATTCTGAAGCAATCTAGTCAATAGTGTAGCAATCATCGAAAAGCCTTTTACTAACCTTCGGTAGTAACCAGCAAGTCCTAGAAAATTGCAAACTTCAGACACATTCTTCGGAGGTTTCCATTCTAGAATAGCAGAAATCTTACTCGGATCAACTCGTATACCAGAAGCTGACACAATATGTCCCAGAAAATCGACTTCACGCAACCAGAATTCACATGTACTAAAATTTGCATACAATTGTATATCTCGCAGAGTCTGTAACACGATCACGCGAATAAATCAAGATGTCGTCAATGAATACAACAACAAATTGATCTAGGTACGGTTTGAAAATTATGTTCATGAAATCCATAAAAATAGCAGGAGCATTTGTTAGTCTGAAAGGCATAACTAAAAACTCATAATGCCCATACCTCGTTCTGAAAGCAGGTTTTGGAATATTTAAATCTTTTACTCGCAACTGATAATACCCCGATCTCAGATCTATCTTTGAAAATACAGTGGCTCCTTTTAACTGATCAAACAAATCATCGATTCTAGGTAGAGGATATTTATTCTTTATAGTCACCTTGTTCAACTGATGATAATCAATGCACATTCTCATCGTACCATCTTTCTTTTTCACAAACAGAACAGGATCACCCCAAGGTGAGAAACTCGGTCTTGCAAACCCTCTGTTAATTAACTCTTGCAACTGTGACTTTAACTCTTTCAACTCTGTTGGTGCCATTCTATATGGAGCTATCAAAATAGGAGTTTTTCCCGGTAATAGATCAATACCAAATTCAACTTCACGTATCGGAGGTAATCCCGACAATTCTTCAGGAAACACATCAGGGAACTCACAAACAACTGACACTAATTCAACATTCCTTTCAGTTACTTTCGAGTCAATCACAATGGCAAAAGCATGGTGTTGAGGAGGCAACTTGGGAGTCAGATGATACAATGAAAGAGCGTTATCCAAACCTATTCACCGGTAAGATTTTCGGGGACGAAAATCTCTAAGGGGGGAGAGTTGTAACAGCCTGATTTTGACCCTAATCAAAATAGTGGTTTCAGGACCACAAATTCTAGTTCAAAAAATATTTTAAAATTATTTTCGGTGTTTATTATGTGTGAATTTGCTTGTGTTAAATTTTCGTGTTTTAATTTCGTTGTTTGAGTGTCCGATTGAATAAAGGACTTAATTGCATAAAATGTGAAATTTGCTAATTAATGTGTAAGTGCTAAATTGCTAATGTCTTTTTAATGTAAAGTCCTTAAAAAGAAAATAGCTATTTTTAGTTATAGTGGACGGCATAAGGACATTTATAACCATATTAATGTGTTTTATATAATAATATTATAAAGGTTAAATTGGTAATTTGTTAAATTAAGGATAATAAATTAAAACAAAACATAAAAAAATTAGCCATTATCATCTTTTAAGTGGTTGAATATTGCAAAGAAGAAAGCTTTCATGTTCTTCAAAATTTTGGCACCTATTTTGGCTTGATTCAAGGTTAGTTTTTGTTCGGTTTTTGATAATTTCTACGTTTCTGAGATTGTTGCTTTGAATACTTCAAAACCCATGCTTGATTTTTTTATTTTGATGAATATTTTGAGTTGAGCCATTGATGATAGCTTGTTGTTTGTGTTGCTTGATGATGAAATATGAAATATATATGCTAGATTAATATGTTTTGTCTTTAAATTTTTGATGAATTTGAGTAATTTGGACTAAATTGCAAAATAAATTTTTGAGGGGCTAAAATGTGAAATAAATGAAATGTATGGACTTGTATGAACCTGGGTAATATTCGGCCAAGCATGGGTAATGTGAAATTTTGTGTATTTTGTATTTTGTGCAATAGGGACTAACCTGTAAAAAGTGTGAAATATCAGGGGCAAAATGGTAATTTGCCCATTTATGTGTTTTTTAGATTAAATTGAATGGAATGGTGTTTAAATAAGCTTAATTTGAATATGTTTAGATCAAGAACCAAATAAATCGGATTTCAACCGGGGAAAAATGAAAGTAGTCGATTAGTCGATTTTACTGTTCGTCGACGTCCGAGGTAAGTCAATAAGCATTTAAATGTTGTTATATTTATGAATATATATATTAATATGTGATAACTTGAATTGTTTGATTAAAATTATGCCTTAGTCGAATGTGATATTAAGAATTGACTATGTTCCGAGTTTGATTCGATCAAAATTCGATGTCCGAAAGTCCCGTTCGAACCCTAGGAATAGTTAGGATACATATGTCATGACATAGGATATCCGATATGTGTTACCATGTAAGACCATGTCTGGGACATTGGCATCGACTTATGTTTATGTGTAAGACCTTGTCTGGGACCGTGGCATTGATATGTGATTATATGTAAGACCACGTCTGGGATGTTGGCATTGTACGAGCTTTCAACTATCCGCTTATTCTTTTTAATTTTGAATGGTTCAACGGGCATTGTTAAGTAAAGAACCAATGTGAAAATTGAATTAAATGGGCTCAAGTATGTATTTAAACCATATTATGAAAGTAAGGTAAGTTGATTGTTTATTTGATTGTATAAATGCTAAAGTTATATATGTGATCTATGTGTAAGCAATTTGATTTAGTATATTCGGCCAAATGTGATTATTGTGATCTTAATTGCGAGAATTATATAAGTTCATGTGTATATGTACATTTAACCATTTGATATGTGTAAGAAAGATTTTAATGCTAAGTTTGTTTTTTTGATTTTGTATATTTCGTTTTGATAATCTAGTTGATATTTACTTGTTTATGACTTACTAAGCTTAAATAGCTTACTTTGTGTGTGTTTTTGCTTACCTTTGTTTTATAGATTTTGGATTCACGTTACGAGCTTGGGGATCGTCAAGAAAGCCTATCACATTATCGACTCTTTTCGGTGTTTTGTTAAGTTTGAAATTGAACTTATGGCATGTATAGTTTAGTTGAAATGCTTGATTTTTGGGACATGTATATATAAAGCCATGGGAAAATGGCTTGATCATTAAGTTTAAGTTTGGTTTATATATGCTTTTGGTTAAATGCTTGATGTATTTGGTTTTGATGATTCGATTATTACTTAAGTCTATTTGGTATGGATTATAATTTGTATAAATGGTATCTTGATCATATGTTTTGTTTGGTTTTATCATGAATAACTTATGAATTAATTCATAATAGTGAGTTAAAAACATAGTATGTTGTTTGTGAGATTTTACTATTTGATCCGGTTAAATAGTATGAAAGAGCATGATGTATATTTGGTCATAATTTAAACTCATTTTGATGTTGTGTTCATGCTACAAATTGGTTGAGAGATAGGTTTCGGTTGTGGTGTGATGTTAGTTTATTATGGATGTATATTTTGTATTAAGAATTGGTGTGGAAATGATAGATGATATACCTATGTGTTCGGTCATGACATGTTGATTAAAATTATATTCATATTATTATATGCGCATAGGTCATAGTTTATAATGTAATGAGTTGGTTGAGTAAAGACAAGTTGATATGTTATTTAGACTTATTAATATACTTATAAACTAGGTGTACTTTTAAATTATTAATTGTGACGAAAAATGATGATTGTTATAATAGCAAAATAGATGTGAATTAATGGATGAGTTAATGCTTACTTTGATACATAGTTAAATGTTAATGTTAGATGTAATTTGTTGTTAAAAGTTAGTTGGTGTTTTGGTTATGCGGTTATAATTTAGGTATAGTAATTGATATTTGAATTAAGTACACTATTAATGGATATGTGATCTCAAACTAGTTTAAAATAATATGGTCATATGCGAATGGTCTTGTAGATAGGAAAGAAGTATGTTTAGTCTTTAATAAATGTGCCAAGTATGTTTGTTCATAATAACCATTTCCAATGCCGCATATGATATTGGTTATTAAACTTTGTGAAATATTTTGTTTGGTCAAATAAGTGCATGTGTATAATTATGAGAGTAAGTGATATATATACTTTAAATTTGTATATTATTATATTGATAAGCTCATGTTATATGTATGTATTTAATGCATTTAGTGTGGCTTTGAGATATGTTTATTGACTTGTAAATATGATATATGTTTGAAGTGAATTCGGTTAAACTTTGAGATATGATTCGTATATTTATTGTGACTAAAAAAAATTAAGTTTAATATTTGGGTGTCAATTTGTAATATATATATATATATTTGCGAATACGACCTATGAGATTATGTAAATGTATGAAAGCTGTATTTCCTTTAGTAATGCCTCGTAACCCGAATCTAGCGATGGACATGGGTTAGGGGTGTTACAGTTCTTATTTCTTAATTAAAATGCAACGATCTCTATGCATAAAAGGTTGTTCGCATACGATAAACTGATTCTAACTTCGAAAGGGTTCGATTGGTTGGATTAAAATTAAATGAAATGAGCAAGTATTTGATAGACACTTGTAGTTGACTCTAGACATAGAGTCATGATCATACAGAAGAAACCCATGCAAGATATCTGAAAAGCCTATAGACACAGGCAAGGTTTTGCTTTCGCGAGAGGTAGACCATTTTATAACTCTTTTATGCAGTAAAGTATATACGATTTTGCCATGGCATTATTGACAGCCAGGGTCGATTCTGGGTAATCCCGACCTTTTGAATCAACATCACTTTACCCTTATTCTTTGTCATAGTATCTTTGTCACAACATATTTAGTTGCTTATTTCTTTGTTTACATTCTATTCGGATAATCACTCTTGATATTACCATTACATTTATGCTTTCATTTTTGCCATAGCATTAACTAGATTATAATAACTTGACCACTTTTGTGCCTTAATCCGATCCTCGTGGGAATGATACACACTCATCATTTTATTACTTGAACCGACATGTATACTTGTACAAAATTGCATATAATTTCACACACGACAATTACTCATTCTTTTATCAATCAATATCTCATTTAATATGTATATTCATTATGAATCCACTAATTCATACATTTGGCAACTCATCTCAATACAAATCCAATTTCATATTTATATAAATATACACATTTTCACATATATTCAATTTAGTCCTCATTAACATAATTAAATTCCGATCAATCCAATACAAATCCTTTATAACAAAATGTCACACCTTGTGATCTTACCATAGACAAACAATTCATTATGCAGCAATGCAAAGTAGTTCGGACTATAGAAACACAAATTGTAAACTCCGAGCTATTCATCAACAATTTTGTTTTTCCTTTCTTTTTCGAAGAATCCATGTCGACGTTAGGTACGGATTAACACAAGCATACCAAATCATCAATACACAAAAAAAAAAAAGTCACATTCAATTGCTAATTTAAGAAACTTTTTTACATTTTATTCAATTTAGACCTTAAATTTGGGACTAACATAACTTTCAATTCTAACCTCAAATCTTCATGTCGATTTCACTATAGTCCTTATTGGACCTCCTATTTCTCATTTCTACCATAAATTTTAAAATTTGTTCATTTTAGTCCCTATTAAACTAAACCATCATTTGACTTTATAATTTAGTCCTTTTTCAACTCCAAACTTAAGATCTATCAAATTGGCACCTAAAAATTCAACTATTCATCAATGAAAACTTCCTAAATCATTAATAGTTCCGAAAAGAAACACATGGGTAAGCTAGAACAAGCTCCCAGGATTCCGAAAATATTAAAATTATAAGGATAGAACTAAATTGTGTTAACCAATTTGAAGCTTGAAATTTAAAGACCTTAACCGTTCGTCTTCTCTTCTCCTTCCTTGGTTTGAAATTTTGTGAATGCAAAGAGATAAAATAATTCCACCCATGTTTTTATCTTTTCTTTTATTTATTAAAATTTCATTTTATAATTTTAATTAACTAATGATTTATATAATATATACATACACTTTAATTCATCAATCGACCATTATAGATTCTAAAGATATAATTACTTCTTTAATCCCCATTCTATTTCTAATTAATAAAAACCTATAGTAATTAAACTTTTACCACTTTTACAATTTAGTCGTCGTACTCTAATTAAGCACTAATTTGATAAAATCACTTGTCTGAAATTCAATTGATCTACAATATAACCCCCGTAAGAAATTTCATCCTCGAAATTTACCTGTACAGAGCTCGGGATATTGGGATCTCATTAACTCTTTCGGTTCCCAGATTGCTTCTTCCACACTTCACAAGTGGAACATATTTGTAATGCCCCTAGACCCGGCCAAGACGTTATGGCCGAATACGGTGATGTCACATCAAAGGAATAATTCAAAACGACTTCGCTTATTTAAAACTTAAGTTTAAAGCTTAGAAACCCAAAATCTAAGCAACTTGTTAAGTAATGGTTAAAGCCTATATTTTAAGAAAACGCCCATATGTTATAGGTATTTTGAAAACCATGTTTAAACTTTAGAAATTTGTTCAAGTTTAACAATTTCACAGTTGGAAACGTAAGAAAACCCAAATGTAAAGTCAAATTGGAGATACAAGGCCTTATTACAAATGAAATAAGTAACAATAAGTCATTCGAAAATAAATAACCAAAAACTTCTAAATAACTTGTAGTGTGGCCATTCCTGAGTCCTCTCCCACGTCGAGCCGTCTACTGAGGGTCACCTGAAACATTTAATAAAAGGGTGTGAGTTTCGAAACTTAGTGTGTACGACCCTTAGTAACCATTCAACATGCAATTATCACATTGGGCCTAAGCCCTATCAAAATCGGTGGTCTTGGGCCTTAGCCCACAATGACCTCATATCATATCAGTATCACATGAATGCAATGCTCCTATCCCAAATCCAACCCTAATATAAATATCAACCCACCCATCCCTACACTCCAAAGGCAGCACCAACAGCGGGACTACTCAAACGTTGCAGTAAGGCTCCTAAGCATATAATGGGCCTAAAGCCACCGGTGGATCCACTGTCGTCAAGCGACTATGCGATCCTCACATATCTTCCTTCGTATCATCAAACCCACCCAAGTGCAACATATATCTCATGAATGCAGCATGCACTTTTTCACACATTAAGCACCTAGGGGTATTTTCGTCATTTTACTACCCAGGGATATTTTTGTAAATCTACTCTACAGGGGTATTTTCGTAATTCTACCCTATAGGGGAATTTTGGTAATTAAAAAAATCAAGGGTATTTTGGTAATTTTACAAATTAGAGGTATTTTGGTAGTTTTGTAATTCGGGGGTATTTCGGTAATTTTGCAAATCTGGGGTATTTTAGTAATTTTGCAAATCGAGGGTTTTAGTTATTTTGCAAATCCAGGGTTTTAGTTATTTTTCAAATCAAGGGTTTTAGTTATGAAATTTGGCCAATTAACAAGTCCTTGCGGCTAAAGTGAACAGACACTATCCACCAGGTAGGATCCCAGAGAAGAGGAGGTGGGTCGCTAGGACCGCTTAAGTACCAAGCTCTCCCTAGATCAAATCCTAGACATGCATATATCCATTGCCACACTTTAACCTAACGACTCATTCACAGACATGTTTGGTTATTACATTAAGTTTTATGATATTTAAGAATTTATCAGAACTAGGCCTAGAGTCCGTAAAACCTAGTAGGCATTTCTAAAATCCCATAAGCCCCACTAAGCCTATTTATGTCAATATAACCCTTTAAACCCCATCATGTTTATATAGCCTATTAGGCCCAATCTTATTCAAATCACACAACCATATCAATCCATATTCAATTTTCACATATCAATTCCTGTCGGTTTGGGCCCACGAGCTCAGCAGGCCCATTTAGTCCCTTCTGGCCCGTTCGGCCAAATAGTGGCCCGAGACCATGAGATCGCTCTCGTGGCCCCAAAAATCATATCGGTGTCCCCACATGAATGTTTGCACGCTCTTATGGTTGCCAGCGCCAACCTTTCGGCTTTTTGGCTTTTTCGGCATTTCGACTTTTTAGGATTTCGGCTTTTGCCGATTTGTCGTGTGTGAAGTGTATGTACACACCTGGTTACTGCGACGTGCTACACTATCCTCAGCCTTATCATACAATCAATACCAATCTCCAAGTCAATACACACTTAACTACAGTATTTACCTAAAAATCGAAACCTTACCATAACCTTACCGTGTGCCACCGATTTTAGTAGCCCTTCCTTAGCTACTTGTAACACCCCTAGACCCGGCCCAGACGTTATGGCCGAATTTGGGAATGTCACATGAAAGGCATAATTCAAAACGATTTTGCTAAGTTAAAATTTAAGGCCTAAAAGCCCAAAATCCTTGAATCTTGTTAAGTAATGATAAAAGCCCATATTTTTAGGTATTTCGAAAACCATGTTTAAGAAAATTTATTTAAGTTTAATAATTAAGTAAATAGTTGAACAATGATAACAAAACACAAAATCTAAAGTCAAATCGATGTACAAGGCCTTATTACAACCAGCGAAAATAAAGCAATTAAAATCATGTCGTTTGAAACAAATAAACAAAATTCCTAAGTTTCTTGTAGTGTGGCCATCTTCGAGTCCTGTCCCACGTCGAGCCATCTATTGAGGGTCACCTGAAACATTTAAGAAAAGGATGTGAGTTTCGAAACTCAATGTGTACGGCCCTTGGTAACCAATGAACATGCATGGGCCTAAGCCCTATCAAAATCGGTGGTCTTGGGCCTTAGCCCACAATGACCTCATATCACATTAGTATCACAAGAATGCAATGCTCCCATCCCAAATCCAACCCTAATATAAATATCAACCCATCCATCCCTACACTCCAAAGGTAGCACCAACAGCGGCACTACTCAAACATTGCAATAAGGCTGCTAAGCATATAATGGGCCTAAAGCCACCGGTGGATCCACGGTCGTTAAGCGACTATGCTATCCTCACATATCTTCCTCCGTATCATCAAACCCATCCAAGTGCAACATATATCTCATGAATGCAGCATGCACTTTTCCACACATTAAGCACCTAGGGGTATTTTCGTCATTTCACTACCCGGGGATATTTTTTTAAATCTACCCTACAGGGGTATTTTCGTAATTCTATCCTACAGGGGTATTTTGGTAATTTTACAAATCAAGGGTATTTTGGTAATTTTGCAAATTAGGGGTATTTTGGTAGTTTTGCAATCTGGGGGTATTTCGGTAATTTTGTAAATCGGGGGTATTTTAGTAATTTTGCAAATTGAGGGTTTTAGTTGTTTTGTAAATCCAGGGTTTTAGTTATTTTGCAAATCAAGGGTTTTAGTTATGAACTTTGGCCCATTAACAAGTCCTTACGGCTAAAGTGAACAGACACTATGCACCAGGTAAAATCCCAGAGAAGAGGTGGTGGGTCGCGAGGACCGCTTATGTACCAAGCTCTCCCTAGATCAAATCCTAGACATGCATATATCCATTGCCACACTTTAACCTAACGACTCGTTCACAGACATGCTTGGTTATTACATTAAGTTTTATTATATTTAAGAATTTATTAGAACTAGGCCTAGAGTCCATAAACCCTAGCAGGCATTTCTAAAATCCCATAAGGCCCACTAAGCCTATTTATGTCCATATAACCCTTTAAACCCCATCATGTTTATATAGCCCATTAGGCCCAATCTTATTCAAATCACACAACCATATCAATCCATCATTCAATTTTCACATATCAATTCCTACCGATTTCGGCCCACGAGCTCGGCAGGCCCATTTAGCCCATTTTGGCCCGGTCAGCCAAATAGTGGCCCGAGACCATGAGATCGCTCTTGTGGCCCCAAAAATCATATTGATGTCCCCACACGAATGTTCGCATGCTCGTGTGGTTGCCGGCGCCAACCTTTCGGCTTTTTGACTTTTTCGGCATTTCGACTTTTTGGGATTTAGGCTTTTGCCGATTTGTCGTGTGTGAAGTGTATGTACACACCTGGTTACTGCAACGTGCTTCACTATCCTCAGCTTTAGCCTACAATCAATACCAATCTCCAAGTCAATACACACTTAACTACAGTATTTACCTGAAAACCAAAACCTTACCATAACCTTACCGCGTACCACTGGTTTTAGTAGCCCTTCCTTAGCTACTTGTAACACCCCTAGACCCGGCCCAGACGTTATGGCCGAATTTGGGAATGTCACATGAAAGGCATAATTCAAAACGATTTTGCTAAGTTAAAATTTAAGGCCTAAAAGCCCAAAATCCTTGAATCTTGTTAAGTAATGATAAAAGCCCATATTTTTAGGTATTTCGAAAACCATGTTTAAGAAAATTTATTTAAGTTTAATAATTAAGTAAATAGTTGAACAATGATAACAGAACACAAAATCTAAAGTCAAATTGATGTACAAGGCCTTATTACAACCAGCGAAAATAAAGCAATTAAAATCATGTCCTTTGAAACAAATAAACAAAATTCTTAAGTTTCTTGTAGTGTGGCCATCTCTGAGTCCTCTCCCATGTCGAGCCGTCTACTGAGGGTCACCTGAAATATTTAATATAAGGGTGTGAGTTTCGAAACTCAGTGTGTACGACCTTTGTTAACCAATCAACATGCAAATATCACGTTGGGCCTAAGCTCTATCAAATTCGGTGGTCTTGGGTCTTAGCTCACAATGACCTCACATCACATCAGTATCACATGAATGCAATGCACCCATCCCAAATCCAACCCTGCACTCCATTTCCCTTCCAACCCTACACTCCTGTGGGGATATAAATATCAACCCACCCATCCTTACACTCCAAAGGTAGCACCAGCAGCTGCACTACTCAAACGTTGCAACAAAGCTGCTATAATGGGCTTAAAGCCACCAGTGGATCCACGGTCGTCAACCGATTATGCGATCCTCAAATCTTTCTCCGTATCATCAAAACCCACTCAAGTGCAACATATATTTCATGAATGCAACATACACATTTCCACACATTCAGCACCTAGGGGTATTTTAGTCATTTCACTACCCAGGGGTATTTTCGTAAATCTACTCTACATGGGTATTTAGGTAATTTTGCAAAACAGGGGTATTTTGGAAAGTTTGTAAATTAGGGATATTTTGGTAATTATGCAAATCAAGGGTATTCTGGTAATTTTACAAATTAGGGTATTTTGGTCCCTCTCGGGTTTTGGTTATGAACTTCGGCCCATTAACAAGTCCTTACGACTAAAGTGAATAGACACTACGCACCAGGTAGGATTCCAGAGCAGAGGAGGTGGGTCGCTAGGACCGCTTAAGTACCAAGCTCTCCCTAGATCCAATCCTAGACATGCATATGTCCATTTCCACACTCTAACCCTATAACTTATCCACGGACATGTTTAATTATTAAATTAAGTCTTATGCGGTTTAAGAGTTGCTCAGAACTAGGCCTAAGGTCCATTAAACCCTAGCATACTTGTCAACGTCCCCATCAAGCCCATTTCACGTTCATATAACCCATTAAGCCCAAATAACATCTTTATGGCCGATTTGGCCCAGATCTCATTCATATGGCCTATTAGGCCCAAAATAATTCCAGATCATGTAACATGCATGACTAACTCAATTCATATAACCAAATCAATCAATTTCATCAAACTTAGCCTCAGGGCCCACCTGGCCCATTTAGCCACTTTCGGCTTTTCGGCTTTTCGACATTGCCAATATCATTTGTGTGTAGTGTTTGTACACACCTGGTAATAATGCGTGCTGCGATTTCCTCTTAGTCATGAACCTACATTCGATATTACTTAATAATTAATCATAGGCAAAATACAAACTTTATCAAAAACCGAAGCCTCATCGTAACCTTACCGTGTGCGACAAGCCTTAATAGCTCCTTTCTTTAACACCAACCGTGATTAGACCCTAGATCTGTACCAACTTAATCATTAGAGCCTAAGTAATAGATGACTTGCATCCAACACAAGTCACCCTCACAACATATATGACCATTCGACCAACCCTTAAACCGAAGTAAAGAACACTTACCCAAAACCCAAAATGCAACAAGAGTGAAATTGTAACAACCTTGGAGGGAAGAGATTGATGCTAAATCCCAAGAATCAATCAGCCAAAGCTGAAGAAAAACACAGAGGAGATTCGGCCAAGGTGTATTCGGCCTAAAAATTGGAGTGGTGCAAAGGGATATTTGGCACCTAAATGCAAGGTAAAGGAAGAAGATGAAATCACAAAAATGAAAGAAGAACCTTGAGGGAGAATAGAGGCTATTCGGTTTGCCAAGGAAGAAGAGAAGAGTCGACTCAGAAGCAAGAATAAAGGTTTAGAAGGTAGGAGAAGAGTGAAGAATCGGCAACAAGGCAAGGTATTTTTGGTTGTGGAAAAATAAGGTTTCAGGAAGGAAAAGAAAAAGAATGGAAAATGCGGCATTACCTAGGACCCCAGAATCGACACACACACATTTATATAGCCTATAGCCGAAACTTAGCCACCCCTAAAGTCCAATTCGGCACCACTTCATCCACTACTCATCTCCTAATTTTTCTCCATGACATCTCCCTTATCCTTCTCCTAAATTCTCTCCACTGATCACTTCTCCTTAGAGTCCCTCTACACGCCACTTCTAGCCTTCTAGAAGCCTAAAATTAAACTCCAAAATAAAGCTAAGCTAGCACTCAAACCTCAGACTTTCCTGCATGCATATGTCGCCACCTCTCTACACCCTAGTGGCGTCACTTAGCCACTTCAGCACAGGCTTCTTTGTGCCATTTTTCACTTATTTTTATTTAAAAGCCCACTACTCTCAACCCTGATTCCTTAATTAATTAAATTAAGAATCCTCCACCATAAAACTCGAACCCAGAGCTTCTCCAACACACCTAGACACTCCAAACTCATTAAACCTTTAAAGTCGTCATGTCATTTGTCATTTTCTTGCTCACTTCAAAATTTTATGAGACCCAAAGCCCAAAGCTCAATAGGCCTAATTCTACTAGGCCCAAATTCAGGGCGTTACACTACTATTCACGTAGATCTGCACCCACACAAATATTATCAAAGATCGAGTGACTCATATTCCACACAAGTCACCTCTATAAGCCATACTTACATTCGGCCACCACCACCAAAATGAGTACACTTACCTCCTTGCTAACGATCCTTATCACGCTTGTGATCTTTGAACCCTACCCTTGTTAATACAAGGTTAACGACAAGGAGATGTTAGATAGCCCTTCGGCTTTTAACTAAACACACTAAGGAGACTAAGTACTTACCCTTTGATCCTGCGGCCTAAATAGCTACTGAACAAGATCCGGCTTTTAATCACTTGATCAACTTATTTGTGATGGAGGAAAGACAACAAAGAATCGGCACAAATAGGGATTTCGACAAATAGGGATGATGGTATTCGGCAAAGGAAAAAAAGACGAGGGGAAGAAAAGAAAGAAATATGGAAACTCAAAGAACCCTTCTAATGAATTCGGCATCCCCTTTTATAGCCAAAGCCGAACTACCTTCCCCCCACAGTCCCATTCGGCATCAACACATCCACACCTCAATCCCCTATCTTTTCTCTCTTATCTTTACCTTAAATTTCTCTCCTGAACTCTCCCTTCCAGAGTCCACTCTAACGCCACTACCTTCCTTCCATGTGCAAAAATAAAACCCCCTAATTCGCCACTCTTAAGCCTCAAACCTTGGACCTCTTCACCTGATAATAACGCCACCTTGTAGCTCCCCATGTGATGCCATCTTGCCACTGGACCACATGTCCAACTGTGTCCTATTTTCCCCTTAATCTGCTTAAGAGGCCTAATACCTAATACTAGGGTCCACTAAGGCAAAAAAATTTAAAATTTTCCCTATGGTCTTCCCTATCCCTAAGACTTCAAATAACCCTCAAAGCCCACATTCAAATTGTCATTTTCTTGCTCACTTAAAATTTTTCTGAGACCCAAAGCCCAATAGGCCCAATTCTACTAAGCCCAAATTCGGGGCGTTACAATATTTATTTCTTAACTCTTTCACCTCGTGAGCTAGAATTTCAACCGGTAATGCTAACCGATACGCAACTAGTCTGACCCTTTTGATAAATCTAGGACTCAACTTTCCCTTCCGACTGAATTCCAAGACTTTATTCCACAGAAAAACTTTTAGAAATACTTATTCGGCCATAGAAAATTCAATATCTCGATGTTTCAATTCTACGTATGATTTCTGCCTATCAAAAGTTTCTTTCAATCTATCTATGATTGCTTTAACTGTATCTTCCATTTCTTGAATCATTTCTTGCCCAATAACCTTTCTTTCACATAAATTCGACCAACAAACTGGTGTTCTACACCTACGATTGTATAATGCTTCATACAGAGCCATCTGAATGCTCGACTGAAAACTATTATCATATACAAATTCAGCTAATGATAAATAACATTCCAAACCTACTTCAAAATCAATTATGTATGCTCGAAGCATATCCTAAAAAATTTGAATAACTCGTTCCAATTGTCCATCCATCTATGCATGAAAAATAGTGTTGAAATTTAGTTTCATGCCAAAAGATTCATGTAACTTTCTCTAGAATGTTGAGGTGAACGGGGGTCTCGATCAGAAATAATCAAAATAGGTACATTGTGAAATCTGACTATTTCCCGAATGTATACCTCAGCTAGCTTTGGAAGTGACAAATCAATTCTAAATAAAAGAAAATGGGCTGACTTCATAAATCGATCAACTATCACCCAATCATGAAATCCATGGTAATACGTTCCCATTTCCATTCAGGAATCAAAATAGGTTGAAAAAGTCCAGTGGAACCTGATGTTCCAGCTTAACTCGTTGACAAGTTATATATTTGGCGCCACTGGACTTCTTCATACCGGTAATACTACTTCTCTTTTCATACTGGTCCAACAACATATTTCTCGCAAATCATGATACATTTTTATCCTGCCAGGATGCATAACAAAAGTATTATCATGGGCTTTGTGAAGTATTAACTTCTTTAAATCGACAAACACAGATTCAATTACAAAACCTCAAACAACCACGATCATCAATATTGAAGTTTTTTGTTGTGCCATGATGAAACATTTTCTTTTTTTTTTTTTCAGCTAACTTAACATCGACAAGCTGTGCTTCCTTGATTTGTTCAAACAAACCGGCTTTATTCTCAGCTCAACTAACAAACTTTTATCACTATTAATACTGAGTTGAGCTAACATCGCCTGCAACTCAACTGCTGCTTTCTTGCTCAAAACATTAGCTACGACATTAGCATACATAGAATGATAATCAATAACACAATTGTAATCTTTGAGGAGTTCAACCCAACGATGTTGTCTCAAGGTAGTTAAGACTTTTTTTGATCGGTATAAATTTGGAACTTTTCACTGTACAAATAGTGCTTCAAGATCTTTACAGCAAAAACCACAACGGCTAGCTCTAAGTCATGTGTCGGATAGTTGCATTCACATGTTCTCAACTGTCGAGACCCATACGCAATCACCTTACCATCCTGCATCAAGATGCAACCCAAACCATTCAACGAGGTGTTGCTATAGACCTCAAAGTCTTTTCCAAATTCAAGCAAGGTTAAGATTAGTGCTTCGGTCAACATCAGTTTCAAATTTTTGAAATTCTCACGGCACTGATCATTCCAACAAAATTAAACATTCTTTTACAATAACTTTGTCATCAACATAGCAATATTTGAAAACTCGTTTACAAATCTTTGATAGTAACCGACCAAACCAAAGAAACATTAGACCTATAACACATTCCTCGGTGTTTTCTACTGTAAGATAGGCTCGATATTTTTCGAATCAACACGAATCCCATCTGTGGAAATGACGTGTCTAAGAAATACAACTTGGATAACCAAAATTCACATTTATTAAGCTTCCTGTGCAATTGCTTCTCTCGCAAAACTTGAAAAATGATTTTGAGATGCTATTTGTGCTCCTCTTTTGATATCAAATAAATTAGAATGTCCTCGATGAATACCACTACAAACTGATCTAGATAGGGTCGAAAAATTTTGTTCATGAGATCCATGAATGTCGTAGGAGCATTTGTCAAACAAAAACGCATCACCAAAAATTCATAGTGGCCATAACGTGTATGAAATGTCATTTTTGGTCATCACCATCTTTTACTTTCAATTGATAGTACCCCAATATTTCTCCCAGCTGCCTTCGAACTCTAAAACACAACACCAGAGCATATATTAGAGAATCTAAATTACTCTCTCAGACTGACCGTCAGTTTGTCGATGAAAAGCTGTACTGAAATTCAACTTTGTACCCAAAGCTTCTTCCAATTTCTTCCAAATTTGTGACCTAAACCTCGGATCTCTATCTAAAATAATTGAAACTGGCACCCCGTACAATCTAACGATCTCAACAATGTACAATTCAGCTAATCTATCAAGTGAATAATCAGTACTACCAGAATAAATATGCTAATTCCGTTAATCGATCAATGACAACAGAAATAGCATATTTCTTTTTCGGAGATAAAGGCAACCCCGATAAAAAATCCATCGTAACTCTGTCCCATTTCCATTTTGGTATCATCACAGGCTGAAGCAAACCTGAAGGTACCTGATGTTCGGCTTTAATTTGCTGACATACTAAACATCTCTGTAACACCCCTTACCCATCTTCAACTCCAGAACCTGGTACGAGGCATTACCAGACTTAACTTGCTTGAACAATACAACTTGGGCTATTAAATACTCATTTCAACTTAAATCTTCTCATTCATAATCATAACATCCCTATTATGGGCCTACGGGGCCTTAAGGATACACCCGAAAGGTTTCAGGATTAAACCGAAAGCTTTTCTGCACTTAGAAATTTTTTTCCTAAACAAGGGCCACACGCCCGTGTTGGCAGGCCGTGTGGTCACACACGCCCATGTCCTTAGCCCGTGTGGAATTTATTTTTCATTTTGAACCTACAGGGAATTTCCCACGGTCAGGCACATGCCCGTGTCATTGTCCCGTGTCCCTTACACGACCTAGACAAGCCCGTGTGTGAAAACCTTAGCATTATGTTTATGACATTGACAAACTCTTAAGGGGCACCCGGCCTAGGTACATGTTTGTGCGCTGGCCCGTGTGATGAATCAAATTATTGCGATTTGATACAGGGGACACACGACCTATCAACACACCCATGGGGCTGACCGTGTGTCACACACGGCCTAGACACATGCCCGTGTGTCTACCCGTGTGGACAATTATAAGGTTTTTTTCTAAGCCAATTGCCACCCTGAAACATAAACACATTTATACAAAATCAAGCAACACATAACATGGTAATAATAAACTATGAAGAATCATCAATCATCAATCATACATTTCACATCTTACTCCATCATTTGCATGAAATATCATCTCATAAAACTCATTATCAATAAAATATGAAGCTTGACAAATATTGTAACAGCCCGATTTAGGGCCTAGCCAGAATAGTGGAGCGAGACCACAAATCCGAGTTAGTAAAATGAGTTTTTAAGGTATTTGAGATGTTTGCATGATGATATGAAAGTTTCATGTAGAAATTTTATGGAAATTTCCATTAAAGGGTCCATTAGGACTAAATTGCAAAAGTTGCAAAATATGAGTTTCTAGAAGCTTTTTGTATTAAATAGCTTTAGAATATTAATTAGAAGTCCTTAAATAGCAATTTGCCCAAATTATAATTTTTGGACAAAATTGGACACGAGTTAGAAATTTGTAAAAGTTTAATGAGAATGACATTTTGGTCATTTATCTATTAAATGATTAAAATAGGAAAAAGATGACAAAAATCATTCTCATCTTCTTCCTCAAGTGCCGAAAATTTGAAGGAAGCCATAGCTAGGGTTTTTCAATTTTTCAAGCTTGCTAGTAAGTTCATCTTAGCCCCGTTTTTAATATTCTTCTTGTTTTTATAGTCCTCGTAACATGAATTAGCTATTTTTAGCTATAAGTTGAGCTAAGATGCATGTTCAAAAATCTACCCATGTATGATATGTTTGTAAAATGATGTTTTATGGAAGATTATGAGAGTTTGATGTTAGATAAACATCT
Organism: Gossypium australe; assembly: GCA_005393395.2. Taxonomy (NCBI): domain Eukaryota; kingdom Viridiplantae; phylum Streptophyta; class Magnoliopsida; order Malvales; family Malvaceae; genus Gossypium; species Gossypium australe. The sequence continues at coordinate 93,276,246 of CM016616.1, forward strand.
TTTTCTAAGTGAATTTCATGAGAAATGCTAGTAAGGACTAGTTTATAATTATTATAAAATTTGCCATACATGGTAGAAATAGTGAGATTTTTGTAACACCCGAAATTTGGCCTAGAAGAATTGGGCCCAATGGGCTTTGGGCGTAGGAGCGTTTATAATTTCTGGTAACAAGAGAATGGGATTTAGGGAGATTTTGGTTTTAGGTGAAAAAAACCCTGGGAGTTAGTAGGTATGCTTTAAGAATAAAATGTGGAGAAAAATGACACAAGTGGAGGTGTGGTGTAGTGGCAAAGTAAAGCCACTTAGGGAGCAAGGGAGTGACGCCACAGGGAAAGGAAAGAAGCTGGCTATATAAAGAGCTATCTATGATGGGAGGAAGGACACCTTGGTTGGTGTTTGGGCACAGGAGTGGTCGGAGCGCGGATTAGCACCAGATTCCTATCAGGTGTGTACTCCTCTACTCTAGCTGTAGAGCGGCAAATGCCAAAATGCCGGTCACACGGTGATAGTAGCCATACGAGCGTGCGAGCGCACGTGTGGGGGGCTTCGACGTGATAGTTGAGGCCATCAATAGTATTCAAGTGGGTTGTGGCTGCTTGGGCCACGATAGGCCGAAGTGTGCCCAATGGGCCCGTGGGCCCTTATGAGTAAATTGTGTGATTGTGTAGTATATATTGGACTAGACTAGGTGAATCTCATATACGTGGCGAGATTTGTGCTAGGTGGGCCACACGAGCGTGTGGGCCCGAATGGGCAAAAATTGGGTTTTAGGCCCAATAGTCTGGTAACGACCGGAAATGGTAGCGGAGTCGCTCGTCCCAATATTGGGCCTTTGGAAAGGCCATTGTAGGCTCGAAATTACCGAAATACCCTTGGTGGGTTAATTACCGAAATACCCCCGGTAGGTAAAATTACTGTTATACCCTTAGAGATTGATTAGCTTGATTATGTTGTATTTTGTTATCCTGATTATGATGGTAATTCGTTTTATACGTTATCTGATAGATGTTTTGCATACATAACATACCACATACACGAATTATTATCCCATATTGCATGGGATTGGGATATGTGTTCATAAAAGGGGCAGTGTATATCGGTGCCTCAGTCACATTATTTCGGTGGTTAGGCCACATATTTGTATATCGGTGACTCTGTCACATTATATCGGCTTTGAGCAGCATGACTGTCAGAATGACTGCCAAAGAGGAGTGTAGCGGATGGAGTGTTGATTGTAGAAATCCCCACAGGAGTGTTCAGGTTGGACATATGGAGCAGAGTGTAGAGGATGGAATACTAGGTTGGGCTGGGTTGCATTGCATGCACTATCTAATATGCCATGATGTTAGAGCTGCGGCTCGATTCGAGATATGTGGGCTTCTGTGGGCTTAGGCCTAGTTATCGATGTAAGGGGAATTGCACACTGAGTTCTCGTAACTCACCCCTCTGCTAATTTTTGTAGGTGATACGTAGTTCTGCGGATGTGGGCCGAAGAAGACTCTGGGGTGGCCATGCACGGTTTTTTTAGTGAACACTATTTTACTTTCCTTTAAACTATTTTAATTTCGGATTTTGCTCTGTAATAAGGCCACTGGAATTTTAATTTGGTTTTCTATTTTTAACGCAATTATTATCTATTATGAATTGATCAAGATGGGGTTTTCCTAAAAACGTAAATAACCGTTTTTCCAAAATATTAAAGAATGGTTCACAAACTATTGATAATTAAACTCGTGTTTTCCTTAAACTTCAAAAGCTATTTCAAAACGGCGCATTTCTCAAAAACCATCGAATCTGACTCAAGTTTTATAAAACAACCTTCCGAAGCTAGTAATAATTATAACGTTATGCAAGAAGCATTAAACCAAGTCTGTTTTTTTCTTTAAGTGAACCAAAACTTGGAATTTTTAAACAATCGCAAATTTTTCTCAAACAAACTTTCCATGTGACATACCAGATCCGGTCGTAACTCTAGGCCGGGTTTGGGGTGTTACAATTTTGTTATTTCTATAGTTGAGAAAATGAACCAGCTAAGCATGAAGTTCACAAAAGATGAATAAAAATCACTTTACGAGCCTTCGGGCAAAAGTGTAATTATGAGAAAGTTTAGAGGCAAAATAGTAATTTTACCAAAGTATGTGTTAAGAGTCATTTTCATCAATGTGATTATTAAATGATCTAAACTATTATTATAGATCAAGAAAAACAAAGCCCGGATCGAAACCGAGGCAAGAACAAAGTCGAGGACTAAATTGCATATCTACATGCATTCTGTATATCGAGGTAAGTTAGTATGATTTCTAAGCTTTATGATTACTATCATTGAATTGCTTAGTATAATGTACATTATTACCATAGAAATGCTTAATGCTATGTTAAATAAAAAAATCAATGAGATTAAGCATGAGAAAGTCCCGATTGAAGTTGAATTACTTAGGATACTCGATCTACCACATGAGATAAGAAAGTCCGTATAAGACCAAGCCAAGGCATTTCATCGGCAATCAAGTAAAGTTATCATGTAAGTCCAAGAAAAGTTCTTGGCATTGAAGAGTTATTATGAGATGAAGACCCATGTAAGCCCAAGCCAAGGCATGGCATTGGTGAGTCTCTAAGCAAAGATGTCATGTAAGTCGAAGACAAGTCTTGGCATTGAAAAGCTATCATGAGATAGAGATCCCATTTAAGTCCAAGCCAAGGCATGGAATTGGTGAGTAACAAGGATGATTTCAAGTAAGTCCTAGCCAAGGCTCGGCATTGACCAGTTCATGAGTAAAGATACCAAATAAGACCATGTCAAGACATGGCAATGGTAAGTTCCTAAGGGAACACACAAGGAAGACTTTGAGTAAGTCCATGTCAAGACATAGCATCGATATCAAGATGAGAGATCCCATGTAAGACCATATCTAGGATATGGCTTTGGCATCGTGTTATATGTGGGATGAGATTTAGTGTCCTTGGTTATTCATAGAAATTCACCGGGCAAATGAGTAAAGCTCAAATAAGTAAAGCTTAAATGAGTAAAGCTTAAATGAGATAGCAAGAAAATTAAGTAAGCAAAGCTATTATCTTGGAAATGAGCATGTTACGAATGATGAATTAGAGATTATGATTTCTTATGCCTCAAGACAGTTGAAGCCTCATGAGAAGAACTATCTGACACACGATCTAGAGCTGGCTGCCATAGTCTTCGCATTGAAGATATGGAGACACCATCTATATGGTGAAAGATGCCAAATTTTCACCGATCACAAAAGTTTGAAGTGCTTGATGACGCAAAAAGAGTTGAACTTAAGGCAACGGAGATGGTTAGAGTTAATAAAAGACTATGAGTTGATCATTGACTACCATCCAGGAAAGGTGAATGTGGTCACCGATGCTTTAAGCAGAAAGCCCCTATTTACATTAAGGGCAATGAATTCACGAATAACTTTATTCAGTAATGATTCTATTTTAGCTGAGTTCAGAGCTAGACCAGTATTCCTCCAAGAGATCTTTGAGGCTCAGGAAGAAGATAACGAATTGAAAGCTAAGAGAGCCCAGTACGAGTCAGATGTTGAATCCGACTTTCAGATTAATTCTGGTGGATGTTTGATGTTTAAAGATAGAGTTTGTGTACCGAGAAAGGAAGAGCTTATTCAGAGAATTTTGCACGAGGCACATAACAGATGTTTATCTATACATTCGGGTAGTACCAAGATGTATAATGACTTGAAGCAACAGTATTGGTGGCCGAGAAAGAAGAAAGACATTTCAGAATTTGTTTCTAAATGCTTGATTTGCCAACAAGTAAAGGCTGAACACCAAGTACCTTCGGGTTTGCTTCAACCCATTTTGGTTCCCGAGTGGAAATAGGATCATATTACCATGGATTTTGTAACGGGTTTGCCGTTGTCTCCGAGCAAGAAATATGATGTATGGGTTGTGGTTGATAGACTCGCGAAGTCAGCCCATTTTATACTTTTACGAGTGGATTACTCACTCGACAAGATGGCAAGCTTGTATGTTTCTGAAATAGTAAGACTTCACGGAGTTCCGTTGTCAATCATTTCTGATAGAGATATGAGATTCACATCCAGATTTTGGAAGAAGTTACAAGAGGCCCTAGGTACAAAGTTGAGCTTTAGTACAGCTTTTCATCCTCAAACCAATGGACAATATGCTTCGGTGTTGTATTCTTAAATTCCGAGGTAGTTGGGAAAAGTTTCTCCCATTGGCAGAATTTGCCTACAATAATAGCTTTCAGTCGAGCTTAAAGATGGTGCCTTATGAGGCTCCATATGGGCGTAAGTGTCGAACGCCTTTATTTTGGACTGAACTAAAAGAAAATCAAATTCACAGAGTTGAATTGGTTAGAGAAGCTGAAGAGAAAGTGAAAGTGGTACGAGAGTGTTTAAAAGCCGCCTCTGACAGACAGAAATCCTAATCAGATTTAAGAAAAAAAGAGATAGAGTATCAAGTCGGGGACAAAGTTTTCTTGAAAGTGTCACCATGGAGAAAAGTTCTAAGATTTGGTCGGAAAGGCAAGTTGAGCCCACGTTTCATTGGACCATATGATATTACTGAGAGAGTTGGGCCGGTAGCTTATCGATTGGCTTTGCCATTTCAGTTAGAAAAGATACATGATGTGTTTCACGTGTGTATGTTGAGACGCTACCGATCAGATCCGTCACATGTAATTACCCCGTCAGAGATAGAGATTCATCCCGATATGACTTATGGTGAAGAACCAGTCAAGATTTTAGCTCGGGAAGTCAAGCAACTAAGGAATAAAAGTATTGCCCTAGTGAAAGTATTGTGGCAAAGACATGGAATAGAAGAAGCTACATAGGAACCAGAAGAGAGCATGAGAAACCAGTACCCAAACCTATTTGCTGGTAAGATTTTCGAGGACGAAAATCCCTAAGGGGGGAGAATTGTAACAGCCCGATTTAGGGCCTAGCCGGTGTAACAGCCCGATTTTGGGCTTAGTCGGAACAGTGGCTTTGGGACCACAAATCCGATGTTGAGAAATTTATTTTATTTATATTTTTATGGTCTACAATTTCAGGGGATGATTTTGTGAAAATCTCATTCAAAAATTTTGATGTTTGGGCACTGAATTTAGTCAAAAGGACTAAAATGTAAAAAGTGAAAAAGTTGAGTTCTACATGTTAGAGGTGTCCAATTGTTATGAAATTTTAAATTGGAGGTCCTTAAATGATAATTAGGCCATTGGTTAAGTTGGTGGACAAAAGTGGACATGGATGGGTATGTTTCAAAAGATTTTTTAAGGGGCATTTTGGTAATTTAATGAATTAAATAAATTAAAAACAAAATTTAAATGCCAAATTTTTCATGTTATTTACGTTTTTGGAGTCCCGGTAACTTGATTTAGCTTATTCTAGCAATAATTTAACCTGGGGTTCATATTTGGAAAAACACCCATAGGTGAAATGTATTTATTTTGATGTTTTACAGCAGAATATGAAGCTTAGAATAATGTTAAACAACTTTTACTAAGCGATTTTAAGTGAAAACGAGTAAAACGACATAATCGGCAAAAATACCTAATGTACATAAGTGCATGTTAAAGCAAGAATTTGATGTTTCCATAGAAGGGAAAATGATTAGCATGTTATAAAACATAAGAATAAGGGATGAAGTTTAATTTTCGAGCCTAGGGGAAAAATCATAATTATGCAAAAGTTTAGGGGCAAAATTGTAATTTTGCCAAAGTTTGAGTTAGGGGACTGTTTTGAGTAGTACATTAATTAAATAAGTGAAATGTGATGTCTTAGACCTCGAAAAAAGAGATTTGGTCCTAGAACGGGAGGAAAAACGAAAATCGGGAAAGTTGGTAAAATGACCGTTTTGGTATCGAGGTAAGTTAATATGTTTAATAAGCATTTAATTATGCATATTTGAATGATAATTTGATATTTTGGCCATAAATACTATAGTATTGAGTTTCAGATATAATGATTAATGTTCGATAATAATTCTATATTGGAAAAAGAACTTGTATAATTTATATGTTAGACCATATTTTGTATTATGGCTTTGCATGATAACAAGAAAGTATTGACTAGCATAGTTTGACGAGAATAAGTTAAGTTGATGATATGATGAGATTTAGAATGTAAGTATGTAAGTTGAGTAGCATTTTATTATTATGCAATTATTGTTATTAGTAATGTTATTATTGAGTTATGTGACTAACCTTGAGAATTGAGCAAGTATGTTTCAGCTATGACTTGACAAGGCATTGATATCTCAAAGTCCATGGCTATACCATGGCAATTAAGGAAGAATTGACGGAAAAGTCCATGTTCATAACATGGCGTTTAAGGAGGAATTGACGGTTAAGGATACCATATAAGACCATGTCAAGACATGGCATTGGTAAGGCAAGGATCCCGTGTAAGACCATGTCAAGACATGGCATCGGCATTGATTAAGGACTCCATGTAAAACCACATCAATATGTGGCATTGGCACTAAGACAAGGATACCATGTAAGACCATGTTTGGAACATGGCATTTGGTAAGACAAGGATACCATGTAAGACCATGTTTGGAACATGGCATTTGGTAAGATAAGGATATCATGTAAGACCATGCCAAGGCATGCCATTGATAAGTTCAATAAGGCAAGGAAATCTTGTAAGACCATGTCAAGACATGGCATTGATGAGTTACTATAAGGCAAAGGTCCCATGTAAGACCATGCCAAGGCATGGCATTGGTGAGTTCATAAGGCAAGGATACCACGTAAGACCATGTCAAGACATGACAATGGTAAGTTCAAAAAGGAAAAGGTTCCCAAGTAGTCCAAAGAGTAAGTCAAAGAAATGACAAGGTGAGAACATGAAGAAAGAGTACAGGTATGAGTACAGGTATGCATTTAAGGCTTATTTAATATTGAGATTGTAAGTAATTGAGATTATCAAGTATTAATTAAGCAATGAGTTTTCAGTTATGCTTGTGACACTTTATGACATGATTGGCAATATGCCTATATTATGAAAGAGTACTCATGTGTTAAGTGAGAATGTACTCATGTGTTAAGTGAGAATGTTGCAGGTATGTAAGCAAGCTATTAAGTAAGGTGCCCTTTGTATTCTGAGCCTTTGGTAAGGTTACCGATGAGTTCACCGGGAATATCGATTAAATGAAATAATGTGTGGCTTGAAGTGATAAGTGTAGGTATATGCATGTGTAACATATGAGCAATATGCTCGATATGTAATCGGAAATTAGAAAGATTGTTATAGGTAAGTAATGAATACAACTAAAGTGAGTGAGAGCAAAAATTTACAAATAAAACTGTTTTGGACAGTAGCAGTTACTTGATTTTGAAAAATCACCAAAAATAGTATAAATTGAATTATAAGTTGGATGAGATGTTAATTTAAAGCTTATTGAGTATATTTGTATATAAAAGAAACAGAGCAAACAAATGATTTGTATAATTTGAGATATTTAAATTTTTGTGAGACTGGTTCAGAATGACTACGTGATCCCCTGTTCTGTCTTGGAAAAATCATTAAAAATTGTACAAAAATAATTATGTGATATAATTTATATTCCTAAAATTTTGAATGAGCTTAATTTCAAATAAACTAAACAATAAGGTCATATGAATTCTGTACAAGGAGATAATTGATTTGTAGTAAAGAGAGGTCAGAATAGTCGAACAGTGAAATAGGGGAAATTTTAATGAATAAACTGTACTAATTGGCAAGACCAAAAATTCTAGAAATTTTATGGTATGAAGATATGTGAGTCCAGTTTCAAGGAAACTTAGCGGTTTGTAATTTGGTGCTCTGTAGTTTAAGAAATAAATAATTTAGTGACAGCAATTCAAGTAGACAGATTAATGTGAACATGAGTAATAAGGTATAAGCATGTGATTTAATGATTGTATCAATTAGAGAACTTGTTGTGAGGATTTGTCTCGTTGAGGCTTTGGTAAGGCTACAAATGAGTAAGATGAGAAAGTAAGAACTTAGCATTATTTATGCAAGTTATGACAGCTTAGTAGTAAGCTAAATTCATTGCTAATGCTTATTATTTTTACATGTGAACTTACTAAGCTTTATAAGCTTACTCCATTTTCTTTCCCATGTTTTAGAGTCCTATTAAACAAGCTCGGGCTGAAGGTCGTCAGAGATCACTTCACACTATCAAGCTATCTATGGGTATCTTTATTTATAAATGATTTAAGTTATGGCATGTATAGGGGCTTGACTAAGTCATTTTGTATATGTGTTAATTAATTTGATTAAACGTATTGCTTCATAACGGTAATAAGGATTATTCTGTATTTAGCCACGAGTTGTGGCTCATATTGGTCATGGAGTTATAATGCTTGTGTATGCATGTGTTTGTTAAAGTTTAAATTATAAGTGAAATTTTGTGGCTCGAGATTTGGTAGAATGTATTGTTAAGTCTGGTAATGCCTCGTACCCGGTTCCGGCTTAGTATACAGGTAAGGGGTGTTACAGCCGGAATAGTGGAGCGAGACCACAAATCTGAGTTAGTAAAATGAGTTTTTAAGGTATTTGAGATGTTTGCATGATGATATGAAAGTTTCATGTAGAAATTATATGGAAATTTCCATTAAATGGTCCATTAGGACTAAATTGCAAAAGTTGCAAAATATGAGTTTCTAGAAGCTTTTTCTGTTAAATAGCTTTAGAATATTAATTAGAAGTCCTTAAATAGCAATTTGCCCAAATTATAATTTTTGGACAAAATTGGACATGAGTTAGAAATTTGTAAAAGTTTAATGAGAAGGGCATTTTGGTCATTTATCTATTAAATGATTAAAATAGGAAAAAGATGACAAAAATCATTCTCATCTTCTTCCTCAAGTGCCAAAAATTTGAAGGAAGTCATAGCTAGGGTTCTTCAATTTTTCAAGCTTGCTAGTAAGTTCATATTAGCCCCGTTTTTAATATTCTTCGTATTTTTGGAGTCCTCATAACATGAATTAGCTATTTTTAGCTATAAGTTGAGCTAAGATGCATGTTCAAAAATCTACCCATGTATGACATGTTTGTGAAATGATGTTTTATGGAAGATTATGAGAGTTTGATGTTAGATAAACATCTTTTTCTAAGTGAATTTCATGAGAAATGCTAGTAAGGACTAGTTTGTAATTATTATAAAATTTGCCATACATTGTAGAAATAGTGAGATTTTGTTATTGCTATAGTTGAGAAAATGAATCAGCTAAGCATGAAGTTCACAAAAGATGAATAAAAATACTTTACGATCCTTGGGGCAAAAGTGTAATTATGAGAAAGTTTATGGGCAAAATAGTAATTCTACCAAAGTAATGTTAAGAGTCATTTTAATCAATGTGATTATTAAATGATGTAAACTATTATTATAGATCAAGAAAAATGAAGCCCGGATCGAAACCGAGGCAAGAACAAAGTCGATGACTAAATGACATATCTACATACATTCTGTATATCGAGGTAAGTTTGTATGATTTCTAAGCTTTATGATTACTATCATTAAATTGCTTAGTATAGTGTACATTATTACCATAGAAATACTTAATGCTATGTTAAATAAAGAAATCAATGAGATTAAGCATGAGAAAGTCCCGATTGAAGTTGAATTACTTAGGATACTCGATCTACCACATGAGATAAGAAAGTCCGTATAAGACCAAGCCAAGGCATGGCATCGGCAATCAAGCAAAGTTATCATGTAAGTTCAAGGAAAGTCTTAGCATTGAAGAGTTATTATGAGATGAAGACCATTGTAAGCCCAAGCCAAGGCATGGCATTGGTGAATCTCCAAGCAAAGATGTCATGTAAGTCCAAGACAAGTCTTGGCATTGAAAAGCTATCATGAGATAGAGATACCATGTAAGTCAAAGCCAAGGCATGGCAGTGGTGAGTAACAAGGAAGATTTCAAGTAAGTCCAAGCCAAGGCTCGGCATTGACCAGTTCATGAGTAAAGATACCAAATAAGACCATGTCAAGACATGCCAATGGTAAGTTCCTAAGGGAACACACAAGGAAGACTTTGAGTAAGTCCATGTCAAGACATAGCATCGATACGAAGATGAGAGATCCCATGTAAGACCATATCTAGGATATGGCTTTGGCATTGAGTTATATGTGGGATGAGATTTAGTATCCTTGGTTATTCATAGAAATTCATCGGGCAAATGAGTAAAGCTCAAATGAGTAAAGCTTAAATGAGATAGAAAGAAAATTAAGTAAGCAAAGCTATTATCAAGTTGGAAATGAGTATTATTCATGTTATTAATGATGAATTAGAGATTATGATTATTATAGTAAAGTATGCTGATCTATGTGGTCAAGTGATACAGGTACCTTGTTTACCTCACGAGCATGAGACTAGTAAGTATCATGAGATATGTAAGAATCAATTAGAGTAAGTAAGCTTAAATAGCTGAAATTATGATGCCATTGTTTATGCCAAATGGTTTATGTTAAACAAGTATGATGTTATGTGAGTTATATGCAAACTTACTAAGCTAAATGCTTACGTCTTTTATTATTTCTTTCCATGTGCTCCCGCCAAGCTAATCTCGTGGATCATCATCATCGGAGCTCGGAGCACACTATCAATTGCTATTTTGGTATAGCCAAGATGTTTATATTAAGTATGGCATGTATAGGAACATTTCATTTTGAGAATATGTCTTAAAAAAAGGGGAAAAAGTATGAGCTATCAAGTTTATTATTCTTTTGTATATGGCTAAGTGATTGGCCAAGATTGACTAAGTATGTATGTTTATCGATATCAATGAAGCATGTAGTATTGTTCATGAAAGATGTAGTAATTTGAGTTGTTGGATTGAATATGAGATTGATCTTGATTTCAGGGTGGCAATTGGCTTGGTAAATAGCCTTCAAGTGCCCACACGGATAGACACACAGGCGTGTGTCTAGGCCGTGCGTCCCCTGCACCTTAGTACTTTAAGTTAGATTAGACTGTGGGCTAATCCCATGGCCGTTTGTTTAGGCTGTGTGTGACACACGGTCAGAACATGGGCTTGTGCCCCAGGCCGTGTGAATATAGTCAGTGTCGACCACGGTATAAGTCCACGGGCGTGTCAAGGCCGTGTGAATATAGTTTGTGTCGACCACGGTTGGGAGACATGGGCGTGTCCTAGTGGTACACGGGCGTGTCCCAAGCCACATGGGCGTGTGACCCCTGTTTTAAGGAAAAGTATTCAATTGAATTCCGAAAGTTTCCAGATATGTGTTTAAGGCCTCGTAGGCCTATGAGATGTATGAGTTGTTTAAGAAAGAGAAGTTTTTAATCCGAAACGAAATCTTATAGCCCGTAAATACAAGTTTAAGTAAGTTCAAGCATAGTAATGTCTCGTATCTAGTCTTAGCCTCAGACTAAGGTATCTGGTGTTATAAATATTGGCCAATTTCTAATGGATATTTACAAAATGAGTGTATCACATTGGTAACTAACATTTTGACTTCCAAATATGACATAACACAAAATGACCAAGTTCCTATACATGCCATACTCAAAATAAGTCAACTTTACTATACCAAAAGAATGATTGATAGTGTGATCCAAGCTCCGACGTTCTACGATCCTCGAGCTAGCTTGGCGATACTACAAGTATAAGGGAAAAAGGGAGGGGTAAGCATATAGCTTAGTAAGTTTGCATGAATTAATATAGCAACATAAGTATTCGTGGTAAAATCCATTCATCTGATAGAACAATAGCAACACAAGTTCTCAAGTGCTTAGGCATACTTATACTCACTCTTACCATCACACATCACATTATGGTCTCAAACCTTTCATTTTACTCATGGTACCTGTATCACTTAGTCACATAACTTAGCACTTATGCTAACTTGAACATAAACTTAAATCATCATATCCTTAACATAAATGGAACTCATTATCATCCTTGTATAATTTAGCTCTATATCATCTTTGCATACTTAGCTCTTTTACCAGTTGAACTACTCGGAATATCAGAGGATACTCAATCTCATCATACATGTATCACGATGCCAATTCCATATCCCAGATATGGTCTTATATGGGATCACCTCTTGATGCCGATGCCATATCCCAGATATTGTCTTACACGGGATCTCTTAGCTCGATCTTGATGCCATGTCCTAGACATGGCCTTATATGAGTTTGTACATAGATGTCGATGCCATGTCTCAGACATGGTTTTACACGAGATCCTTCTTTGGTGCCGAAGCCATGTTCTACATATGGTCTTATATGGAACCTTCCTTATTCGATGCCGATGCCATGTCCCATACATGGTCTTATATAGGATCTATGTTTGATGCCAATGCCATGTCCCATACATGGTTTTATACGGGATCGTCCTTATCTCATGTTGTGACATAGGTATCCTCGTTATTCTGAAATTTCAACCGGGACTTCACTTAGCATAATCTCATCATTTTCTCATTAAGTCATCTTCTATGAATTTCATGGAAATGATGTGCATTTCTCAAAAGAATAAGTAATTTAAACATAATAACTTATGTAACATTAGTTTCACACAAACTTACCTCGGTACTCAAAATATGTGTGGATGTTCGATTTAGTCCAACACTTTGTCCTTGTCTCAGTTTCAGTCTGGGCTTCGTGTTTCTTGATCTATAATACCAATTTTACTTGCTTAATACTCACATTAACTAAATTGACTCATAATTCATACTTTGGAAAAATTACGATTTTTTCCCCTAAACTTTCACATAATTACACTTTACCCCTAGGCTCATAAAATGATTTTCATTCAACTTTCTTGTATTGCATGCCTAGCCAAATCATTTTCTTAACTACAACAGCCCTTAATTTCTTCTATGTCACTCATGTATGACCAATTTCATAACTTTTGCAATTTGGTCCTTTTATGCATTTTTCATGAAAATCACTTAGAAAAAGATGTTTATCATACATCAAACTTTCATATTCTTCCATAAATCATCAAAATACATGCATGTCATACATGGGTAAATTTTTGAATATAAACCCTAGCTCAAAATATCGCTAGAAATAGCTAAATCGAGCTACGAGGATTTCAAAAATACGAAGAACATTAAAAACGGGGCTAGGGGGTACTTACAATCAAGCGTGAAAGATGAAGAAACCCTAGCTATGGTGAGCTTGAGAATTTCGGCTATGGATTGAAGAAGATGGACACAAATTTTGACTTATGTTTTTTCCCTTTTCAATTCATTAATTAACCAAATGACTAAAATGCCCTTCAGGCCATTTCTTGAGATTTTTCCTTCCCATGTCCATTTTTGTCCATCTTAACATATAATGGTTTAATTGCTAAATAAGGACCTCTAATAATTTTTATAATTCTATTTCATACTTAAATCTTCTAGAATCTCATATTTTTTAACATTTGCAATTTAGTCCTAATGGACAACTTGATCACTAATTAATAAAAATTCTTTATGAAAATTTCACACAATCATGCAAGCCCATCATAAGCCTCATAAAAATCATAAAACACATATTTCTACTTCGGATTTGTGGTCTCACAACCACTATTCTGATTAGGCCCTAAGTCGGGCTGTTACAATTCTCCCCCCTTAGGGATTTTCGTCTCCGAATATCTTACCGGTGAAAAGGTTTGGATACTGGTTTCTCATAGCCTTCTCGGGCTCCCAAGTAGCCTCTTCTACCCCATGTCTTTGCCATAATACTTTCACAAGTGCTATACTTTTATTCTTTCACTGTTTGACCTCTCGTGCTAGCATCTTAATCGGTTCTTCGCCATATGTCATGTCGAGTTGAATTTCAACCTCTGTCAGTGTACTCACATTTGAAGGATCTGATCAATAGCATCGTAACATAGACACGTGAAACACATCATGAATCTTTTCTACCTTAGACGGCAAAACGAGTCGATAGGCTACCGGCCCTATCCCCTCGGTGATCTCATATGGTCCGATAAAACGAGGACTCAATTTGCCTTTTCGGCAAATCTAAGAACTTTCTTTCATGGTGACACTTCTAAGAACACCTTATCACCAACTTGAAATTCGATCTCTTTTCATTTCATGTTCGAGTAGGATTTTTGTCTATCAGAAGCAACTTTTAAACAATCATGGATTACTTTTATCTTTTCTTCAGTTTCTCTAACCAAATCGACCCCGTGAATCTAATTTTCCTTGAGTTCAATCCAATATAAAGGTGTTCGACGCTTACGCCCGTACAAAGCCTTATAAGGCGCCATTTTCAAACTCGATTGAAAACTATTATTATAGGCAAACTCTACGAACAATAGGTACTTGTCCCAACTGCCCTGAAACTCAAGAACACAACACTGGAGCATATCTTCAAGTATCTGTATTAACCTCTCTGACTGTCTGTCATTTTGGGGGTGAAAGGCCGTACTAAAACTCAACTTTGTGCCCAAGGCCTCTTGCAATTTTTTTCCAAAATTGGGAGGTGAATCTCGGATCTCTATTCGATATAATTGACAAAGGTACTCCATGAAGCCTTACAATCTCGAAAACATACAAGTTTGCCAACTTATCAAGTGAATAGTCAACACGTACAAGTATGAAATGGGCTGACTTCATAAGTCTATCTACCACAACGCATACGTCATCTTTCTTGCTCGGTGGTAATAGTAAACCCGTTTCAAAGTCCATGGTAACACGGTCCCATTTCCACTCGAGAACCATAATAGGTTGAAGCAAACCCAAAGGAACTTTGTGTTCGACCTTTACTTGCTGACAAATCAAGCATCTTGATACAAACTCAGAAATATCTTTCTTCTACTCGGCCACCAATACCATTTCTTCAAGTCATTATACATTTTTGTGCTGCCCGGATGTACGATAGGCATCCACTATGTGCCTCATGTAAAATCTTTCGAATAAGCTCATCATTTCTCGGTACAGAAACTCTGTCTCTGAACATTATACATCTATCTGAATTGATCTGAAAGTCGGACTCAACACCAGACTCGCACTGAACTGTTTTGGCTTGCAAGTCACTATCATCTTTCTGAGCCTCGTAAATCTCTTGAAGAAACATCGGTCTAGCCCTCAACTTAGCTAGAATGGAACCATCATCTGAAAAAGTCACCTGTGTATTCATAGCCCTCAAAACAAATAGGGGTTTTCTACTCAAAGCATTAGCGACTACATTCGCCTTTCTTGGGTGGTAATCAATTACCAGCTCATAGTCCTTTATCAGCTCTAACCATCTTCGCTGCCTTAAGTTCAACTCCTTCTGAGTCATAAGTACTTTAGGCTCTTATGATCGGTGAATATCTGACATCTTTCGCCATACAAATGGTGCCTTCATATCTTTAATGTAAACACAATGGCAGCCAACTCTAAATCATGTGTCGGGTAATTCTTCTCATACGGCTTTAACTGTCTCGAGGCATATGCTATCACCTTGCCTTCTTGCATAAGCACACAGCCCAATCCATTCAAGGATGCATCGCTGTAGATCACAAATTCTTTTCCCGATTGAGGTTGCACTAGAACTGGAGCCTCTGTCAACAATGCCTTTAGTTTCTCGAAACTCTGCTGGCACTTTTCTGTCCATTCGAACTTTACATCTGGAAACACAAAAATTTATATACTTTTTCATGCCCTTTTTGACCAAAATTCATGTGGTTTTGAGTAAATTCTTGTCGAAAAATAATTAAATATTATAAAATAATTAAAGTGTGCTAAAAATATGAACATGATGAATTTTAATTAATTTTATAGTTAATTTTGTTTAATTTGGACTATTTTCGACAGATTCGCACAAAGGACGAAAATCGGCTCGGCAGACACTACTCGAAGAATAAAACCAAGAAGAAATTTGAAGTGTCAAGGCGAATTTATTTCCAGCCCAAGACGGTCCAATTATGAAGATTTAATCATAAAATAATTAATTTTAATTTATTCTCAATTTAATTTGGGCTAAAAAAATTATTATTAATTAATTATGGAAAAAGGGTCCAGTTAAACCGCACTGGTTGAACCGAACTAGCCACCAATTGGGCAGCCCAAACCATCCACAATGATGGACCAAATCAGCTTATTAGTTGATTAATTAAGCTTGCAAAGAAGCCCTTGAAGACCTTTTCAAATTGCATTCAAACCCCTCCAAATATTATGGATTTAAAGATTTGCCCATGCTATATTTAGCAAAGTTGAATTCTTCAACTTTGCCACATGGGATGGCCGGCCAAGGGAGGCCTCTTTTGCCGCTGATATTTGCTATTTTTAGCAGCCTTGATCAGCTATAAATACACCCCCTAGCTACTCATTCAAAACACACCTCAAGCATCCAACATTCTCCTCTCTCACTTTCTCTCAATTCCCATTCTTTCCATTTCCTTTTGGTGTGTTCTTGTGCCGATTTCCCCTCTTGGAAAAGAGGTGTTTCCCCAGCCATTCATAGCAGCAATTGGAGTGTTCATAAGTGACCTTGATAGCTGAGGCCAACGAAGAACGAAGAATGGAGCGATCAGGCAAGCCACGGAGAAACACAAGATTTGCTTCTTGTTCCTTATCTCTTTAAATTTCGTTGTTGTTTTGACGAACATGTTTATGAATATTTATGCTGTGATTAATTTAATCAATTTAGCTTGAATTTAATTCGTGTTGGGTTGATTGCATTTCGATTTCTTAAATTGTTAAAATTGTGTTTATGCTGTTAAAGGCCTCAGTAAAATGTTTGGTTAAGTAAAATCATGTTAAGTTATCTGGCATTATAAATTGTTTAGATAGCTAATGAATTAATTATTTAAATGCATTGAAATTATAATTAATGGACACAATACTTAATCTGTGCATGTTTAATTCTTCTAAGGTAGCTGAAGATTAAATTAGCATTGTATTTGACGATACATATGCCTTGCATAACTTGCAGGATTTTTGTGATTAAGTTGTTTCAAGGTAAAAATACTTTGTTACTTCACATGATCTTTTATATGCTTATTAGGTTGAATTGATCATTTGAATTGACACAGGAATATGCGAGAGATTGTTTATCTTAGTAAGTATGTATGTGCAATAACATGTTTACTTTTATAAATCTGTTTTATCGGTCGAATTGACATAGGAATATGTACAAGAGATGAATGGATTTTTAATTGCAAGCATGTTCATAAGTTAGCAAATTATCGAGTTGCCATGATTTAACAAGTATAAACACAAGCTTAATAATTATAAGATCAGAAATGTTATTAATCCAACACAATTATATCATCTTGATTAAAATCGGTTTTTGAAATCGTGCATTAGAACTTTGTTTTATTTTATTTTTACTTTGTTTTTTCTTTTAGTTTTTAAATATTTCTCAAATCCAAATATTTTTCCGTCACCAAAGTGTTTGAAATCATTTTCATAAATAATTCTTTTACAGTCCCTGTGGGTACGATAACTCGACATTTACTTGTCACTTTATTACTTGTTACGATTGTGTACACTTGCACATTTCCACCGTTCCAACATCCTTCTGTAATAACCTCTTCATAGGAGCAGTTATCATGGAGAATCCCTTGACAAACCGCCTGTAATAGCCAGCTAATCCCAGAAAACTTTTAACCTGCAATATATTTTTCGGCAGTTTCCAATCAACAATAGCTGAAATCTTACTTGGGTCGACTTGAATTCCATCTCCCGAGAAAATGTGCCCCAAAAATCCAACTTCTTTGAGCCAAAATTCACTTTTACTAAACTTGACATACAATTGATTATCTCGTAAAATCTGTAAAACCATCATCAAATGCTCGGCATGCTCATTCTCATCATGAGAATATATCAATATATCATCAATAAAAACCATGAAAAATTTATCCAATATGGCCAAAAGATACAGTTCATTAAATTCATAAACACAGCAGGGGCATTTGTTAAACCAAAAGGCATGACTAAAAATTCATAATGCCCATACCTTGTCCGAAATGCAGTTTTCGACACATCTGAGTCTTTTACTCTCAACAAGTAATATCCCGACCTCAAATCTATATTGGAAAACACAGTGGCTCCCCTCAATTGATCAAACAAATCGTTGATTCTTGGTAATGGGTACTTGTTCTTCACGGTTACTTTATTAAGTTGTCGGTAGTCTATGCATAATCTCATGGAACCATCTTTCTTTTTCACAAATAATACCGGAGCACCCCAGGGAGAATAACTCGGTCTGGCAAAACCTTTATCCATCAACTCTTGCAAATGTGCCTTCAATTTCTTCAACTCAGTTGGAGCCATTCTGTATAGAGCAATCGATATAGGTGCCGTACCAGGAGCTAACTCGATGCCAAATTCAACCTCTCTAATCGGAGGCAACCCTGTCAATTCTTCTGGGAATACATCTGGGTACTCACATACTATCAGCACTGATTCAATCTTTAACTCAGTTTCTTTAGCATTCATAACAAAATCAAGATATGCTTCATACCCCTTTCTTACATACCTATGAGCAGACATATGAGAGTTCACTACAGGCGAAGAGTGTCCCCATTTTCGCATCTCAATTCAATATATTTCTTTCCACAGTTTACTATCAAATCATGAGTGGTTAACCAATCCATACCAAGAATTATATCAAATTCATCAAATGGCAATAGCATGAGATTTGCCTTAAAATAATGACCTCTAATCATCAATGGGCAATCTTTGCATACCTTATCAACTAATACACTTTTGCCTAAAGGATTAGACACTTTTATCACGAATTCTATGAACTCTACAGGCATGCTTATACTAGATGCTAATTTCATGCAAATGTATGAATGGGTAGACCCTGGATCAATTAAGGCAACAACATTAGTATCATGGAGAGAAAATGTAGCCGTAATTACATCAGGGGATGACGTCTCTTCGCGAGCGCGAATGTCATAAGTCCTCGCAGGCGCTCTACCCTTAGATCTTGCAGCCTGATCTCTGGGAGTACTCTTACTACTCATCCCACTTCTTGGATTTCTTTGTTGTCTCCCTCTAGTAGTGCTTCCCGATCTTGCACTCTGAATTTTCTCTTTTTCAACCATCTCGGGGCATTCTCTAATAAAATGATCTTAGCAACCATACTTAAAATAGACTCTCTCATGTGCTCAGCACTCACCGGGGTGATGTCTACCACACTGTGGGGATTCCAGTTAGTTAGGTCGAGTGTTCCTAACGCTTGCAACTGAAGTAGTCTAAGCCTTGATCCCCGAGTACTGTTTACTCTTACTTCTGTTTGAAAACTCGGTTGAAGTAGCTGATCGGGTAGGGAAGTCTCTTGACTTCTTGGATGAAGATTGAAACGACTTGTTCATTTGTCTTTTTCTTGAGTCACGAAACTCCATCTCAGCTTTTCTTTTCTCTTTCAACAATTCCTCGGCCTTACAGCCCAATCCACTAACACAACAAATTCCTTCAATTCGAGGACACCAACAAACAATCTGATATCTTTATTTAATCCGTCCCCAAACCATTTACACATAATGGCTTCAGTGGATATACACTCTTGAGCGTATTTGCTGAGCCTTACAAATTCACGCTCATATTCGGTTACTGTCATCCTACCTTGTTTTAGTTCAAGGAATTCCTTTCTTTTCTGGTCGATAAACCTCTAGCTAATATACTTCTTCAGGAATTCTTCTTGGAAAAACTCCCATGTGATCTTTTCCCTTGTTACAACCGACACAAGGGTGTTCCACCACTGATAAGTTGAATCTCTCAAAAGAGACACCACACACTTCATGCACTCTTCAGGTGTGCAAGACAACTCATCAAATACCCTAATGGTATTCTCAAGCCAGAATTCTGCTCTTTCTAGGTCATCATCTTTACTAGTCCTGAATTCTCCTACTCCTTGCTTCTGGATTCTATCAACCGGAGGATTTTCTCTTCTTACCACTTCTACCACTTGAGGAGCTACTAGGGTAGGCTGAGGAATAGGTAGGGGTGGAGGGGGTTGTGCATTCGGGTTCATCCGAACAAACTCCTTATACCATGCATTCATCATGTGGAGAAAGGCTTCCCTAGCCTCTTCTTCTCCTCTCTGACTCACGGTCGTAGGTCAATTCTCATTTTCATTCGGCATCGTCCCTTCAGCGGGAGCCAGTGCATTACTTTCAACATCATCCGCCACACCTCTATTGGGATCCATTTACTATATGAAAACACAATTTAAGTCGTCAGGAGTCGTCACACTATCATAATATAAATACTCATATGCATGGCATGTATAGCTAGAATCATGCATACTCTACGTTAGCTCGAGAATCGACTAAACCGTAGCTTTGATACCACTAAATGTAACACCTTTTACCCATATTCAACATCGGAACCGGGTACGAGGTATTACCAGACTTAACTTGCTTGAACAATACAACTTGGGCTATTAAACCGGAAGCTTTTCTGTACTTAGAAAATTTTTGCCTAAATAAGGGCCACACGCACGTGTGAAATGGGACACGCCCATGTGGGCAGGCCGTGTGGTCACACACGCCCATGTCCTTAGCCCGTGTGGAATTTATTTTTCATTTCGAATTTACAGGGATTTTCACATGGCCGGACACACACCCATGTCATTGGCCCGTGTCCCTTACACTGCCTAGACAAGCCCATGTGTGAAAACCTTAGCATTCTGTTTATGACGTCGACAAACTCTTAAATGGCACACGGCCTAGGCACACGCTCGTGTGCTGGCCTGTGTGGAATCAAATTCTCGCGATTTGATATAGGGGACACACGACCTATCAACACATCCATGGGGTTGACCGTGTGTCACACACGGCCTAGACACACGCCCGTGTGTCTACCCGTGTGGACAATTATAAGGCTATTTTCCAAGCCAATTGCCACCCTGAAACATAAACACACTTATACCAACTCAAGCAACACATAACATGGATATAATAAACTATGAAAAATCAACAATCATCAATCATACATTTCACATCTTACTCCATCATTTGCATGAACTATCATCTCATAAAACTCATTATCAATAAAATATGAAGCTGGACAAATATTGGCCAATTTCTAATGGCCATTTACAAAATAAATGTATCACATTAGTAACTAACACTTTGACTTCCAAATATGACATAACACAAAATGACCAAGTTCCTATACATGCCATACTCAAAATAAGTCAACTTTACTATACCAAAAGAATGATTGATAGTGTGATCCGAGCTCTGACGTTCTACGATCCCCGAGCTAGCTTGGCGATACTACAAGTAAAAATGAAAAAGGGAGGGGTAAGCATATAGCTTAGTAAGTTTGCATGAATTAATATAGCAACATAAGTACTCGTGGTAAAATCCATTCATCTGATAGTACAATAGCAACACAAGTTCTCAAGTGCTTAGCCATACTTATTCATACTCACTCTTACCATCACACATCACATTATGGTTTCATAACTTGCATTTTACTCATGGTACCTGTATCACTTAGTCACATAATTTAGCACTTATGCCAATTTGAACATAAACTTAAATCATCATCATCCTTAACATAAATGGAACTCATTATCATCCTTGTATAATTTAGCTCTACATCATCTTTGCATACTTAGCTTTTTTACCCGTTGAACTACTCGGAATATCAGAGGATACTCAATTTCATCATACATGTATCATGATGCCAATGCCATATCCCAGATATGGTCTTACATGGGATCTCTTAGCTCGATGTCGATGCCATGTCCTAGACATGGTCTTATACGAGATTGTGCATAGATGTCGATGCCATGTCCCAGACATGGTCTTACACGAGACCTTCCTCTGGTGCCGAAGCTATGTCCCAGACATGGTCTTATAGCGTTATTCGATGCCGATGCCATGTCCCATACATGGTCTTATACGGGATCTATGTTCAGTGCCGATGCCATGTCCCAAAGATGGTCTTATACGGGATCGTCCTTATCTCATGTCGTGACATAGGTATCCTCGTTATTCCAAAATTTCAACCGGGACTTCACTTAGCATAATCTCATCATTTTCTCATTAAGTCATCTTCTATGAATTTCATGGAAATGATATGCATTTCTCAAAATAATAAGTAATTTAAACATAATAACTTATGTAACATTAATTTCACACAAAGTTACCTCGGTACTCAAAATGTGTGTGGATGTTCGATTTAGTCCAACACTTTGTCCTTGTCTCGGTTTCAGTCCAGGCTTCGTGTTTCTTGATCTATAATAACAATTTTACTTGTTTAATACCCAAATTAATTAAATTGACTCATAATTCATACTTTGGAAAATTTATGATTTTGCCCCTAAATTTTCACATAATTACACTTTTGCCCCTAAGCTCGTTAAATGATTTTCATTCAACTTTCTTGTATTCCATGCCTAGCCGAATCATTTTCTTAACTACAACAACCCTTAATTTCTTCTATTTCACTCATGTATGGCCAATTTCATAACTTTTGCAATTTGGTCCTTTTATGCATTTTCCATGAAAAACACTTAGAAAAAGATGTTTATCATACATCAAACTTTCATATTCTTCCAGAAATCATCAAAATACATGCATGTCATACATGGTTAAATTTTTTAATATAAACCGTAGCTCAAAATATGGCTAGAAATAGCTAAATCGAGCTACGACGATTTAAAAAACACGAAGAACATTAAAAACAGGGCTAGGGGGTACTTACAATCAAGCTTGAAAGATGGAAAAACCCTACCTATGGTGAGCTTGAGAACTTCGGCTATGGCTTGAAGAAGATGGACACAAATTTTGACTTATTTTTTCCCTTTTTAATTCATTAATTAACCAAATGACTAAAACGCCTTTAAGGCCCTTTCTTGAGATTTTTCCTTCCCATGTCCATTTTTGTCCATTTTAACAAATAATGGTTTAATTGCTAAATAGGGACCTCTAATAATTTTTATAATTCTATTTCATACTTAAATCTTCTAGAATCTCATATTTTTTAACCTTTGAAATTTAGTCCTAATGGACAACTTGATCACTAATTAATAAAATTTCTTTATGAAATTTTCACACAATCATGCAAGAAGACCATAAGCCTCATAAAAATCATAAAACACATATTTCTACTTCAGATTTGTGGTCTCGCAACCACTATTCTAACTAGGCCCTAAATCGGGTTGTTACAATCTCGCTACAAATTCAGAAATGTCTCACTTCATACCTGACCACCAATACAGTTGTTTCAAATCATTGTACATTTTAGTACTTCCAGGATTAACTGATAAACAACCACTATATGCCTCGTGTAAAATTTTATGAATCAACTCTGAATTTTTCGGTACATAGATTCTATATCGGAACATCAAACAATCATCGGATCTAATTTGCTATTCCGAATCACTAGTCGACTTGCATTGCACTCTTTTAGGTTGTAGTTCACTATCACATTTCTGAGCTTCGTAAATTTGTTGAAGAAATACTGGTTTAGCTTTTAACTGAGCTAACATCGAACCATCATTATAACGCCCCGAATTTGGGCCTAGTAGATTTGTACCTATTGGGTTGTAATGCCCAAAAAATCCCGAAACTTTAATATTTTTTTTTGTGCACTGAGGTTGGTATGTATGAGTAGCACTTAGAATAATAATATTAAGGCATCATCGGGTTTATTTGAGGCCTTAGAGATAGGGAAGACCATAGGGAGAAATTTATTTTTTCTTACTTAATGGACCCTAGTCTCAGGGAGGAGGCCTCATAAGCAGATTAAGGGAAGAAAAGGGACACAGATGGGCTTGTAGTCCAGTGGAAAGTGGCGTCATATATGAGCTATTAGGTGGCATGTTAAGCAATTAAGGAGGTCCAAGGTTCGAGACTTAGGAGGGGAAATTCAGGAGTTTTATTTTTGTGCCTGGACAGAAGGAGTTGGCGTTGGAGGGGACTCTGAAAAGGAGTGTTCAGGAGAGAAATTTAAGGTGCAGATAACGGAGAAAAGATAGGAATTGGGAGGTGGATATAGTAGTGCCAAATTGGACTTTGAGGGAAGAGAAATTCCGCTAGGGGCTATATATATGAGTGCCGAATTAAGTTCCTAGGTTATTGCCGAATTTTTGCTTTCCTGCTAGCCGAATTTCTTCACTTGTGAGAGGTAGAATTTTTGCTCGCTTCGACTCAGAAAACTTTTCACAAAATTTACCAGTGGGGTAATTTTGTAATTTCTCTAAACTTTTGGGTAAAGTTGTAAATCAGCAAAATATCTCTAGAAATTTTAAGAAATAATCTCTTCAGAGAATTTTTCTCTACAAGTTTCTCTTGAATTCAAGTATGTGTAAAATAGTGACCCAATGCTCTTTTTATATAGGGAAAGGTTAAAGAGTTCAACTATGATTAAATTTGTAACACCCCAAACCCGGTCAATACATTACGACCAAATCTGGATTGTTACAGGAAAAATAGTTTTGAAAATTTAAACAGAACACCGTAATTTGGGAAAACATTTCGTTTAGTTAATCCATGCTAGGGGTAATTTAAAAATTTGGTTTGTATATATGTATATATCTTACCAACTTCCTATTAAAGATAACTAGAAGTTAAAAACCGGTTTATTTATAAAAGTCGTACTTGGAATATTTTATAAGGCGACAATTGAAAACAATGTTGAGATATGTGACCTTTTGAAAATAATATGTGTAGCATTCAGAAAATCCTAAGTTCAATTATTTATTGCTTGTGATCCGTTTGTTTATTTTTTTGGAAAACCATTAGTTACGTTTTCAAGAAAACCTCATAATTGACAGTTTATAACATATATAACATCAGCATTAAACCAAACCCAAAATTTAAGTTAAAGCGGCCTTATTACAAGTAAAATCCTGACTTAAAATAAGTTCAAAATAAAGTACAAAATTTACGAAAGAAATAGCAACGCATGGCCACCTCGAGTCCGTCCGGCTCTAAAACCCGCGATCTACTGATTACCTACAAAATTTAGTAGAAGGGTGAGTCACCGAGACTCAGTGTGTAAATCCTCGTATATCGCAAACTGGGCCTTAAGCCCACAGATGCACATTGGCTTTAACCCACTCAATATGGCATATATCACATGCATGCAATGCAGCACAGCCCAATCTAGCTTCCCATCCAAACACCCGTGGCATTATGCCACTGTGGTTCTTGACCACCGTGGTCCCAGACCACTCGTGACGAAGTCACTAAAATATATAATCGTCGAGCCAACCCACTCTGGTCTCAGACCACCGTGACGATCTCTGATAAGTTTGTGTATACGTGGGGCCAACCCACTGTGCTCTTAGACCACCGAGACAAGTCATTGATATAAGCATACGTGGTTTCAATCACTGTGGTTCTTAGACCACCGTGACATTAGTCACTTAATTCACACTTCCCCTTTCGTCCAATCCCGAGCCCATGCTCATTTCATCATGATAATTATGAATGCAAGCATGCTCTCAATGGGTAATAGATAATTATTTCATACATGCATATAATCGAAGGTATCATCATAACAGAACTTACCCGGTATCTCCAACCTTACCCACGAGGGTATTTCGACTATCACATCAGTTATTTCGGCTTATCGCCAACACAGTTAATAACACAAACAGTAAAGAAACGTGTGAATAATACACACCTAATAACGCTTAACACTAAGCTTTCTACGTCGACACTTTCACTAACAGGGACAACAGCTATTTGCCTATCCTAAGCAGACGTCGGCTCTCTACCACAACCCGGCGGATAGTCCCGAACAGTCGACACAGCATGCCTTTTAAACTTAGGAGCCGAAACTATGGGTATGTTCCCTTCTCTTGATTGATCGACACTTGCATCCATGGAGATATTTGATCAATACAATACTATAATGGAAACAATGGTTATTTAACAACAATATCAGACTAAGGAGGCAAATTAACAATGAATGACCAAACGAATAGAACTAGAGGGTAACTTCTTACCTTTGTTACTAACGTGAATAAGCAAGACTGCTTGGAAAAGAACTTTTGGCAACTTAAGAAGTCTTAGCACTCCTCTTCCTGATATTCGGCTACTAGCCATGGAAAATGAAAGAACGTGTCACAGAAGACTGAGTAGTCGGCTTGCTGAATAAAAATAAAGGAGATGAAGAGAAACCAAGGAGAATACCTTACCTTGATTAACGAAAACCGAGCACTAGAAGGTTGGCTTGTGAAACTGAGTGAGTCCCAATGACCTTCCAAATGCTGGCTAGATGAAGAAGAAAATACGAGAATGAACCCTTCAACACAAGAAGATGCCAATTGGAAAGGCTATATTCGGCTACTGGCAAAACAATGGAAGAATACCTTTAGTTAACACTCTAAAAGGTTCAGCTTTCACAAGGGATGAACAAAGAAGAGAGCGAAGAGGAAGAAGAGAAGAAAGTTTTAGGAGATTGTTCGGCTAACACAGAAAATGGTAGAGAAGAAGAAAGGTTTCGGCTTGGCAAGAGAGGAGATGATAGGAAGGGAGGTTCGCTTATGGTGTTTAAGAGAAGAGCAAAAAAGAAGAAAAGATTCGGTAAGGGGGCTTCAAGGAGTTTCGGCTAACACATGAAACGGGGAAAAGATGTAGAGAAAAAAATGACGAGAGAAAGGGAGTAGAGAGCTACGGTTTTTTTTTTGGTAACAACCAGGAAATGAGACCAAATGATCAAAGAGCAGAATAAAAGGGAGAACCCTCTAGGCAGTTTCGGCTTAACTCTCACTCCAAAGACACTTGCATAAACGGCACTATACCACACCCCTTATGACCGAATGAGCAAAACAAAAGAAAAGAATCAAGTGTCTCAAGCCTCCATAATTTCGGCACACCACCCCATTAGCACTAAACTGCATTCTCCTCCCCCTTCAAGCTCCCCACTTCCGGCCATCACTTCCACCAACTTGAAATCCCTCGATTTGCTCCTACTTTCACTCCCCTTCACTCATTCGAATTGATTTGACCAGTTCAAATCCCTTCAAGCATTCTTGTCCATCCATTTGAATATGCTGACCCATTCAACCATCATCCTTGGAGAGTCCCTGTCGAATCCACCTTCTCCCCATCCAGGTGCCAAAAATAAAGCTTTAAAGTGAGGCTTATGGGATTCGAACCTCTTCCCTCTGCTGCTTCCTTGTGACGCCACTTCCCTGCATCCTAAGTGGCGTCTTCTTGCCACTTTACCACACCTCTTCTTGTGTCAACAAACACAAGTAATTACCCTTAAGGCCTGCCTCAGCTAGCTCTCCCCTAAATTGCCTAAAAACAAAATTTTCACCAAGGCTCAAGCTTAGCCCCGAGCCTTCCCGGGACCCCTAAACACACCAAATTAACAGACAAATCATGCCAAACACACAGAAACATAAAATGCAGAGCCCCTAATACCAGGATGCTACAGTTCTACCTCCCTTAAAGAAATTTCGATCTCGAAATTTACCTGGTCAAAAGAGGTAAGGGTATTGCTGTCGCAGCACATCCTCTGGCTCCCACGTGGCCTCCTCTGAACCGTGATTCCGCCACAACACTTTAACCAACGGAACCGTTTTTCTCTACAATACTTTAACATCTCGGTCCAAGATCTGAACTGGTTCCTCTTCAAAAGATAAATCAGGTCTCACTTCAATTTCCTCCACTGGCACTATGTGAGATGGATCCGAACGATAGCTCCTTAACATCGAGACATGGAATACATCATGTATTTGTCTCAATTCTGGAGGTAACTCGAGCTGATAAGTTACTGTTCCCACACGCTTCAACACATGATAAGGCCCGATGAACCTGGGGCTCAACTTGCCCTTCCGTCCAAACCTTAAAACTTTCTTCCACGGTGAAACTTTTAGGAAAACCTGATCACTCACCGAGAACTCTATATCCTTACGCTTTAGATCCGCATAAGATTTCTGCCTGTCGGAAGCTTCCTTCAACTGAGTTTGAATCAACTTAACCTTTTCCCCTATTTCAGAAACCAATTCCGGACCCAACAACTGTCGCTCACCAACTCTGTCTAGCAAGTAGGTGTGCGACACTTCCGACCATACAACACTTCGTAAGGTGCCATCTGAATACTGGATTGATAGTTGTTGTTGTATGCAAATTCTGCTAACGGTAGAAAATCCTCCCAACTACCCCCGAAGTCGATAATACAGCCTCTCAACATGTCTTCCAAGATCTGAATTACCCTCTCAGATTGAGCATCAGTCTGTGGATGAAATGCTGTGCTGAAATCCAGCCTTGTACCCAATGCTTGATACAACGCCTTCTAGAACCGTGACGTAAACCTGGGGTCTCTGTCCAATATGATAGACACATGTACCCCATGTAACCTTACAATCTCCGCCACATACAGCTTGGCTAACTTCTATAATGAATAATCAACCCGAACAAGTATGAATTGAGCGGACTTCGTCAACTGATCGACAATTATCCACACTGAATCTTTCTTCGTAGGCGTAAGGGGTAACCCACTAACAAAGTCCATCGTTATCCTCTCCCACTTCCAATATGGAATTTTCACTGGCTGAAGCAACCCTGAGGGCAATTGATGCTCTGCCTTCACCTGCTGACACGTCAAGCATTTACCTACAAACTCGGTAACTTCCTGCTTCAGACCTAGCCACCAAAACTATTCGCACAAATCCCGATACATCTTACTCCCTCCAGGATGCATAGCGTATGGACTACTATGCGCTTCCTATAGAATCTTCTACCTTAACTCAAAATCCTTCAGCATACAAGCCTTTCCCTGAAAGCACAAAACCCCATCACCATTCACACTAAAATCTCTCGTTTCACCCGCTGCCACTAACTGAAATTTAGCACTTAGTCATTCATCTGACAACTGCTTTTCTTCAATCTGACAGACCCAAGAAGGCTTCACTTGAGGTTCAGCTAGCAAACTTCCATCATCATACAAGCTGAGATGAGCAAACATCGCCCTCAAGTCCGAGATTACCTTACGGCTCAACGCATCTACCACTGCGTTAGCTTTACCCGGGTGGTACTTGATTGAACAGTCATAATCCTTCAACAACTCAATCCACCTCCGCTGCATTAAATTCAACTCCTTCTGGGTAAGGAGATATTTCAGGCTCTTGTGATCTGTGTAGATAATGGACTTCTCCCCACACAGATAGTGTCTCCAGATCTTCAGAGCGAACACCACCGCAACTAACTCCAGATCATGCGTGGGATAATTCACTTCATGCAGTCTCAACTACCGAGACGCATATGCTACCACCTTCCCCCTTGCATCAGCACACATCCCAACCCTGTGTGCGACGCATCACAGTAAACGACAAACTCCTTCCCAGCCTCAGGCTGAATCAACACTGGTGCCTCAGTCAAAATCCTCTTCAGCTTCTCAAAGCTTTCCTGCTGTTTATCTGACCAGACAAATGGTACCCCTTTCTGTAGCAACTTGGTTAACGGTGCAGCTAATAATGAGAACCGCTCAACAAACCTTCTGTAGTACCCAGCCAAACCAAGAAAACTCTGAATTTCTGCCACAGACTTAGGCGGTTTCCAGTCCAACACGACCTCAATTTTCCAGGGATCAACCAAAATTCAAACTTACTGAATTTGGCGTACAACTATTTTTCTCTCAAAATCGACAGAACCACCCGAAGATGCAAATCATGTTCCTCTTTTATACTTGAATAATCCAAAATATCATCTATGAACACTACGATAAACCGATCCAGATAGGGTTGGAATACCCGGTTCATCATGTCCATAAACGCAGCTGGTGCATTCGTCAACCTGAACGGCATCACTAAGAACTCGTAGTGACCATAATGAGTTCGAAAAGCTGTCTTATGGATATCTGCCTCCTTGACCTTAAGCTGATGATAACCTGACCTCAAGTCTATCTTTGAGAAAACCGAAGCGCCTCGCAACTGATCGAACCAATCGTCTATCTTAGGCAACGGGTACTTGTTCTTAATCATCAACTTGTTCAATTCCCTGTAGTCAATGCACATCCGTGACCGGTCCTTCTTCTTAACAAACAACACTGGCGCTCCCCATGGAGACACACTTGGTCGGATAAAACCCCAATTCAACAGTTCCTGAATCTGAGCTTTAAGTTCTACCAGCTCCTTCGGCGCCATCCTATACGGAGCAATGGACATTGGCGCTTTTCCCAGAAGAAGATCAATACCGAATTCCACCTCGCGATCCGGAGGTAACCCTGGAAGCTCTTCTAGGAAAACATCAGAGAATTCCTTCACTGTCCTAACATCCTTTACAGTTAATTCCTTGGCCTCCAAAGCACTGATGGAAGCTAAGAACGCTTCACACCCTTTTCGCACCATCCTTTCAGCCTTTAAAGCAGACACTATATTTGACAAATAGTTCCTTCTTTCGCCTATCACTAAGACCTCATTATCCTCGAGAGTATTCAGCACCATACACTTAGCGGTATAATCCAAGTTCGCTCGATACTTCCCTAACCAGTCCATGCCTAAGATCAAATCGAACTCACCAAATGGCAGTTCCATCAAATCAGCTGAAAAAACAATCCCTTGTACTTCTAAAGGCACACTTCTAAAGAGTTTGTTCACCACTACAGATTGTCCTAAAGGGCTAATTACAGTCATCTCCCTAGAAGCAACCTCAGAGTCTATGTTCAGAGTTCTAGACACAATACTAGCAACATAGGAATGTGTTGACCCAATACCAATCAGTGCAGTAAAAGGCAAACCGAAAATAAGGAAAGTACTGGTTATGGCATCTGGTGCATCGCCCTCCTCTCGGCGTCTGGATGCATAAACCAACCCAGGCTGTCTTGCATCTGTATTCCTAGCACCTCTGCCCGGTTGATACAGGCACGCTTGGGGCACCAATGATTTTTAAATTTATGGAGCAACTCAATATTCAAACTTCAATCCTCTCCATTTTTCCACCGTAAACATTATAGAACCCGGGGTGACACTCTTTAGTGTTGAATCGATTCTTGTTTAGGTTCTTTTATCCATCTCCATCAAATTATCCTTTTATCTATTTTATTTTTATTTCGTTCCATCAAACCGAACCATCTCCTAATTTATTCACTTAAAGCTTCCGCAAACTTATCCATATTTACTGATTATTTTTTGAAGGCTTGATTCCTCCTCGTAGATGATTAGGCAGCCCGCATACATTTTGACTCACCCCGAGCCGGCCCATATCATTTGGTATCAGAGCTACAAACGAGTTTCGACGACCATTGTGAAGCCGGAATTAGGTTCGTAAGTTTTGTTTTAAAAAAAAATTTCAAAGTTGTATTTGGTTTTAAAAAAATTTTGAGTAAAAAAAGAGAAATACGAAAATTCAAAAAAAAATTGAAAAAAAAAGTCAAAAAAAGATTTTCAAAAAAAAAAAAAAAATTGAAAAAAAAGGTAAAAAAAAGATTTTCAAAAAAAATTCGTTTCTATTGTATTTGTTTTCATGTATTTGAAGTAAAAAGAAATTATAAATAAAAATTTAAAAAAATACAAATATATATATATATAAAAAAAGACGAGTAAGGAGTTTAATTTGTTCGGACAACCAACGGGTCGATTCGAGGATGAATCGTCTTGAAGAGGGAGGGGATGATACAGGCACGCTTGGGGCACCAACGATTTTTAAATTTATGGAGCAACTCAATATTCAAACTTCAATCCTCTTTAGCTCAGATTATTGCCTTTGCCTGCTTAGATTCTCAAGTTCTTCTCTAAGAAGACGAACGGCATTTGTTTGCTTATAGTCCCAATGTTTTACAAGTTTCATTCGGCATTCAACTAGCCAATGTCTTTTGGTGAACATGAAGAGACAAAGTTGACAGGTGCCTTTTGGTGAACATGAAGGGACAAGGTTACTGGTGGCCTTTCGAAAACTTAAGGGTTAAGGGACAAGGTTGCTGGTGTCTTTTCAAAAACTTAAGGGTTAAAGGCCAAGCTTGTGGTTGACCTTTTGTTTAGCCTATAAAAAGGCTATGTAATTATCATTTAAAAAAGGGCAGACTTTAATGAAAATTTCATTTTGAGTGAGTTTATCTCCTCTCTATCCTTCGCACGAGTTTCGACTCCGACTTATCAAGCTTTGCTTGTGGCGTCAGTCGTTTCTCATCCATCAAATTATACCAACGGTTCTTATCTTTTTAGATAACGAGTCTTGGCCCATCTTCGAAATTCATCTTTCCACCTTAACGATATAAGAAACGGGGTGACACTGTTATATAGTGTTCAATCTTTCTTAAGTTAAGTTCGTATTTCCATTTCCATCATCGATTACCATTTTTCCACCCTAAACATTATAGAACCCGGGGTGACACTCTTTAGTGTTGAATCGATTCTTGTTTAGGTTCTTTTATCCATCTCCATCAAATTATCCTTTTATCTATTTTATTTTTATTTCGTTCCATCAAACCGAACCATCTCCTCGTAGACGATTGGGCAACCCGCATACGTTTCGACTCACCCCGAGCCGGCCCATATCACCGGTGCTCCACGCCCCGACCAAAACCATTTCCTCCTCTGGTCGGACCACGACCTCTCTGTGGTTGCTGACCACCTCTTCCAGGCTGAACATAATTCTGACTTACTGGCTGTGTTCTATTTGGCTGTTGCGGACAGTCCCTTACCCGATGATCCACTGATCCACACTTGTAACATCCGTTACTTTTTGCCCAGCACTCCCCCGAGTGAAACTTCCCACACGTAGCACACTGCTGAGGCTGACCAATAACAGCAGGCCTCGCAACTCAACTCGGTCCATCGAGCCTAGGCCTCTTCTGAAAATTCCCAGCAGATCCTGATGACCCAAAATTTCTTTTGTTCCTACCCTTGTCCCTATCCTGGTTCTACCCTTCGGATCACTTCACCTCTTCGGCTATTTTATCCTTGTCAACCAAAATCTAGAACTCTATTTCCCATTACGGAGCTATCAGTACTCACAACTCGTCCCTCAGACCATCCTCAAATCGAACACAGCACTCATGATTTGTTGCAACAATACCCCGGGCATAACGGCTTAAACGTAGGAATTCCACGTCGAACTCGACCACTGACTTACTCCCCTGCACCAAGTTAAGGAATGCCTTTCGCTGAGCGTCCACATAGCTCGACCCAATATACTTTCCCCGGAACGCTGACTTGAAGAAGTCCCAGATAATGCGGTCAGCTGCTGTACCTTCTCTTACTGTGAGCCACCACTGGTAAGCCTAATCTCGAAGAAGAGACACCACTCCTTTCAGTTTCTCCTCCGCAATGCAGTCAAGATCATCCATGATGCGCTCAACCGCCTCGAGCCAGTACTCAGCTACGTTGGGATCTATACCAGAAACGCCCCTAAACATTTCAGCCCCGTTCGCTCGAAGTCGCTCAGACACAGATTTTCGAGCCACTGATCCCGTGCTCGCTCCAGCAACTCGCTCCAATACACGTAACATAGCCTGAGACATAGCATCATCTCCACCAATTTGATCCTGAAATTCCGCTTCCACAACTGGCGATGCTGGCACTTCTCCTTCCGGCCCAAGCCTAGATTCCGAATGTTAAGTTGCGACACCTCGGCCTCTACCACGGCCTCGCAAACTGCGTCCACGTCCTTTAACACTCATTACTACTGATGAGACTTAATCTGATTAAAAGTTTTATGAATTAGTATTTTCTTCCACTATTTATTACCGAGCAGTCTTATAGAAATAGCATTAAAAGTCATTCTCGCAAATACATATATACCTAAAGGTTTCAGTATCTAAAGTTGAATTTCTTAGTACTAGCAATCGCAACACAATACAATCACTTCATGCAAAACAACCAATAGTCAGAAGACTTACCGTGCGGATTTGGTGCCGGAGACTCGGGTGCCATGCTTCTGGAAAACATGAAATTTTCAAACCAACTTTTGAAAACATTTTTGAACCCCATACCCACATCCGAGTTTTTGAAACTTGGCTCTGATACCATAATTGTAACACCCCAAACCCGGTCAATACATTACGACCAAATCTGGATTGTTATAGGAAAAATTGTTTTGAAAATTTAAACAGAACATCATAATTTGGGAAAACATTTCGTTTAGTTAATCCATGCTAGGGGTAACTTAAAAAATCAGTTTGTATATATGTATATATCTTACCAACTTCCTATTAAAGATAACTAGAAGTTAAAAACTGGTTTATTTATAAAAGCCGTACTTGGAAAATTTTATAAGGTGACAATTGAAAACAATGTTGAGATACGTGACATTTTGAAAATAATATGTGTAGCATTCAGAAAATCCTAAGTTCAATTATTTATTGCTTGTGATCCGTATGTTAATTTTTTTGGATAACCGTTAGTTACGTTTTCAAGAAAACCTCATAATTGACACTTTATAACATATATAACATCAGCATTAAACCAAACCCAAAATTTAAGTTAAAGTGGCCTTATTACAAGTAAAATCCCGAATTAAAATAAGTTCAAAATAAAGTACAAAATTTACGAAAGAAATAGCAAGCATGGCAACCTCGAGTCCGTCCAGCTCCAAAACCCACGATCTACTGATTACCTACAAAAATTAGCAGAGGGGTGAGTCACCAAGACACAGTGTGTAAATCCCCGTATATCACAAATTGGGCCTTAAGCCCACAGATGCACATTGGCCTTAGCCCAGTCAATATGGCATATATCACATGCATGCAATGCAGCCCAACCCAATCTAGCTTTCCATCCAAACACCTGTGGCATTATGCCACTGTGGTTCTTGACCACCGTGGTCCCAGACCACTCGTGACGAAGTCACTAAAATATATAATCGTGGGGCCAACCCACTCTGGTCTCAGACCACCGTGACGATCTCTGATAAGTTTACGTATACGTGGGGCCAACCTACTTTGGTCTTAGGCCACCGAGACAAGTCACTGATATAAGCATACGTGGTTTCAACCACTGTGGTTCTTAGACCACCGTGACATTAGTCACTTAATTCACACTTCCCCTTTCGTCCAATCCCGAGCCCATGCTCATTTCATCACGCTAGTTATGAATGTAAGCATGCTCTCAATGGGTAACAGATAATTAATTCATACATGCATGTAATCGAAGGTATCATCATAACAGAACTTACCCGGTATCTCCAACCATACCCACGAGGGTATTTCGACTATCACGTCAGTCATTTCGGCGTATCGCAAACACAGTTAATAACACAAATAGTAAAGAAATGTGTGAATAATACACACCTGATAACGCGTAACACTAAGCTTTCTACGTCGACACTTTCACTAATAGGGACAACGGCTATTTGCCTATCCCAAGTAGACGTCGGCTCTCTACCACAACCCGGCGGATAGTCCTGAACCGCCGACATAGCATGCCTTTTAAACTTAGGGGCCAAAACTATGGGTTTGCTCCCTTCTCTTGATTGACCGACACTTGCATCCATGGAACACTTGATCAATACAATACTATAACGGAAACAACGGTTATCTAACAAAAATATCAGACTAAGGCGGCGAATCAACAATGAATGACCAAACGGATAGAACCAGATGGTAACTCCTTACCTTTGTTACTAACGTGAATGAGCAAGACTGCTCGGAAAAGAACTTTTGGCAACTTATGAAGTCTTAGCACTCCTCTTCCTGATATTCGGCTACTAGCCATAGAAAATGGAAGAACGTGTCACGGAAGAATGAGTAGTCGGCTTGCTGAATAAAAATAAAGGAGATAAAGAGAAACCAAGGAGAATACCTTACCTTGATTAACGAAAACCGAGCACTAGAAGGTTGGCTTGTGAAACCAAGTGAGTCCCAATGACCTTCCAAACGCTGGCTAGATGAAGAAGAAAATACGAGAATGAGCCCTTCAACACAAGAAGATGACGATTGCAAAGGCTATATTCGGCTACTGGCAAAATAATGGAAGAATACCTTTAGTTAACACTCAAAAAGGTTCGGCTTTCACAAGGTATGAACAAAGAAGAGAGCGAAGAGGAAGAAGAGAAGAAAGTTTTAGGAGATGGTTCGGCTAACACAGAAAATGGTAGAGAAGAAGAAAAGTTTCGGCTTGGCAAGAGAGGAGATGATAAAGAAGAAGAAAAGATTCAGCAAGGGGGCTTCAAGGAGTTTTGGCTAACACATGAAATGGGAAAAGATGTAGAGAAAAAAATGATGAGAGAAAGGGACTAGAGAGCTACGGTTTTTTTGGTAACAACCAGAAAATGAGACCAAATGATCAAAGAGCAGAAGAAAAGGGAGGACCCTCTAGACAGTTTGGGCTTAACACTCACTCCAAAGACACTTGCATAAATGGCACTACACCACACCCCTTATGACCGAATGAGCAAAACAAAAGAAAAGAATCAAGTGTCTCAAGCCTCCATAATTTCGGCACACCACCCCACTAGTACTAAACCGCATTCTCCTCCCCCTTCAAGCTCCCCACTTCCGGCCATCACTTCCACCAACTTGAAATCCCTCGATTTGCTCCTACTTTCACTCCCCTTCACTCATTCGAATTGATTTGACCAATTCAAAACCCTTCAAGCATTCTTGTCCATCCATTTGAATATGTTGACCCATTCAACCATCATCCTTGGAGAGTCCCTACCGAATCCACCTTCTCCCCATCTAGGTGCCAAAAATAAAGCTTCAAAGTGAGGCTTGTGGGATTGGAACCTCTTCCCCTGCTGCTTCCTTGTGACGCCACTTCCCTGCATCCTAAGTGGCGTCTTCTTGCTACTTTACCACACCTCTTCTTGTGTCAACAAACACAAGTAATTACCCTTAAGGTCTGCCTCAGCTAGCTCTCCCCTAAAGTGCCTAAAAACAAAATTTTCACCAAGGCTCAAGCTTAGCCCCGAGCCTTCCTGGGACCCCCAAACACACCAAATTAATAGACAAATCATGCCAAACACACAGAAACATAAAATGCAGAGCCCCTAATACCAGGATGTTACCAAATTTAATCACTTTAATATTAAATTAATAAAATACTGTTAAGATAAGTATTAAATTAAATTTAATATTAAATAATTAATATAATATTATTTTTGGAATAGTTAACCTAAACTCAAATTCTCTAGTAGAGACCCAGTAGGAGTGTAACTCTTGCACTGCTCAACCATCGAAGACCAACCACCACCAACATTGTCGTGTCCGGTGATGCAAGTGTGACACCCTTACGGCACCCTGAGCCAGTTTGACTATTGTCGGTTCAGTCTAGGTCAGTGACGACCCGATCGATTCGGTCTAGCCACTATTGCGTGTAACTAACTAATACAATTGTGCAAGTGTACATGTTATTCAAGTAATAAAGTCATAAGTATGTACCGTCTCCACAGGGACCGGATATTGGTAAGAAATTGAGTAAGTTATTATAATCCTATTGACTATACTGAATAGCAGGAAATATTCTCAAGTTGGATAAGATGTTTGTATACTGAATTAATGAAATCAAATGCTAAAAACAAAGAATTGATATGGCAAATAAAATGTTGTGGCAAATTACAGAGAAAAGCAAGAGTATTTCTATAGTTGAACGAATAGGGTTGGAGTTATTCAGGTGAAATGTTCATATCAAAATAATGCCATGGAAAAATATTGTCTAATCAACTGTTCAGAGAGTCACTACTGTAACCTGCCTCTTCCGATAGCTAGATCTTAAGCTAGAAATCTAAGTTACTATATGTCTACAAAACTCTGGATTAATAACTATAATGAACGTTCTTCTCTGTACAACTCGCAACATCTATGTCTAGAGTGTTACAATATTCTATCGACTACTCGCTTACATCGAATGATTCAAGATCTAGTATATTTAACCTTTCCAGAATTAAAAATACATCTAAGAACACATCACACAATCAACTACGTCTAGAGCTTTCATGCATGTAAATAAAATAAGCATGAATTGAATGAAACAATGACATAGACAATCTCAAATCACGGGCATTAAATATGAATAAACATTCACCCAAATAACTCCAACCTAGAAAAGATTTAGCTCATGGGTGGAAAAGTTAACATCAAAATAAAATCATTCATCAACGTTCTCAAATAAGTTCAAATCATAGAAATTGGGAAAATAAAGACAAAAATGTAGGAATTCTCACCACAGTCCAGCTTCTCCTTGATCTTCAGATTGTACGTGAATCTAGGATAGTTGTCTCTCTCCCTTATTCATGTTTGTATTCGCGTACATTTGTTTCTCCTCCTTTTCAGGGTGGTTTTTCTGGTAGACGTCCAACTAGCTGAGAGTGATGTGGATAGAGTGCTGAGTCATCTTCCTGGAATTTCCATGTCAATTGTGTTTACAATCTGTCTCACCATTTACCATGGCAATGTTTCACATCCCTTATTTTCCTTCTGCATCCTCTTCTTCTAGCTGCACTTGTGTTTAACCACAACCACAACTTTTCCTTCCACAAGTAATAAAGTAATAATGTAACGCCCCAAAAATCTAAGTATTTATTTCTGCATGTTTGTAACACAAATATCTATTTGCTTCAGTGGTTAAGTGATTTGGGTGTGTTTGGGAGTGTCTGAGAAGTCATGGGTTCAAGTCTTGGCTTGTGCAAAAGTTTTATTTTTATGGAATAAAACCCTTGCCTATAGTTAGTAGGCTTTTAAATTATTGTGGGTAAAGCATGACATAAAAAGTCTGCTGGTATAGGGGGTAAGTGGTGTGTTATCTATGCTAGTGGTCTAATGTTCTAATCTTGCTGGAGGCAAGGAAGTGTTTATTTTGCTGCTGTGCCGTGGGGGGTGTTGGAGTTTGATTGAAACACTGAAGTGGTTGAAGAGAATTCAAATTGAGTGGTTAAGGGGAGGTGTGATCAGGTGGAGAGATTTGAGCAGGGATTTTAGAAGAAAATCACAGGAAGTGAGGGGAGAGGTAGAAGTGTGCCGAAAGTGGACTCTGGCACTCAAGAAATTTGGCCAGAATGGTATACTGCTCATTTTGGTATACTCCTCATTTCAGTTTGAAGGCCGAATGTCGTGAGGGGTTTTTTAGCATATTCTTCTATTTCACTTCTTTAGTTTTTGACATCCTCTCTTTGGCCGAATATAGCCTCCCTCAATTGCCTTTTCTTATTTCCTTTCCCAAGTAATCCTACTATTGGACGAATATATCTTTTCTCCTTTTCCATTTTTTCTTTTCCCTCTGCCGAAACCTCTTCTCCCTTAAACCATTTCTCTCCTTCTCTCCCTCAAGTTTTGTGCTGCCAATTTTCCAATTCTGGTCACTGCCGAAATCATTCCTCAGCCATTCTTGCCAATTTTCTCTCCTTTTTGTACCCTCACTATGCTGACTTTTTCTGTGCTCTCTACCAATTTAGTGTTCCATCCCTATTCTACGATTTTTTACTTTTGGTAAGTTGGTATTCGTTTGGCTTAAATTGTTCTAGTAGATAATTGTTAATGTAACACTCCAAACCCGGCCCAAACACCATGACCAGATCTAGCATGTCACTAATTAGATTTTAAAAGATGTCGCAATTTTGGGAAATATTTTTCTTAAGTTTAACCTTTATTCGGGAAAACTAAATGGTAGAATAATTTGTAAAGGATATACATTTTATAGTAATGCCTTAGTGTATTAGAAACCGAAATTTGATACCTGCCTTAGCTTAATTAAGATGTAAAATCCAAATGTTTAATAATAATAAAGGCCCAAAGTAAAACCGGAAAGTATAAAACTAATGGCCCATGGCCTTATTACAATGAAATAAAAACCCAACTAATCCAAAATATTAAATATAAATAAATAAACTAATGTCTTTTGCAGTATCCAAAATAATCTCATGCATGGCCACCTTGCGTTCCTCTCCAACCCGGTCCGATGCTCTACGTGTCTCCTAAAAATGTTAACAACGGGGTAAGTCACGAGACTCAGTGTGCAACCCTCGTGCACCATCAGACTGGGCCTTAGCCCCATAGAACAGATAACAAAATATAATAGAACAGGAACTACGCAAAGCCCATCCCAATCCTAGGTTTCCATCCGCTACACACCACTCTTACCTGCCAGTCACACCATTGGGGATTTCTACAATCAACCCACGCCGCTACACACCATCGATGGCAGTCATGCTGCAGTTAGCTGCTCATCGTCAGATCATGTCAATAGTCACTACAACAGATCATGGCAGAAAGCCACTACAACAGATCATGGCAAAAGCCACTACAACAGAACACTTCCCCTTTCATTAATCACCCAACCCCGTGCAATCACAGAAACCGGCATACATGTTTATCATATCAAATTAACAGAATCATTCACTTTATAATGACAGAGATCACTAACCTGGTGATTTACCTTTACCCTCATCGGGTTTTCAACAGCCATGCCGGTATTTCGGCATTTAACAGAGTATAACAGATTTATAGGCATATACTAACAAACAGTCTAAATGGTGTGAAAAGTTACACACCTGATTAATGCGTAGGACTACCCTCTATATCGATACCCTCGCTAAACAGATCTACTGCCTTCTATCTACAACTTTGCTCAAAAGCTGGAAGAACACGAAGATAAGACCTCTCCTATATTCGGCCAAGGGTTAGAGTTTCACCTGAATTATACGTTTAGATTAACAAATCTCCTTACCTTGAAATCCCGAAAACAATACGACCCGAATGCTACTAAACTATGGCTTAGAAATCTAAGCGATTGAATCCCCTTCAAATCCCGGAATGCCGTAAATGAGAGAAAACACTCGATTAGTTAACCAAATAGCCATTCGGCTAAAATCTCTAAAAGTTGGAAAAGATTGAAATCTGACGAATCAACTCTTACCTTTAGTTTTCTTCAGGATTCGACACAAGCAGACACCACAGAAGGAATTCGGCTATCACAGGAGATGAGATCTAGGGATTTCGGCTTTTAAGAAAGTCCCGAAAAAGATGAACAAGAGAAATACTGATGCGTTTTCGGCTTTTAGAAGAACAAAGAATTGAAAAGATGGGCAAGGAAGTAGATAGAAAGATTCGACCAAAGAGTTTGAAAGAGAAGAGAAGATAAATGGCAGAGGTTTCGGTTTCTGACAAAAAGAAAAAAGAAGAAGAAAAGATGATTCTAGTTTGCCGAAAAAGAGAGAAAACTTGAGGCTATTTTCAGAGAACACAATGAAAAATTCAGCACACCCCCTTGCCTATACTAAATCAATTTTCCCCCTCTCCTGTGTTTTATTTTCGGCCAACACTGCAACCACAAGATAGCTCCTATCCTTTTCCCTTATCTTCATCTATTAACTCCTCAAAAATAGCCCTAATTAGCACCAACTCCTCCCTCCTTTATCAGCATAATATCCACAACATTAAAAATCATTAAATAATAGCCTTGTTGTTGTCCCCTCCTAGCTCCCTTTAGTGCCGAAATTGGCCCAGCTTGATGGGCCCCAAACGGCCACAAATTGGGCCTCTCCCCTTGCCTATTGACGCCATCTATAACTCCTCTTTACTGCGCCCCTTGTTACTAGGCCACAAGCCCAGTATATCAATTAAACTACCAAGACTTTATTTTAAGCCCAAACGTGTTTAAACAGAATATTTAATCAAGGCCTCAGCCCAAACCTGAGCCCCATTTGCATCTCAAATTCTCAAATTAACACATTAATCATGTCTACGCATTAAACGCATAAGCCCACTAATTCGGGATGTTACAGTTAATAAGGGGTTTCGACTGGATTGCAGGTAATAACCTTTATATCTAGTAATCATCGTTTCTCTAGTGGGTGAAGTGCTTAGGGATTCAGTTGTTCAATCAAGGTAAATGGCTGATGATCAAGTGGATATGTATACTAAATAGGGTTCCTTTTAAATTCAATTGATATGTGATTAACCGAGTGTTATTGGTGAGCATAGGTTCTAGAGTGATCAAGGACTGTCTGCACATCTTTCGTAACCAGGTTTGTAAAAACTACCCAAATCATAAACCGGCAAAAGCCGGAATGATATGACAATTGATGCTACACGAGCGTGCGCTTGCTCGTGTGGTAAATCGAATGCATAAAATGTGGGCGTTAGATTGTTGAGGCCACCATGACCGATTTCATGGTTTTAGGCCGTTTTGGGCCATGTTGGGCTGAAATGGGCCGTGTGGGCCCAGCGGGCTTGTGGGCTCTACACGAGTAAACCACACTAATGTGTGGAGAAAATTGGGCCAAACTGTGTAATTTTCATGACCGAGACCAATTCTGGGCTATGTGGGCCACGCAAGCATGTAGACCCACATGGGCCCGCATTATGGGCCTTAGGCCCATTTTCACTGTTTGACTGTTAAGGTTGCACGGGTCGCCCGAGATGACTGTGAACCTACTAATGGGTTAGTAAGAATACCTGGACCCCCAAACTGATAAAAAATGACTATTATGCTACTATGTGGTAAAATGGTTGTTATGCCCCTATGTGGTAAAATGACTGTTATGCCCCTATGTTATAAAATGATTGTATGTTTTATGTTATGTATGACTATATATGAGCATGCCATTATATATATATTGCATACATGTATGATTTGTTGCATGGGATAGGACTATTATGATTGGAGGAAGTGTACTGTACTGGCAGCTCTGCTGCAAATATTGTTTAGTGTCGCAACCGGTGCTAATTTTGGAGTGTAGGGATGGGTGGGTGATTTTATCCCCACATGGACTGTTGGGCTAGATAGAGTGGAGTGCAGAGGCTGGTTGGGTAGGATTTTTGATTGCATGTTTGTACTGTTACTGCCACTGAATTGGGCTAAGGCCCAGACTGATACTAATACTGTAATAGGCTAAGGCCCACACTGATATTGATACTGTAATGGGCTAAGGCCCAACTGAATAGAACTGTTATTGATTTTGGCTTAGGCCTAGACTGCACTTGCATGATTGGTTATTTACTTATATGGGGTTACACTCTGAGTTTTCGTAAATTCACCCATCTGTTTATCTTACAGCTAATCCCCAACCTTAGGCTGGTCGATGCTACGAGGGACTCGGAGGTGGCCACACAACCGCACTTGCTTCTATTTTGGATTTTTATTTATAATAATTTAATTTGGGTATTTGTTTTGTAATAAGGCTTCTTTAAATTTTTAACTTTCAATTTGGGATTTTAATTATTTAAAATCTTACTGATAGTAGTAGGACACGGATTTCCAAAAGATGAATGCTTTTCAAAACACCATGTTTTTGTAAAATACTGTAAAAGTTTCCGCATCAAACATTGTTTTAAATATGGTAACAA
Source organism: Gossypium australe (assembly GCA_005393395.2). Taxonomy (NCBI): domain Eukaryota; kingdom Viridiplantae; phylum Streptophyta; class Magnoliopsida; order Malvales; family Malvaceae; genus Gossypium; species Gossypium australe. The sequence goes on from CM016616.1 coordinate 93,319,341, forward strand.
ACTAATATGATCGACAAACTGCTAAAAACAACTTGAGTTTTCAATGAACAAGATACCCTTAAATTCCTGTTATGATCATAAACGAGTTTTAATATAGAACGGGTTTCCCCAATGAAATGATGTTTTTGAAAAACACTTCAATGTGATATCGCCAGATCCGGCCATAATGTCTAGGCCGGGTTTAGGGTGTTACAAATAAATGCTGAACATTATAGCGCAATCCAAGCTCTGTTATGAAATGTTCTAAAATTATCCTAAAAATTGGAAACGCAAAAATATATAGACTCTTTCATGCCCTTTTTAACTCAAATTCATGAAATTTTATAGTAATTATTGTGAAAAAATATAATATAATTATAAAATAATTATATTGTACTTAAATTATTTGTAACGGCCTGATTTTGGGGCTAGTCGGAATAGGGGTTTCGGACTACTAATCCAAGGTTGAATAAATTTGTATTGATATTATTTTATGTGTTATATCATGATTATAAGGATGTATGAAAATTTTGGTGCATTAATTTTGGTGATTTCATGCTTAATTGTGAAAAAGGATTAAATCGCATAAAGTGCAAAAGTTCTATTATACAAGGTAAAGGTGTCTAATAGCCATAGAATATTAAATTGGAGGTCCTTAAAGTGCAATTAGGCCAATAAAAGGGTGTTGTTCGGCCATAGAGACAAGGGAGACAAGGGCATTAATTTTGGTAAAAAATTTGTTCAAATTAGGTGATCAAAAAAGGAATAAAATAAGATAAATAAAAGAGATACCATCTTTCACTATTCACCCTTCTTATTCCACCAAAAATTAAAGATAAATTAGAGGTTTTTGGAGTTCAAACTTTCAGCCAAGCTATTCTCTTGCAAGTAAGTGATTTTAGAGGTCTTTCTTGATAATTTTTGTACTTTTGGAACCCCTAAAGCTCAATCTAGCTAATGAGGGGACTATTTTGTTAAATGGTTGAAAGTTTAGGGACTTTCCATGAGTGTCTTCATGTTGTTTGCTGAGTTTTTATGGAAGAAAATGAATGTTAGTGGGTTAAGGAACAACTTTTGTGAAAGGTGTTACCATGAAAACACCTAAATGGGACTTATTTGTAAAAGATGTAAATGAGTAATGAATGCATGAAATGATGGGTTTTTATGAATTTTTATAAGAGGAATAAATGTTCAGCTAGGCTTGTTTAATAAGAAAATGTGATGAAAAACGATTTACGAGCCTAGGGGCAAAATCGTAATTTTGCCAGAGTATAAGGGCAAAATGATCATTTTTGCCTAAGTAGAAATTTTGATGTATCATGAGTTATAAAGTGCTTGAATGAATAAATTATGTTATTATAGATCAAGAATAACGCAGAAACAACCTTGACCGAGGAAAAGGCAAGGTTACGGACTGAACCGTCGATTAACATATTTTGCACCGAGGTAAGTTTATGTGTAAACGATACATCTTTAATACATACGTTGTTACATATTGATGCATTGTTTGAATGAGATCAAATATGAGTGAGATTGATTGAAATTGATAGATGTTGAGTAATTCTGTAACACCCCAAACCTGGCCTAGAAGTTAGGCCCGAATCTGGCGTGTCACATTGAGGTGTTTTTCGAAAATCGCGTTTTCGTTGAAAACCCTTCTTGATATTTAAAAAACTAAAGTCCCAGTATGCGACTGTTATGAATAATTCAAACTTATTAAAAAGTAATCACCTTCAAAACCTTGTTCGCTGCGGAAGCTTAATTTAAAACAAGTGACTTACGAAAATGTGATATTTACAACTTAGTTACGAAAACAAAGTGTTTTGAAAACCGATATTGTTTTGGAAAACCGCGATCAAATGTTGAGCAGATTTAAAACATAATAAACTAAAAATACAAAACTAAAAACCGAAATTTAAGAGAGGCCTTATTACAAAATATGAACCCAAAATAATATAAAAATAAGTAGTATTCGAAAATCTGAAACTGCTCTAGTGTGGCCACCTCTAAGTCCTCCAGTATGTCGAACCACCTACTGAGGATTACCTGAGAAAAATTAAAAAGAGGGGGTGAGTTTACGAAACCCCAGTGTGTACAACCCTCATCAGTAAGAACATGCATCACAACAGTCCGGGCCGAAGCCCATTACAGTAATCAATGTGGACCTAAGCTGAACCCAATAACGGTAGCAATTGGGCCCTAGCCCATAACAGCCTCAGTTGGGTCTTAACCCATATCAAATGTCACAAACATATTTATCCCGGCTTAAGCCCATTACAAAAATCACAGTAACAGAACAAGTGAATGCGATACATTAACGCCCATACCAACCCTGCACTCCGTCTCCTATCCAACCGTGCACTCCTATGGGGATTTAATCGACCCACCCATCCATACACTCCTTATGTAGCACCGATTGCAGCACTATCTTATCGGTGCAGCATGGCTGCTTAATGGCTAAAAAGCCTTCGGTGGATCCACAGTCGTCAAGCGACCATGCGATCCTAATAGCACTTCCTTCATATCAATAATCCCATCCCCATGCAACATAATAACTCGTGAATGCATCATACATTAATAAACATACAATAACAATCATAACTCGATACAATAATAACCAAATGATATGCAAGGGCATTTTCGTCATTTTGTCCTTCAAGGGCATATCGGTCATTTTACCCATCGAGGGTAATTCAGTAATTTCACATATAACAGCCTTTCCAAAGGCTTACTGTCGCCTCGAGTGACTCGGAACCCTTTTTAGGTCTCTACGAAACTATTGGGCCTAAAATCCATTTTGGGCCCAAACGAGCCCACACGCTCGTGCGGCCCAAAACGCATGGTTCAGTTATAGGTTTGCAGATTTCGCATTCAGATTCATTGCTTTACAATTTTCCATCAATTTCGCCCAAGTGGGCCGAATAGCCCAGTGGGTCCGCTAAGCCCATTTCAGCCCATTATGGAATTGTCGATCCATAATCAGAATGGTGTGACTACACACCTGATTAAGAATTGTGACTTCAACCCACTTCCAAACACCTAGAACAATGTTTAGAAAACCGCTAATCACCACTTCATGAATATCGACATATCGATTATTCAACAAGACAAGCCTCACTTGCCACGTGATAAAATTTCCCCAACACCAAGTAGTCGGCCTTAATCCGAGGTTCAGAGATACTGGTTCCTTAACATGGTTTCCAACAATAACACATTAAAACGCTACTCCATAGAAATAAGAGGAGAGATGGCAACCTCTTCATAGGTTGTAGGTACTTACCAACGATTAGCAACCCCAAGATTGCTACTAACAATATTCGGCCCTCAAGGATGATCACCACCTGGAAAAAGGAGAGATTAGCACTGGTTTGATCAAAAAGAGAGTAAAAGATGCAGGAGTGCTAGAGGAAATATAGATTCGGCCCTTCACCAAAAAGGGTCAAGACTGGAAGCGTTTCGGCTTAAGCCCCAAAGAGCAAGAAGTAAAGGATAGATGAGAATGATAGAACACTGTGCTCAGTCATAGAAGGAAGAATACCATGAGGGAGAACGAAAGAAACAACTTGAAAACAGAGACTTACCAATTCTGGCCAAGAGAGGAGGTATGATAAATCGGCTGGACGAAAGAGATGAAATGTTGAAGAGGAGATGCACAAGTGGTCAGTTTTCTACAGATTCGGCTAAGACTCAATGAGGAAAAGAAATGAAGAAAAATAGTGTACAAAGGGAATAGAAGAAAACGTGCAAAACAAAGAACCCGAAATGTCTAAAGAAAAAGCCAGAAATGCAAAAAAATGCGAAGAACCACAGGAGAATTTCGGCACACACCCCAAAAGATTTCTGCTTTCTTCCTTGCTACCTACCAAATGCCGAATTTCCTCCTAAAACCAACCCCTAGCCGAATTTCTCCTCCCCACACAACCCACATTCGGCCAACCACTACCTCTCACCCTCAAGTCCCCTGATTCTCTCCTCAATTTGCTCCACCATCCACTCCCCACCTCACATTCAAAACATTTGACCAAGTCCTCCCTCTCTCCTGCAGGGTTTGATCTCTATTCAACTTCCTCATTTCCTGAGTACAAAAATAAAACTCCCCTTATGCTGCTTGTTGGATTCGAACAATCTCCTTCTCTGCTTCCCTTGTGACGCCACACAACTAGGCCACATGCTTCCTTGTGTTAGCAAAACGTCAACATATTTCCTTAAGCCTTACTTCTCACAGTCCTCTCCCTAAAGAGCCAAAAACAAAACTTTTTCCAAAGCTCAACCTCGAACCCAGGCCTCTAAAGGACCCCCAAACACACTCAATTAACATGCCCAGTGAGCACAATCATGAATTTAAGCCAAACTACTAACCCCTAACTTTTGGGATGTTACAATTCTACCCCCTTAAAGATATTTTGTCCTCGAAATTTTCAACTATCTACTACCTGCACAGTACGATTATACCACCATGCTTCTGCTGCGCACTCTAGTCCTAATTGCAACCTAGATAAATAACACATTACGGGTAAAGTACGTACCTGTATTCGCACCTAGAGCGTCTCCGTCCCTCGGTGACGTTCTGCATAAACCAATGCTGGCTGCCTTGCCTCCACATGACCAGCACCTCCACCTGGAGCTCTACGGCCCAAACCATTTCAATCCCTTGCATGCCCACGGCTTCTAGGCGGCTGTTGTCCACCCCTCAGTGGCTGTACGTTACCCCTATCGAAAACCTGCCTCAGATTCAGTCTTCTGGGACACCCTATGAGACGATGCTCCATGGAACCACAACTCAGACAAGCCCCTATCCTTCTCTAGCACTCGCCCACATGTCTTTTCCCACAAGTAGCACAAGGTAATATCCCAGTAACAGGGGGCCCAGCTCTGACTGGCCCATCTACCCTAGCCCTTCTCTTAAATCTTTTATCAGAATCAGAATACTCAGACTCCCTCTTGTTTCTACCCTTTTCTCTTTCCCTATTTAAATGCTCAGAGTGCTTCACATCCTCAGCAATCTTAGCCTTCTCTACCAATGCAGCAAAGTACCGTTCCCTCTGTGGAGCTATCAACACTCGGAGACTGTCCTTGAGGCCATCTCTGAACCTAACACAACGTTCGTACTCCGTTGCCACAATTCCTTGAGCATATCGGCTAAGTCACAAAAATTCTGCCTCGTACTCCGCCACAGACCTGTCACCTTGAACCAGATTCAAAAATTCTTTCCTGCGAGCATCGACATAGCTAGCGCCCACATACTTTCCTTGAAATGTGGACTTGAAGAATTCCCAGGTCAACTGATCAGACGAGGTACCCTCTTTCACCGTAAGCCACCACTAGTAGACTTCATCCCTCAGCAAAGACACAACACCGTTCAACTTTTGTTCTGACGTGCAGTCGAGATCGTCCATAATTCTTTCGGTGGCCTCCAACCAGTACTCTGCCACACTTGGGGCCACCCCAGAAACTCCTTTGAAGTTCTCTGCTGGATCGGAGTCATTCCATAATTGACCCCCGGCTCCCAATAATAGTATTAGGCCCAACCGACCTAGCAACTCTTTCCAAAATACGAAGCATTGCCTGAGACAGTGTGTCATCCCCAGCAGCTCGATTGAACGACCCTGTCTCGATTACCAATGAAGCTGATGCTTCTCTCGCCTTCGACATTGGCCATGTGGTCTGACACCGAAGACCCAGCCCTAGCACTTCAACGACCTCTACCGCAGCCTCTGGCACCCCTTCTAGCACTCATTATCACTTCGCGTATTATCTGAATTAGAAATTTTATGAATAAGTCCATAGTTCCAGTAATTAAACAAATGTTTTATGGAAGTAGTTGCTAAGAGTTGTTTTCGAAATCGCACACTACAGTTCTAGTCTCCTACGGGCCTTAGTATAGTCTATCATCTAAAGTAAGCCTAGTAACTATCTACAGTATAACAGTTTAAAACATTGGTCTGGCGTTGGAGACTCGGTGTGCCACACAAAAATATTCCAAAACCACTTCAAAATCACTTGTACACATCTTAAAAATAAAATTAAAGCCCATTTCACAGCCCTAGTTTTGCAACCAGGCTCTGATACCACTAAATGTAACACCCCAAACTTGGCCTAGAAGTTAGCCCGAATCTGGCGTGTCACATTGAGGTATTTTTCGAAAATCGCGTTTTCATTGGAAACCCTTCTTGATATTAATAATCGATTGTTATTAATAATCGACATTTATTAAGAAGTCATTACCTTCAAAACCTTGCTCGCTGCGGAAGCTTAATTTAAAACAAGTGACTTACGAAAACGTGATATTTACAACTTAGTTGCGAAAGCGAAGTGTTTTGAAAACCGATATCATTTTGGAAAACCGCGATCAAATGTTGAGCAGATTTAAAATATAATAAACTAAAAATCCAAAACTAAAAACCAAAATTTAAGAGAGGCCTTATTACAAAATATGAACCCAAAATAAAATAAAAATAAGTAGTATACAAAAATCTGAAATTGCTCGTAGTGTGGCCACCTCTGAGTCCTCCAGTACGTCGAACCACCTACTGAGGATTACCTGAGAAAAATTAAAAAGAGGGGGTGAGTTTACGAAAACTCAGTGTGTACAACCCTCATCAGTAAGAACATGCAGCACAATAGTCCGGGCCGAAGCCCATTACAGTAATCAATGTGGACCTAAGCCGAACCCAATAACGGTGGCAATTGGGCCCTAGCCCATAACAGACTCAGTTGGGCCTTAACCCATATCAAATGTCACAAACATATTTATCCGAGCTTAAGCCCATTACAAAAATCATAGTAACAGAACATGTGAATGCGATGCATTAACGCCCATACCAACCCAGCACTCCGTCTCCTGTCTAACCGTGCACTCCTGTGGGGATTTAATCGACCTACCCATCCGTACACTCCTTATGTAGCACCGATTTTGACACTATCTTATCGGTGCAGCATGGCTGCTCGGTGGCTAAAAAGCCTTCAGTGGATCCACAGTCGTCAAGCGACCATGCGATCCTATTAGCAGTTCCTCCATACCAATAATCCCATCCCCATGCAACATAATAACTCGTGAATGTATCATACATTAATAAACATACAATAACAATCATAACTCGCATGTAATAATAACCAAATGATATGCAAGGGCGTTTTTGTCATTTTGCCCTTCAGGGGCATATCGGTCATTTTACCGATTGAGGGTAATTTAGTAATTTCACATATAACGGCCATTCCAAAGGCCTACTGTCGCCTCGAATGACTTGGGACCCTTTTTAGGTCTCTACGAAACCATTGGGCCTAAAATCCATTTTGGGCCCAAACAGGCCTACACTCTCGTGTGGCCCAAAACGCATGGTTTCTGTTATAGGTTTGCAGATTTCGCATTCAGATTCATTGCTTTAAAATTTTCCATCAATTTCGCCTAAGTGGGCCGGATAGCCTAATGGGCCCGCTAAGCCCATTTTGGCTCGGTTAGGTCCGTTACAGCCTCGGTATCGTGAGAGTGTTCGTGACACTCTGAACGACTTACCGTCATGATTCGTATCTCGATTTGCCACTATGAGCGCTCGCACGCTTGAGTGGGCACGGTTGCCGGCTTTTCGACTTTTCTGCAATTGTCGATTCATAATCAGAATGGTGTGAGTACACATCTGATTACGAGTTATGACTTCCGCCCACTTCCAAACACCTAGAACAACATTTAGACAACCGTTAATCACCACTTCATGAATATCGACATTTTGATGTATTCAATAAGACAAGCCTCACTTACCACGTGATAAAATTTCCCCAACACCGAAGTAGTCGGCCTTAATCCGAGGTTCAGATACACTAGTTCCTTAACATCGTTGCCAACAATAACACATTAAAACATTACTCCATAGAAATAAGAGGAGAGATGGCAACCTCTTCATAGGTTATAGGTACTTACCAACGATTAGCAACCCCAATATTGCTACCAATAATATTCGGACCTCAAGGATGATCACTACCTGGAAAAAGGAGAGATTAGCACTGGTTTGATGAAAAAGAGAGTAAAGGATGGAGGAGTGCTAGGGGAAATATAGATTCAGCCCTTCCCCAAAAAGAGCCAAGATTGGAAGCGTTTCAGCTTAATCCCCAAAGAGTAAGAAGTAAAGGATAGATGAGAATAAGAGAACACTGTGCTCGGTCATAGAAGGAAGAATACCATGAGGGAGAAAGAAAGAAAGAACGTGAAAACAGAGACTTACCAAATCCGGCCAAGAGAGGAGCTATGATAGATCGACTGGAGGAAAGAGATGAAATGTTGAAGAGGAGATGCACAAGTGGTTAGTTTTCTACAAATTCGGCTAAGGCTCAATGAGGAAAAGAAATGAAGAAAAATAGTCTACAAAGGAAATAGAAGAAAATATGCAAAACAAAGAACACGAAATGTTTAAAGAGAAAGCCTAAAATGCCGAAAATGCTAAGAACCACAAGAGAATTTCGGCACACACCCCAAAAGATTTCAGTTTTCTTCCTTGGTACCTACCAAATGCCGAATTTCCTCTTAAAATCAACCCCTAGCCAAATTTCTCCTCCCCGCACATCCCACATTCGGCCAACCACTACCTCTCACCCTCAAATCCCCTGATTCTATCCTCAATTTGCTCTGCCATCTACTCCCCACCTCACATTCAAAACATTTGACCAAGTCCTCCCTCTCTCTTGCAGAGTTTGGTCTCCACTCAGCTTCCTCCTTTCCTGAGCACGAAAATAAAACTCTCCTTATGCTGCTTGTTGGATTCGAACACTCTCCCTATCTCCTTCCCTTGTGACGCCACACCACTAGGCCACATGCTTCCTTGTGTTAGCAAAACGCCAACAAATTTCATTAAGCCTTACTTCTCACAGTCCTCTCCCCTAAAGAGCCAAAAACAAAACATTTTCCAAAGCTCAACCTCGAACCCAGGCCTCTAAAAGACCCCCAAACACACTCAATTAACATGCACAGTGAGAACAATCATGAATTTAAGCCAAACTACTAACCCCTAACTTTTGGGATGTTACAAATTCTCGTATGAACCTCGGAATAGAAATGTAACTATGGAAAGATATCGGTAATTATTTTTTGGTGGGCTGTGTGCGATACCAGCTTATTATTTATTCATGATATGCTGTGTGCAATGTAGGAGCCCAAATCTGCCCGGACCCATTCATCAACAAAAAAAAACAAATGTAAAAAAATAGAAATAAAAAAAATTAAACAATCTATTAAAAGTTTATTACAGCCCAATCAGTTCACAGCCCAATACATTAAACCCAAGTTTACTACCCAAATACTACCCAAAATACCGAGGCCCAATAACCCAATATTAGAATTTGCCCAAATGGCCCAAACAGGATGGGATTTCGGAAACCCTAGCCACGGAAACCTAGCAGCGCCACGCGCGTATCTCCACTCGTGCCACCATACGCCTCCCTCACGACGTCCATGTACCAGGCTGGCCTCTGTACCTTCGTACGTGCACAACATGACAAAACACAACGACAACAACAAGAAAAACAAAAAGAAAAATGCTGTATTTTTATTTTTCAATTTTTATTTTTGATATTCGGTTATAAAAAACTGGAAAAAATATTGTAAAGGGGACACTTTTTTACGAATACACAATAAATACAAATCGAAAAGAGAATTTCAAAGAGGTTTCTTTCCGATTTCATTTGGCGATTTTTTTTTTTAGTTCTGTATTTTGCATTTTCTTCCTTTCTTTCCTTTTTCTGCATGTGAGAATAAAAGAGAAAAAGAGATAAGAAATTACCTGATTTGGGGGGTATTGTTGTGCGACATCATCCACTGATTTCAGTGGTGTAATGGTGGTCGGATGGCGTTGATCTCTGAGGCAGCCGGATATCGAGAGAGAGGGGGGAGACTCTGATTTTTGTTTTTCTAAATGACTGGGGTTTGTTTTTTTTTTTTAAGATTTTATTTCTTTTTAAATCGATTGAAACGACGCCGTTTGAAGCCTGATGAAATGGTCTCAGAACGATGCCGTATTGGCATCCGACCCACGCGACCCGACCCTCACCATTCAGAATCCGCGTGTTTCCTATCAGTGGGTAATTTGTGCATTTGGTCCCTCCCTGTTTCGCCATGATTTTATTGAGTCCTTTTTATTGTTTCTTTTGTTATTGCTATTTTTACCTTGGATTTGCGCGCCTTCTTAAATCAGTCCAATCTGCATGCTGCGTTTTGGATCACGAAAATTTGCTGGTTTAATCCCTAACTGTTTATGTGCATTTTAATTTGGCCCTTGATTCAGTTTAAATAAGTTTTGTAAAATAGCTTGTTAATTTTATTCTTAATTCAATTAGGTATCTTTTTTTGTTCCTTTCTTAGTTTTTGTTTATAAAACCATTTTATTCATTATTATAAGCTTGTTTTAACAAAATTATTTTGAAGTAGATTTTTCAATATCTTAATTTGTTTTATGCTTCTACTTGTATTTTTATTTATTTATTATATAAATGTTTAACTTCGAATATCTTTATGTTTCTTGTTTTAAAGAATTGCATAATATTCACTCGAATACTCTTGCATATTATTAGCATCTACATATATATATATATATATATATGTATAATTAGTATTAAAATTATTTTATTTATTTCGTAATGTTGTTGATGTATGTACTTTATTATTCTTATTATTTTGCCTTATCATTGATCTAATGTTAGGTAATTATTGTTATTATGTATGTTTTAATTCTCGTTCTATATTTATTTGTTGCTTAAGATTCAATAGCATTGTATTTCAATTGTAAATAATTACTCCATATTGTATGTTATTATGCCATCACATTGTATTCACTTAAAAACGTCATCTTTCAACACTATTCGAACTTTAAAATCATTTTTACTTAAAATTTTCAAAATAAGGTGATGTTTGTGCGTTTCGAAATTCGAAGAAATCGTGTCCAATCGTGTTGGGCGTGGTTTTTTGTTTGACCAAATAAATGAATATCCTTTCAAATTTTGTCCATATTTCCAAAACAAGGTAATATTCGTGTGTTTGGAATTTCGAAGAAGTCGTGCCCAATCGTGCTAGGTGTGATTTTTTGACCAAATAAACGAATATCCTTTTAAATTTTGTCCATATTTCCAAAACAAGGTAATATTCGTGTGTTTGGAAATTCGAACAAATCGTGCCCAATAGTGCTGGGTGTGATTTTTTGACCAAATAAGTGAATATCCTTTCAAATTTTGTCCATGTTTCCAAAACAAGGTAATATTCGTGCGTTTGGAAATTCAAAGAAATCGTGCCCAAACGTGCTGGTGTGATTTTTTTTGACCAAATAAACGAATATCCTTTCAAATCTTGTCCATATTTTCAAAATAAGGTCATATTTGTGAGTTTGGAAATTCGAAGAAATCGTGCCCAATCGTGCTGGGTTATGGTTTTTTTTATTTGTCCAAATAACCAAATACCCTTTCAAAATTTCAATACATGTGCTTGGAGAATTTTGAGGATGATCTTGAACTCGAGGACTCAGATTGTTGTATCCAATCGTGCTGGATGTGATACTCTATTCCTTCGGAATAAGGGAATCTCAATATTCAATCAAGTTATTTAAAATTATAGAAAAAAAGAACAGAATTTCAAAATCATTTCAAACTTTTCAACATTAGGACATAAATTAGTCAATTTGGTACCAATTTTGGGCGTTGCGAGGGTGCTAATCCTTCCTCGCACGTAACCGACTCCCGAACTCGTTTTCTTCTGGAAATTCGTAGACCAAAATTTATTTCAAAGGTGACCCGATCACACCTAAACAAAAAGGATTGGTGGCGACTCCATATATTTTAAAGTTGATTCCCGTTTTTTTTAAAAACACCCAAAAAAATATTTTCAACAGCTTGGCGACTCCACTGGGGACTGGTTGAGAGTCAGGCCATAAATTGATTAATTTTTGTCCTTCTGATTGGAAATCTGGAAAATCATTTTGAAAAAATCATGTTTCTTTTGATGCATTTGTTTGTGCTATAGTGTCGAGTCTCATGAAATACTTTGACATTGCATTGCATGACCCTTGTGGTCAAACTTTTAAGTGGGAGTAAGAAGCTATGCCTTCGTGAGGTTTTCAGCTCCGCATGGGCTAGTTGACTGCTTCCGGGATACATCTGTACCTATGTGCTTCGTGAGGTTTCCATTTCCGCATGGCCATAGGGAAATGTATTCCCCTGAACCGAACTCGATCTGTATGAGCCTATAATAGGTGAGGATTGAGGAATCGGTTGGTTCAGGTACCCTCCCATTAGAACCAAACCGCATATAGCGAATCCTAAGAGCTAACCCTAGGTAAAGCCATGTCAAACCCTAGTGGTCACCCATTTAGGTAGTCTATTTTGGTTGTGTATTTTTGTGCTAACGTGTTTTGTATTGTTTATGTTTGCACTACATTACATTGCATTGCATTGCATTATCATAGAAAGGAGATATTGATTAGTAATTCGATTGCTAAATAGGGGAGTTTGTCATAAGGAAACGAATATCTTGATAAAGTGGATTATAATACGGTCGTCCGAATAAGGTCCAAGTAAACACAACGAAAAAAGACTGATAGTCCGCGAAGAAAAACAAGACTTTGCTTCATTGCCCGAGGATTCAAGCTAACAAGGATTATTCGAGAACCGTCACGTCTCAATTCTTTTAAAAGGAGTTAATGAACATTGCGGGGATGAGTAGGCAATGAGTTGCAGTCCATATCAATCAAAAGGACCTAGTGAAGGAATCCATTAGGGAATTCACGAGATTCAATCTTAGCACACCAGATATGAGGAAAAGGGTCAATATCTTCTCTTTGAGCATTTACAAACTGGATGTTTTCCTAAAGCACTAGGGCACGTGGACAAGGTAGTTTCAGACTTGTTCGGTAGACTCGACAAGAGGATCACGTCTGTTCTTGTAATTCGGGCCGAAACATTTTGATTTTCAAATACATGCCGAGGAGCAAGTGAAGGAAGATTCATTTGGATGTGCAGAACTCTTGTTGGCGTGGTTCCATAGTTGCTTTTGGAGAGTGATAAGGGTTTCTTATCAAGTATTCTCTGAGAACTACACTCCATCGAAAGAATTAGTTGCCCAAATACAAGAGGTGACGAATCATTGGCAAACCATAGCAGTTCAAGCTGACGTGCTAATTTTAAAGTGAATTAGAATCAGATTAGGGTTATGAGTTAACCTGGCTTCTATGGAAAGTTCAGGCTTCGAGCATTAGGACATGGCTGTATATGTAATCCATTTTATGTAAAGATATTTGGAATTGAATTCAGAATCAACGTCTCTCTTTCTTCTTGCATTCATTTCATGCATTTGCATTTCATGCATGTGCATTACATCATTTGTATTATACTATTTTCATTACATTGCATCATTTGCATTAGTTTTTACAAAATGACCCTGATTAGGTGAAATATTTTTAGTTAACCTAGAAAACATGGAACAAAGGTTGGAGAGATTAGAGCAAAGGTTGGAGAGATTAGAGCAAAGGCAAATACTGATGCAAAAACAGTTGGCCAAAATGCAACGGGATTGGCAAGATCAGATGAGTATGATGTGCCAGTTAACCCAACTACTAGTCGAGGGACTTGAAAAAAAGAGTTGCCCAGTGGTCAGCAGTGTGGATGATGATGAAGACATCGTTTATTCCCCGATAAGTATCTCGACTCAATCAGGCACGTATTCACATGGGGTACCCGTCATTATTGGATCCCAATGTCAGACTGATGCTTCGGCCCTGTTCAACTGCCCGATATGTTCAAGTTTTAACCCGGAGGATGATCGAGCCAAACCGGTTATACTGACAGAAACAAAGGAAATGGGAGAGTGGACTTCAAAGGCCCCGAAGAGGAAGGACAAGGATATGAATAATACAAGAAGGTATAACAAGGGCCACTCAGAGCCGATTACAGTAAGCCAGCCAAGGACAGTGACCACCCACTATCAGGTCTCCCCAAGGTAAGAACCCAATCCAAGATCGGACTCGGAAAAACTCCAGTCCGCACCCACTCCAATCTCGTATAGGGAGTTGTACCGAATTTTGTTCGACGCACATGTTGTATCACCTTTTTATATAAAACCAATGCAACCCCCATACCCCAAATGGTATGATTCGAATGCTCAATGTGAGTATCATGCCGGGATTACAGGACATTCAATAGAAGATTGCCTTGCTTTCAAGAAGCTGGTTGAAAGATTCATCAAAATAGGAGTTATAAGATTTGATGATCCCTCTGGTGCCGAAGATCCGGTACTCAACCATGCCGTTGAATGAATAGCTATTGTGAGTACCATGAGGAATGGGGGCATAAGATCAGGAATACATCAAGTTCAGGCCTCTAATGCAAAACCTGATCTGGCAAATTTGAACATTAATGTAACATCCCCAAACCCGGCCCATTCATTACGACCGAATCTGGTTATGTCACTGGGGAAAGTCGGTTGAAAATCTTTCTAATTTAAGATAAAACATTGTAGTTTGTTGAATTTTGGAAAACTTATCCATTGAAGCTTTTGAGTAAAACTTTATTATTAAAACTTATGCATTTTTAAAGCTTTAGTATATGAAAACCGGTTTGAACAAATAGGATGCAACCCATAAATCATTTCCACCTAGCAACTTAAATTAAATAACCATAGATAAAGTAATACCAAAATAATAGAATGGCCTTTATTACAAACCAATACTAAAATGAAATACTTGTATCAAAATTAAGCATAATATAATTAAACTTGATCTTTGGCATGGGCCACCTTGTCCTCTCCGATCCCGGTCCAGCTTTATGCACTACCTGAAACAGTTAAGGAAAAAGGTGAGTCACCAAGACTCAGTGTGCCACCCTTTTTCCCGGATTAGCAAAATATCATATACAAACATAAACATGATCATCCCCAAACCCGGCCCATTCATTACGACCGAATCTGGTTATGTCACTGGGGAAAGTCGGTTGAAAATCTTTCTAATTTAAGATAAAACATTGTAGTTTGTTGAATTTTGGAAAACTTATCCATTGAAGCTTTTGAGTAAAACTTTATTATTAAAATTTATGCATTTTTAAAGCTTTAGTATATGAAAACCGGTTTGAACAAATAGGATGCAACCCATAAATCATTTCCACCTAGCAACTTAAATTAAATAACCATAGTTAAAGTAATACCAAAATAATAGAATGGCCTTTATTACAAACCAATACTAAAATGAAATACTTGTATCAAAATTAAGCATAATATAATTAAACTTGATCTTAGGCATGGGCCACCTTGTCCTCTCCGATCCCGGTCCAGCTTTATGCACTACCTAAAACAGTTAAGGAAAAAGGTGAGTCACCAAGACTCAGTGTGCCACCCTTTTTCCCGGATTAGCAAAATATCATATACAAACATAAACATGATCATCATGCATCTCATTAATATGCACCCAACCTAACCATCCATAACACCTTTCTCTACCCCGTGTGGTACCAAACCACTGGTGGTGCCAAACCACTGGTGACGTATAGTCACAGATGTGATGCCAAATCACTGGAGGTGCCAAACCTCTGGTGTCCGAAGACACGATATCCGTCAATGTGGTGCCAAACCACTGGTGTCCCAAAGACACAAAGTGTGTTACTAAAACACTGGTGACCGAAGTCACAAATCAATTGATGGGGCCAACCCATCGTGTGATACCAAATCACTGGCGTCAATCCCTTAATACCGCCTTGTGGGGCCAACCCACTGTGGTGTGAAACCACGGGGACGAGATGCTGAGGTGCCAAACCTCTGGAGGTGCCAAACCTCTGGTGACCCAAAGTCACAAAGTGTGTTACCAAAACACTGGTGCTCGTCAGCACAAAATATCACTGCCCCCTCCACTCATATCACCCATCATCATACCAACTCATGTATAGTATTCAAATCATGCAAACATGTTTAACGTTGCATGAAATAGTATGGTTGAGTGATATGATACCCTATGGGGTATGTGCATGGATTCAGGTAAGTCCGTTTCATTATGAGTACTGTTATTGATACATGATGTTATGATTTATGATGTATGTGCTATGAGATGCAACGTTAAACATGTTTGCATGATTTGAATACTATACATGAGTTGGTATGATGATGGGTGATATGAGTGGAGGGGGCAGTGATATTTTGTGCTGACGAGCACCAGTGTTTTGGTAACACACTTTGTGACTTTGGGTCACCAGAGGTTTGGCACCTCCAGAGGTTTGGCACCTCAGCGTCTCGTCCCCGTGGTTTCGCACCACAGTGGGTTGGCCCCACAAGGCGGTATTGAGGGATTGACGCCAGTGATTTGGTAGCTGAGTTGCTAGTGTCGACATTAGGCCTTCGGAAAGGCCATTGCAGGTGCAAATTTACGAAAATACCCTTAGTAGGTAAAATTACGATTATACCCTTAGAGGTTGATTAGCATGATTATGTTGTTTAGTTTTGGCCGATTGTAGGGGAAGGCTTGATCTCGCATATCTCGGGTTGTGGCTAGTGCTCGAAAAGTGTTAAGGAAGGGGGATCTAGTGCGTTAGATCTTGATCTACGGGATTTCATAGTCGCATTAGTAACCAGGTGTGTAAACTAACACACTTCTTGCTTTGTATATGTTTGATAAACTGATTGATTGGTAAAACCGAAATAGTATGGTTGAGTGATATGATACCCTATGGGGTATGTGCACGGATTCAGGTAAGTCCGTTTCATTATGAGTACTGTTATTGATACATGATGTCATGATTTATGATGTATGTGCTATGAGATGCAACGTTAAACATGTTTGCATGATTTGAATACTATACATGAGTTGGTATGATGATGGGTGATATGAGTGGAGGGGGCAGTGATATTTTGTGCTGACGAGCACCAGTGTTTTGGTAACACACTTTGTGACTTTGGGTCACCAGAGGTTTGGCACCTCCAGAGGTTTGACACCTCAGCGTCTCGTCCCCGTGGTTTCGCACCACAGTGGGTTGGCCCCACAAGGCGGTATTGAGGGATTGACGCCAGTGATTTGGTATTACACGATGGGTTGGCCCTATCAATTGATTTGTGACTTCGGTCACCAGTGTTTTGGTAACACACTTTGTGTCTTTGGGACACCAGTGGTTTGGCACCACATTGACGGATATCGTGTCTTCGGACACCAGAGGTTTGGCACCTCCAGTGATTTGGCATCACATCTGTGACTATACATCACCAGTGGTTTGGCACCACCAGTGGTTTGGTACCACACGGGGTAGAGAAAGGTGTTATGGATGGTTAGGTTGGGTGCATATTAATGAGATGCATGATGATCATGTTTATGTTTGTATATGATATTTTGCTAATCCAGGAAAAAGGGTGGCACACTGAGTCTTGGTGACTCATCTTTTTCCTTAACTGTTTCAGGTAGTGCATAAACTGGACCGGGATCGGAGAGGACAAGGTGGCCCATGCCGAAGATCAAGTTTAATTATATTATGCTTAATTTTGATACAAGTATTTCATTTTAGTATTGGTTTGTAATAAAGGCCATTCTATTATTTTGGTATTACTTTAACTATGGTTATTTAATTTAAGTTGCTATGTGGAAATGATTTATGGGTTGCATCCTATTTGTTCAAACCGGTTTTCATATACTAAAGCTTTAAAAATGCATAAGTTTTAATAATAAAGTTTTACTCAAAAGCTTCAATGGATAAGTTTTCCAAAATTCAACAAACTACAATGTTTTATCTTAAATTAGAAAGATTTTCAACCGACTTTCCCCAGTGACATAACCAGATTCGGTCGTAATGAATGGGCCGGGTTTGGGGATGTTACAATTAACGACGTATCTGAGGAGATGAACCAGGGAATAGACTTTTCCAAGCTTCTGCCTTTACGTACTTAAGATGTTTTGAACAATGGAACTGTGAAAGAGATCCTTATATTATTAGACCTAATCTAGAGCAATATTCAAAACATGCTTGTTGCTTTAAGCCTAGAAGCAACAATAATCTTTTTGTGAAATAGGCTTGTGTCCAGAATTTTTATTTCAATAAAATGCATCCTTTAAAGAAAATATTTTTCTTTACATTTCATACTGTACACTCTTTTCTGTTTTAGAATATTCTTTCATTCTTTATTCATGGACATACCATACAAACAATCATCCTTAGAATCATTTATTCTTTGGAATTTGCCTTCGTACCTGCAATAGGTACCCAGATATAAATGACACGAGCGACGTTGTTACTGATTCCCTTTTTGAATGAGATATGGGTTCTAAGGGATCTAAGGACTTGGAAAATGACAGAGATCATAGCCTATCTTTTAATTTATTAAAGATGGTAGAACAAGATGAAAATAGACTCTACCTTGCAACGGGTTAGTGGAAGTTGCAAGCTTAGGAAAGAGGCAAAGGTCGAAGCCTAACTCACCACAGAAATAAGGCTAGACATCATTAAACTACTTTCAAGAAGTCAAGATGTTTTTGCATGATCATATTAGGGCACGTCAGGCCACTGAAACGTGGATATGCTATTAAGATTGGTGTTTAAAAAAAAACCCATACTAATGGTTCTACAATAGTCAAGCTAATCATGAGGTTTAGGCTACTGGTCTACCCAGAAAGGAAAATTGCATCAAATGCCAAATTGAAAGACAGGACTTATGTGCCTCCTCCATTTTGTCTATATGTGGGGCATGGTTGTTATCAAGCCAGTCTCATCAAAAGCTTCTGGCCAATATCGATTCATTTTCGTGGATGTTGGTTACTTCACTAAGATGGTAAAAGTCGCTTCATATGCCAATATTACAAGTCATCAGAACAAAAAAGAAAAAAAAAAGAGAAAGAAAAAATGTCGAAAAGATCATATTTAATCGCACAATGTCAAAAGTCTGCGGTCTGTTCAAAGATCAGGTGCCACATATCAGTGCAGCAAAAGCAACCAAAAAGAAAAAAAAAAGATCATAAAAAGACCAAGACTTGTAAGGATTGGCATACAGAAGCTACTATTTACCCTCTATGCTTATCAAACGTTGCCCAATACTGTTACGGGGGCAACACATTTCTCTTTGGTTTTGCCCATTGGAGTCGAAATTCTATCAGAGCTGAAATTGGATGAGGCAGAATAGATTCAATCTCAATATGATCAGTTGCCAAACTGGGAAGGACCTTATATGGCAAAGAAGGCATGTTTTTGAGGAGCATGGGTATTGTCTAATGACCTGCCCAATCCGAAAAAAAAATCAAAATAAAAAAATCCAAAAAAAATCAAATCAAAAAAGAAAAAATAGAAATTTTCAGCAAAAAAGAAGAAAGAAAATGGAGAGGCCAAGGCGAAAACCCGCAAAGGGCGCTTTGAGACCAAGGAGGATTTAAGTTGAAAACCCGAAAAGGGCGGCTCAAATTTTTATCAAAGGGGGGCATATAGCAGTCTTGCCATGCATGAATTAATAATGAAGAAGTATGCTACGTCTTAGGGCATCGACAAAGTACTCCAGATCCCCTAAACACATATTGAGCTTAAAAAGGTCCTCAAGAAGTTGGAACTGAGAAGCTCAGACTGCGATATCTGGAGCACCTAGTTTCCCTTTTACCCATTTTAAATTTGTTATTTGTGATTATACTATTCTTTTCAAAATATGTTCACAATAAATTGCCTTCTCAATTGCGGTTGCTATCATTGCTTAACTTATTTGTTGCGAGTTATGCTCCTAATTAATTTCCTTCTCGTCCATTTATATGATCTCTTTCAAGCATTTTACATTGAAATAATGATTAGTGGACTAATAATACTTTCATAAAATGAGTTTCGCATATTACTCTGGAAACTTCTAAATAATACAAGAACTTGAAACAGGACTATTGTTTAAAACTCACCAAGTTTAAGGAAGAGTCTAAATTAAGGTTATCTCTTCGGATTTTGGTGGTTGAGCAAACAACAAGATATTGCGTCATGGGGCATCGTTAACCCAAGTGTAAAATGAGGATCATTCCCGAGAAAAAATTGATATTCTTCATTCACGCGAGCATCATGCATACACATCTGATTTGGTCACCCGAGGAGTGATCAGTTGATGGAACAAACTACAGGCCCTATACCCCCGAGTCGTAGTGGGATGGTTGGGAAAAGATTCAGATCCTATACCCTAAGTCATAAGGAGATAAACCCTAAAGTTACAGTGGGGAAAATCTGTTGAACAGTTATAATCCTTTCATCGAGTTTTCTGTCGTCAATATCAGCCGAACAAGATGGCAGCATAATACGTCAGCGATAGAGCCATGATAAACGATGAGCGATGACAACCTTAAGCAGGGATCATTCTCATGAAATTATGCATTTGATTCATTCTGATCATTGTAAGAAATCATTCTCATGACATTCTGCATTCATACAAATGTCATCCATAAGACACATCTATTTAGGGGCATTTGATTCATTCCGACCATTGCATCCTAATCTTTGTAAAAAGACCATTCTCATGACATTCTGTATTCATACAAATATCGTCCATAATACATTTAGTTAGGCGCATTAGATTCATTCTGATCATTGCATTCTAACCATTTTGCATAAGCATAAACACAAAACTGATTTTACAGCACAGGTCCCCTAGAGGGCGTTGTCACAACATCGGTGAATTCGAAGATCTTGCCTTCTTGAACAGAGCGAATTGAAGACAATAGATCTAGCAATCCTGAAGTTGCGGAAGCAGATTGAAGCCATACAAATCTTATTCCCTCAAAGTTCCAGTGGAGTAGGTTGAGGCTATAAATCCCTCCTCCCTGAGTTTACAATGAGGATCAGTCCGTATTTCTTTGAAGTTTCAGCAGAGAAGATTGAGGTTACGAATCTATTCTCCCTGAATTTCTATCTCCTCAAAGTTCCAGTGGAGTAGGTTGAGGCTACAAATCCCTCCTCCCTGAGTTTACAATGAGGATTAGTCTATATTTCTCTAAAGTTTTAGCAGAGAAGATTGAGGTTACGAATCTCTTCTCCCTAAATTTCTATCTCCTCAAAGTTCCAGTGGAGTAGGTTGAGGCTACAAATACCTCCTCCCTGAGTTTACAATGATGATCAGTCCGTATTTCTTTAAAGTTTCATCAAAGAAGATTAAGGTTACGAATCTCTTCTCCCTGAATTTCTATCTCCTCGAAGTTCCAGTGGAGTAGGTTGAGGCTACAAATCCCTCCTCCCTGAGTTTACAATAAGGATCAGTCCGTATTTCTTTGAAGTTTCAACAGAGAAGATTGAGGTTACGAATCTCTTCTCTCTGAATTTCTATCTCCTAGAAGTTCCAGTGGAGTAGGTTGAGGCTACAAATCCCTCCTCCCTGAGTTTACAATGAGGATCAGTCTGTATTTCTTTGAAGTTTCAGTAGAGAAGATTGAGGTTACGAATCTCTTCTCCCTAAATTTCTATCTCCTCGAAGTTCCAGTGGAGTAGGTTGAGGCTACAAATCCCTCCTCCCCGAGTTTACAATGAGGATTAGTCCGTATTTCTCTGAAGTGTCAGCAGAGAAGATTGAGGTTACGGATCTCTTCTCCCTGAATTTTTATCCCCTCGAAGTTCTAGTGGGGAAGGTTGAAATTCTCCCTGATGTTACAGATGAGCAGATTAGAGCTACAAGTCTGGGATCAAAACGCTAGTTCTCGGGCCCTTGAAGATGTAGTGGGATAGAATGAAGCTACTTGAAGAAAAAAAGCACCAAGAAGCCAAGATTCGGCGAGACCGGGCAAATTTGGCCCTCTTTAAAGTCTTTGCTCCATTCCCGTTACACGGCAATGAGCAAAGAGGGGCAACAGTAGGAGCCCAAATCTACCCAGGCCCATTCATCAACCAAAAAAAAACCAAATGAAAACAAAACAGGAATAACAAAAATTAAACAGTCCATTAAAAGTTCATTACAGCCCAATCAGTCCATAGCCCAATACATTAAACCCAAGTTTACTACCCAAATACTACCCAAAATACCGAGGCCCAATAACCTAATATCAGAACTGGCCCAAATGGCCCAAACAGGATGGGATTTTGGAAACCCTAGCCACGAAAACCTAGTAGCACCGCACTCGTGTCTCCACTCGCGCCACCACGCGCCTCCCTCGCCACGTCCGTGTACCAGGCTGGCCTCTGTACCTTCGTACTTGTACAACACAACAAAACACAACGAAAATTGTAAGAAAAACAAAAAGAAAAATGATGTATTTTTATTTTTCAATTTTTATTTTTGATATTCGGCTATAAAAAACGGGAAGAAATATTGTAAAGGGGACACGTTTTTACGAATACACAAGAAATAAAAATAAAAAAAAGAATTTCAAAGAGGTTTCTTTTCGATTTCATTTGGCGATTTTTTTTTTTAAGTTCTGTATTTTGCATTTTCTTCCTTTCTTTCCTTTTCTGCATGTGAGAATAAAAGAGGTAACGAGATAAGAAATTACCTGATTTGGGGGGTATCGTCGTGCGACATCATCCACCGATTTCAGTGGTGGAATGGTGGTCGGATGGCGCCGATCTCTGAGGCGGCCGAATATCGAGAGAGAGGGAGGAGACTCTGATTTTTGTTTTTCTAAATGACTAGGGTTTGTTTTTTTTAAGATTTTATTTCTTTTTAAATCGATTGAAACGACGCCGTTTGAAGCCTGATGAAATGGCCTCAAAACGACGCCGTATTGGCCATCCGACCCACGCGACCCGACCCTCACCATTCAGAATTCGCGTGTTTCCTATTAGTGGGGAATTTGTGCATTTGGTCCCTCCCTGTTTCGCCATGATTTTATTGAGTCCTTTTTATTGTTTCTTTTGTTATTGCTATTTTTACCTTGGATTTTCGCGCCTTCTTAAATCAGTCCAATCTGCATGCTGCGTTTTGGATCACGAAAATTTGCTGGTTTAATCCCTAACTGTTTATGTGCATTTTAATTTGGTCCTTGATTCAGTTTAAATAAGTTTTGTAAAATAGCTTGTTAATTTTATTCTTAATTCAATTAGGTATCTTTTTTTGTTCTTTTCTCAGTTTTTGTTTATAAAACCATTTTATTCATTATTATAAGCTTGTTTTAACAAAATTATTTTGAAGTAGATTTTTCAATATCTTAATTTGTTTTATGCTTCCACTTGTATTTTTTTTATTTATTATATAAATGTGTAACTTCAAATATCTTTATGTTTCTTGTTTTAAAGAATTTCATAATATTCACTCGAATACTCTTGCATATTATTAACATCTACATATATATATATATGTGTATAATTAGTATTTAAATTATTTTATTGATTTCGTAATATTGTTGATGTATGTATTTTATTATTCTTATTACTTTGCTTATCATTGATCTAATGTTTCTTAATTATTGTTATTATGTATGTTTTAATCCTCGTTCTATATTTATTTGTTGCTTGAGATTCAATAGCATTGTATATCACTTGTAAGTAATTGCTCCATATTGTATGTTATTATGCAATCACATTGTATTCACTTAAAAACATTATGTTTCAACACTATTCGAACTTTAAAATCATTTTTACTTAAAATTTTCAAAATAAGGTGATGTTCGTGCGTTTGGAAATTCAAAGAAATCGTGCCCAATCGTGCTAGGCGTGGTTTTTTGTTTGACCAAATAAATGAACATCCTTTCAAATTTTGTCCATATTTCCAAAACAAGGTAATATTCGTGTGTTTGGAATTTCGAAGAAATCGTGCCCAATCGTGCTGGGTGTGATTTTTTGACCAAATAAACGAATATCCTTTTAAATTTTGTCCATATTTCCAAAACAAGGTAATATTTGTGTGTTTGGAAATTCGAAGAAATCGTGCCCAATAGTGCTGGGTGTGATTTTTTTACCAAATAAGCAAATATCCTTTCAAATTTTGTCCATGTTTCCAAAACAAGGTAATATTCGTGCGTTTGGAAATTCGAAGAAATCGTGCCCAATCGTGCTGGGTGTGATTTTTTGTTTGACCAAATAAACGAATATCCTTTCAAATCTTGTCCAAATTTTCAAAATAAGTTCATATTTGTACATTTGGAAATTCGAAGAAATCGTGCCCAATCGTGCTGGGTTGTGGTTTTTTTTTGTTTGTCCAAATAACCAAATACCCTTTCAAAATTTCAATACATGTGCTTGGAGAATTTTGGGGCTGATCTTGAATTCAAGGACTCAGATTGTTGTATCCAATCGTACTGGATGTGATACTCTATTCCTTCGGAACAAGGGAATCTCAATATTCAATCAAGTTATTTAAAATTATAGAAAAAAAAAGAACAAAATTTAAAAATCATTTCTAACTTTTCAACATTAGGACATTAATTAGTCAATTTGGTACCAATTTTGGGCGTCGCGAGGGTGCTAATCCTTCCTCGCACGTAACCGACTCCCGAACTCGTTTGCTTCTAGAAATTCGTAAACCAAAATTTATTTCAAAGGTGACCCGATCACACCTAAACAAAAAGGATTGGTGGAGACTCCATATTTTTAAAGTCGATTCCCATTTTTTTTAAAAAACACCCAAAAAATGGTTTCAACATGCGATACCATCGTTTATATTTTCATTTGGTGGGCTATGTATGAAACCACCGTAATTATTCTTGTTGGTGGGCTATGTGCTATACCACCCTATTATTGACTATTGCTGGGCTATATGTGAAACCACCAGGTACTTAGTATCATTCCGAAGGGATCATCGAGAAATTTTCTAAGTAAATATATTTCATGTGGCTTGTGGTGTTGAGTACAGGGAATATGTGCAAGTAAATGTGAGCAATATATATGTATATGGTTGGAAGGTGGTAAGAAATGAGATGAGTAAGCTTGATTATTAAAATTTGATTTGTTCTTACTCAATATATAATGTTTGTGGTTGCTTTCATATGGTATGATGTTTATGGTTTTCATGTAAACTTACTAAGCTTAAACTTACTCCCTTTCTTCTCCATTGTTTTATAGTGTCCAAGAGCCAGCTCGAGACAGGAAGATAATCGGAAGATCACCCACACGATCAGCTCATTTCGGTATATTTAGACTTAGCATTTTGAATATGGAATGTATAGGGGCTAGACTTAGTGAAATGTTATGTTGTTTTGGCCAAATGTGTTGGCTTTTTTATAGATGAACTCGTTTGTAATTGGCCATGGTTGATGGCTCATTATTATTATATGAAAAGATGAGGTTATTCATGAATGTGTATGATGCATAATTTGGTTACTTGGTTAATGATTGAATGTGATTCATGTTGTATGAATTAAGGTGATAAAAAGAGCTTGGCAAATATCCTTGTTCATGTCCACACGGGTAGGCACACGGGAGTGTGTCTAGGCCGTGTGTGACACACGGTCAGTCCCATCGGTGTGTGGTTGGGCCGCCTGTCCCCTGCATAATAGTAATGCAAGTTAGTGTCGACCGTAGGTGGAGCACACGGGCGTGTGACAGGCCGTGTGTCTCCTATGAGGTTGCTAACGTCATAAATAGAGTACCCCGATTTTCACAAACGGATGAGGACACGGGCGTGTCTAGGCCATGTGAAGGACACGGGCCAAAGACACGGGCATGTGCCTAGTCGTGTCGAAACCCTTGTAGGTTCGAAAGGAAAAATAAGTTCCATACTGGCTATAGACATGGGTGTGTGTAACCATACGGCCTACTCACACGGGCGTGTCCCATTTCACACGGGAGTGTGGCCCTATTTAGGCAAAAATTTTCTAAGTATACAAAAGTTTCTGGTTTGATTTCGAGACTCTTTGTTTGCAAGTTTAAGGCCTCGTGGGCCCATAATAAGGATGGTATGAATGTGAATGGGAAGGTTTAAGCTGGAATGAAATTTAATAGTCCAAAGTTGTATGTTGAAGCAATTTAATTCTGGTAATGCCTCGTACCCGGTTTTGGCATAGAAATGGGTAAGGGGTGTTACATTTAGTGGTATCAGAGCTATGGTTTAATCGGTTCTCAAACTACCGTAGCATGTGTAAGAGTCTAGCTATACATGCCATAAACGTATATTGATAGTGTGGTGACTTCTGACAATTTTAAACTGTGTTTTCGTATAGTAAATGGATCCCGAACGTTCTGCTATTGAAGACGCTGTTAGTAACCCGCCGGTTCCCGCGCAAGGGACTATGCTTGTAGAAAGTAGACCTGAGACAATGGGCTAAGGAGAAGAGGCTCGGGAAGCCTTTCTCCAAATGATGAGTAATTGGTACACGGAGTTTGTACGAGCAAACCCTAATGCTCAAGCTCCTCCACCCTCTCGTATACCTCAGCCAGTTCCTGTGGCTCCTCAAGGTATAAATTTGGTTCCTGTGGCTCCCGGGGAATTCAGTGCTAATATAAACGATGACCCTGAGAGGGCGAAGTTCTAGCTTGAGAACTCAATGCGGGTATTTGATGAACTCTCCTGCACACCTGAGGAGAGCTTGAAATGTGACGTGTCATTGCTGAAGGACTCAGCATATCGTTGGTGGAAAACGTTGACGTCGGTAGTTCCAAGGGAGATAGTGACATGGGACTTCTTTTCGGAAGAGTTCTGAAAGAAGTACATAAGTCAGAGATTTATGGATAAAGAACGGAAAGAGTTCCTCAAATTGAAGCAAGGCAAAATGACTGTGGCAGAGTATGAGCGCGAGTTTGTTAGGCTCAGTAAGTATGCATAAGAGTGTGTGTCTACGAAAGTTATTTTGTACAAGAGGTTCGAAGACGGGCTAAATGAGGATATCAGATTGCTAGTTGGGATTTTGGAATTGAAAGAATTGTGGTGTTGGTTGATAGGGCATGTAAGGTTGAGAAACTGAATAAGGAAAAGAGAAAATTCATGAGTGAGGCCCAAGATGCAAGAAAGATGCCAATGAGTAAATCGTTCCCAGCTCAACCAAAGAGGTCCAAGGAAATGGACCCTTGGACGACTGCGTCAGTTGGATATTCACACCAAGATCAAGGTAATACATACTCGAGCTCGAGAGTTCAAGCCACCTCAATGGCAAGCGTGGGAAATCCAAAGTCAAATAAATCGAAGTGTCCAAATTGTTGTAGGCAACACACTAGGGAGTGTTGAGGGAACAACCGTACTTGTTACAAGTGTGGTTCACCAGACCATTTCATCCGAAATTGTCCAAAGAGGGATGAGAATGAAAGAAAGCAAGAAGTAAGATCAAGCAATGTATCTTCGAGGGGTAGATCGCAAAAGAACCCGGGAGGTGGGACTAGTAGTAGAGGTGCACCTAGAGTCTCTGCTGTGAGATTGTAGGGTGGAGCACCTGCAAGGACTTATACGATTCGCGCTCGCGAAGATGCATTATATCTAGATGTGATAACGGGTACTTTTTCTCTTCAAGATATCTTTTTGTTGCTTTGATTGATCCAGGGTCTACCCATTCTTACATTTGCATGAAATTGGCATCTAGCATGAGTATGATTGTTGAGTCCACGAAATTTGAAGTAATAGTGTCAAACCCGTTAGGCAAACATGTGCTAGTTGACAAGGTGTGTAGGAATTGTCCTTTGACAATTAGATGTCATTGTTTTTCGACAAATCTCATGTTGTTGCCGCTTGATGAATTTGACCTGATTCTTGGTATGGATTGGTTGACTGCTCATAATGTTTTAGTAAACTGTGGTAGTAAGTTTATTGAATTGAGATGTGTAAATGGAGATGTCATTCGAGTTGAATCAGGTAAATCAGATAGTTTGCCTGTAATGATTTCATCTATGGTAGCTGCGAAATACTTAAGAAAAGCCTTTGTGCTAAATACTCAAGAGTCAGAAGTAAAGATTGAATCAGTGACAGTGGTATGCGAGTACCCAGATGTGTTCCCAGAA
Source organism: Gossypium australe (assembly GCA_005393395.2). NCBI lineage: Eukaryota > Viridiplantae > Streptophyta > Magnoliopsida > Malvales > Malvaceae > Gossypium > Gossypium australe. The sequence continues at coordinate 93,347,100 of CM016616.1, forward strand.
GAGTTACCTAGATTGCCTCTAGTTAGAGAGGTCGAGTTTGAGATTGAGTTAGTTTTAGGTATAACACCTATTTCGGTTGCCTCGTATAGGATGGCAGCATTGGAATCGAAAGAATTGAAGGTTTAGTTGCAAGAGTTAACGGATAAGGGTTTTGCAAGACCGAGCTATTCATCGTGGGGTGCTCTAGTACTTTTTGTTAAGAAGAAAGACAAGTCAATGAGTTTATGTATAGATTACAGACAACTCAACAAGGTAACAGTGAAGAATAAGTATCCTTTGCCAAGGATAGATGATATATTTGCCCAACTGAAGTGTAACAGTCCGGTTTATACCCTAGTTGGAACAGTGGTTTTGGGACCACGAACCTGAGTCCGAATAATATTTTAATATTATTTTCTGTGTCGTTGATATGTGACTATGCATGAGGTAAATTTCTGTGAGTTAAATTGTCTGTCTGTATGTTTAATTTGACAGAAGGATGAAATTGCATTAAATGTGAAAGTTGTTTGCTATTTGTTAATGCACCTTTGGGTTGTGGCTTTTTAAAGTTATGGCTTTAAATGGCAATATAGCCAATATTATAATAAGTGGGTGGCAAAGGTCATAAATGACCTTGTAACTACGTATAATATATGTATTATTATGAAAGGTTATATTGGTAACTTAGATTTTATCATATTATTAATAAAACAAAAGCTTAAAATAAGCTATAATGTGGTCTTCTTCCACCGATTTGAGAAAGAATAAGAAAGAATTAAGCTCTTCACATATTCGGCTACTATCAAGCTTAATTCAAGGTTCATTTTTTATCAATTTTCGATAATTTTTACGTTTTTGCAATCGTTGCTTCGAGTGCTTTAAAACCCATGTCTCAATTTAATGTATTGATGATGTTTTTGAGTTATGCCATGGTTGATTTGTTGAGCTTTGTGATGCTTTAAGGTGTTAAATGATAGATTGGTGGTGGATGAACATATTTTGTTCGTGAATATTTGATGAATTTAGCTAATTAGGGCTAAATTGAGAAAATATTATTTTGAGAGACTTAATTGAAAATTTGATGAAAAATGTGGACTTGTATGTGATGTATATGTATTCGGCCAAGCATGTATATGTGTGAATTTTGTGAATTTGATGTTTTGTGAAAGATACACTAAATTGTTAAAGTGTGAAAATTTGAGGGTTAAATTGCAAATAGCCCTAAATGTGTGCCATGGATTGAATTGTATGAATTAGTGAATAAAAAGGGTTAATTCTGAATATGTTTATATCAAGAACCGAAGAAAACAGACTTAGATCGCGGGAAAGCGAAAGTAAACGAGTAGCCGTTTCTATTCCGATAAACCGAATCCGAGGTAAGTCAATATGCAAATAAATGTATATGTATGCATTTGTAATTGTTTATATAATTAATGATGATATTGAATGCTTATGTTATGAGAGGTTATGCATTTGAATTCTGAGATAAGTTCGATATAGTGATTAAGTCCGAGAAGCCCCGTACAAACCTAGGAATAGCTAGAATTGATTATGTCACGACATAGGTATCTGTTCCGTTTTATCATGTAAGACCACGTCTGGGACGTTGGCGTTGATTTGAGATTCATGTAAGACCCTGTCTGGGACTGTGGCATCGATATCTGATTATGTGTAAGACCACGTCTGGGACGTTGGCATCAATATAAGTTTTACGAGTAAGACCACATCTGGGAAGTTGGCATCGATACAAGCTTTACGTGTAAGACCATGTCTGGCACATCGGCATTGTATTGATTCGTATAAGACCCTGTCTGGGACAGTGGCATCAATATCTGAGTGCATGTAAGACCTCGTGTGGGACGTTGGCATGGTACAACCATTCCGAGCTTTCTGGGTATCTTACTAGATTCCTATTGGTTCAACGGGCAAGTCTGAGAAACAAATGGCAAATTGGAGCTTTGATAGATTTAGTAAATGGATATCCGATTCAGGTATGTTGATTATACACTATAAGTGTATATAAGGTAAGTATCCAAATGATCTTACTATGATAATTTGTATATGGAACTTATGATATGATAAGAATTATTTTGGTTAGATGAGCTATGTGTTTATATGATTCTTGAATGGTGGAAATGGCTAATGAGGTTAAAAATGTATGAACCAAAGTAAAAATGTGAAAGTTGCTAAGTGATTGATATGTGCCAATGTATTTAACTGTATATATGCCTTCCATACCAAGTTTATTTGTTTATGACTTACTAAGCTTTTGGAAAGCTTACTCTGTGTGTATTTTTCTCTGTTTTATAGGTCGTCAAAGCTACTGAAGGCTCGGGACCGTCACGGATGGTCATCACACTACTAAAACTTATTTTGGTACACTTTGAGAATGTATATAGCTCAATATGGCATGTATAGGCTAGTTTTGGTATATATTGTAAAGTGAACTTAGCCATGTGATTTGGCTAGTTATGTTTTGGTAATATGCTTTAATGATTGAGATATGTGAAGTTGTTTTGGTATGATTTATTGATATATGAAATGGTTATGAGGTGGTAAGTATATATTGATGAAAGGAGTTTGGGTATAATTGAGATTTAGTCATGCAAATTGGTATGTTTGGAATTGGTTTGAATGGATTGTAGTGTGATTACCTTAGTGGGCAAATATGCATGAATTGGTTGATTATTTTGGTATGTTTTGATAGTTAAATGTGTATGAGATATCTTGTTAAATATGGCTTGTAGGTTTGACCCTTATGGGTGGCATTTTGGCCTTGTAAATGGCTAAAATGTCACACGGTTGTGGCACACGGGCGTGCCTAACAACCGTGGGTGAATTGTAGGATGCAGTTTGGTATCACACAGCCTCGACATGGGCGTGTCATCTAACCGTGGTGTGCCAGTCAGTAGCTAGCTAAGAGCAAACGGCTAAGGCACACCCGCGTGCTTGGTGGCCGTGGTGGGGAAGTCAGTATAGGACCACGGTCAGGATACACGAGCGGGTCTGGTGGCCGTGAGGATTAAGTCAGTATATAGACACGGATAGACACATGGGGGTGTCTAGAAGCCGTGGAGGGCACACGGTCTCCTCCCACAGGCGTGTCTCCTCTGTATATTAGAAAAGTTTTAAATTTTTCGTGAATTTCGTATATGTTCCGGTTTGGTCCCGACTCGGTTTGTAAGCATGATTAAGGTCTCGAGGACCCGTTTAAGGGACATTATGTCTGAGAATGATGATTGAATGTATAATTTTGTCTGCGAATGTGTCGTATATGTCTGGTAACGCTCCTAACCTTAATCTGGCGATGGACATAGGATAGGGGTGTTACATTTGATTGGTTTTAGATCTACGGTTTAGCCAATTCTCGAACTAATGTAGCATGTTAGAGTCTAGCTATACATGCCATATATCTGAACTGTGATAGTGTCATGAATCCCTAGCTATACATGCCATATATCTGAACTGTGATAGTGTGATGAATCCTGATGTGTAAAATGTGATTTTTCGTATAGTATGGATCCCGAAAGAGTCGTAGCTGACAACGTAGAAAGTAATGCGCCTGCTCCCACCCAAGGGACAGTGCTCTCTGATTCGAGACCGGCTACGAGCGGTCAAGGGGGAGATGCTAAACAAGCTTTCTTCCAGATGATGAGTGAGTGGTTCACTCAATTCATAAGAAATAACCCGACTGTTTCACAACCCCCACCCCCAGTTAATCCCCCTCAAACTATAGTTCTGCCACCGGTTATGCATCCGAATCTGTTGAATAAGCCTCCTGTTGATAAGATCTGTAAGTATGGGGCCGAGGAATTCTGGGCTACTAAAGATGATGATGCTGAAAGGGCCGAGTTCTGGATTGAAAATGCTATTCGGCTATTTCATGAAATGCCTTTGACTCCAGAAGAATGCATAAAGTCTATTGTATCGTTACTTCGAGATGTAGCCTATCAATGGTGGAAAACCTTAATTTCTGTTGTTCCGAGAGAACGAGTTACGTGGGACTTCTTTCAGATCGAGTTTCGGAAGAAATATATCAGTGAGAGGTTCGTTGATCAGAAACGAAAGGAATTTCTAGAACTTAAACAGGGCCGAATGACTGTTTCTGAGTATGAACGAGAATTCGTGAGACTAAGTCAGCATGCCCGGGAATGTATATCTTTTGAAGCTATAATGTGCAAAAGATTCGAAGATAGCCTTAATGAAGACATCCGTCTGTTAGTTGGGATATTAGAAATAAAAGAGTTCGTTGTACTCGTTGACCGAGCTTACAAAGCTGAGACACTCGGGAAGGATAAAAGAAAAGCTGAGTCTGAAGCTCGTGATATGAAAAAGAGATTTCAGAGTAAATCATTTCAGTCTGCTCCGAAAAGATTCAAAGATTATCAGAATCGTTCCAGAGATAATGTGGGACAATTGAACGGGAATCGAGCTAAATCAAAAGTGAGTTCCAAAACTCCAACAACTTCAGTGGCCAGTGTTGGTAATGTTCGATCCGAGAGACCTGAATGTAAGCATTATGGAAAAAGACATCCGGGAAGTTGTAGATTAAATGACAGAGCTTGTTTCAGATGTGGATCACTTGATCATTTTATCCGTGATTGCCCTGAGACTGTTGAGCCAGAAGCTATTCAGAATGTGAGATCTAATAATGCACCTGTAAGAGGTAGATCATCGAAGAACGTAAGAAACGTCAGTGGTAGTCAAAGAACTATGAGAGACAATGTTGTCCGATCTGAAGCTAGAGCGCCTACCAGAGCATATGCTATCCGAGCTCGAGAGGAAGCTTTATCGCCAGATGTTATAACGGGTACTTTTACTCTTTACGGTACTTCTATGATTGCTTTGATAGACCCTGGTTCTACGCATTCATATATTTGCATAAATTTAGTATTCAGCAAGACTTTGCCTGTAGAGTCTACTGAGTTTGCTATAAAAGTATCGAACCCCTTAGGTAAAAGTGTCCTTGTTGATAAAGTATGCAAGAACTGCCCGTTAATGTTTCGAGATATCTGTTTCTCTACTGATCTGATGCTTTTGCCATTTGATGAATTCGATATTATTCTGGGTATGGATTGGTTGTTTATGCATGATGCTGTTGTGAACTGTAAAAGAAAAACTATAGATTTGAGATGTCCGAATGATGAGATTGTACGGATTGAGTCTGATGATTTGAATGGATTGCCTGCTGTAATATCTATTTTGAAAGCTCAGAGCTATGTGAAAAAGGGTTATGAGGCATATTTTTCTTATGTGATTGATTCGAAAGTATTCGAGAAGAAAGTTGAATCAGTGCCTATTGTCTGTGAGTTTGCTAATGTGTCCCTTGAAGAATTGCCGGGTTTGCCTCCGATTCGTGAAGTTGAGTTCGGTATTGAGTTGCTACCTGGTACCACACCTATTTCGATAGCTCCGTATAGGATGGCACCAACAGAGTTGAAAGAGTTAAAGTCACAGTTGCAAGAGTTGACCGATAGAGGATATGCTAGATCGAGTTCCTCGCCTTGGGGTGCTCCTGTTCTGTTCGTGAAAAAGAAAGATGGCACGATGAGAATGTGTATTGATTATCGTCAGCTGAATAAAGTGACAATAAAGAATAAATATTCGTTGCCCCGTATAGACGATTTATTTGATCAATTAAAGGGAGCTACTGTGTTTTCAAAGATTGACTTGAGATCAGGATATTATCAATTAAGGGTGAAAGATTCAGATATTCCAAAGACTGCTTTCAGAACGAGGTACGGACATTATGAATTCTTAGTTATGCCATTTGGATTAACCAATGCTCCTGCTGTCTTTATGGATCTGATGAACAAAATTTTCAGATCGTATCTAGATCGATTTGTTGTGGTGTTTATAGATGATATTTTGATTTATTCGCGTGATGAAAATGAGCATGCTGAACATTTGAGAATCGTGTTGCAAACTTTGAGAGAAAAGCAATTGTACGCGAAATTCAGCAAATATGAATTCTGGTTGCACGAGGTTAGTTTTCTAGGACATATTGTGTCAGCCTCTCAAATACGAGTGGATCCGAGTAAGATTTCTGCTATTCTAAATTGGAAACCTCCGAAGAATGTGTCTAAAGTCCGTAGTTTTCTGGGCTTAGCTGGTTATTACCGTAGATTTGTAAAAGGCTTTTCAGTGATAGCTACTTCGTTGACTAAACTGCTTCAGAAAGATGTCAGATTTGAATGGACAGATAAATGTCAGAAAAGTTTTGATCAGTTGAAAATTTTGTTAACAGAAGCTCCAGTGTTAGTACAGCCAGAATCGGGTAAAGAATTTGTTGTATATAGTGATGCTTTGTTAAATGGTCTGGGATGTGTTTTGATGTAGGAAGGCAAAGTGGTAGCTTATGCCTCGAGACAGTTGAAGCCTCATGAAAAGAACTATCCGACGCACGACCTTGAGCTTGCTGCGATTGTGTTTGCACTTAAGATTTGGCGCCATTATCTGTACGGTGAAAAATGTCACGTATTTTTAGATCATAAAAGTTTGAAATATTTGATGACTCAAAACGATCTGAACCCGCGTCAGAGAAGATGGCTTGAGTTGTTGAAAGATTATGAGCTTGTGATAGATTACCATCCGGGTAAAGCGAACGTTGTTGCTGATGCATTGAGTAGAAAATCATTGTATGCACTACGAGCTTTGAATACTCAACTGGATTTCTCTGATGATTGTTCTGTGTTAGCAGAATTAAAAGCAAAATCGTTGTTTTTACAACAAATATGTGATGCTCAGAAATTTGACAATGAATTACTAGCGAAACGAGCTTAGTGTGAAGTGAATTCTGAATCTGAATTTAAAATTGTTGATGATTGTTTGAGATTCCAGGATCGTATTTGTGTTCCGAGAAATCCAAAGTTAATTCAGTTTATTTTGAATAAAGCACATAATAGTCATTTATCTGTTCATCTGGGAAATACAAAGATGTATCATGATTTGAAGCGACACTATTGGTGGTCTGGCCTGAAACGAGACATTTCTGACTTTGTTTTGAAGTGTTTAGTTTGTCAGCAAGTGAAAGTCGAACATCAAGTTCCGTCTGGGTTGTTACAACCGATTTTGATTCCTGAGTGGAAATGGGATAGAGTGACGATGGACTTTGTTTCTGGTTTGCCTCTGATTCCGAGAAAGAAAGACGCGATTTGGGTCGTAGTTGACCGATTGACGAAATCTGCCCATTTTGTTCCGGTAAGATCTGACTTTTCACTTGAGAGATTAGCCGAGCTTTATATTTCTGAGATTGTGAGATTGCACGGGGTGCCACTATCTATTGTGTCAGATAGAGATCTGAGGTTCGCAGTTCTAGAAGAAATTGCAAGAGGCTTTGGGCACGAGACTCCATTTTAGTACAGCTTTTCATCCGCAAACTGACGGCCAATCTGAGCGGATCATTCAGATTTTAGAGGATATGTTAAGATGCTGTATACTTGAGTTTAATGGTTCGTGGGAACAGTATCTGTCTTTGATTGAATTTGCATACAACAATAGTTTTCAGTCGAGTATCAAAATGGCACCATATAAAGCTTTGTACGGACGAGAATGTCGAACACCTCTATATTGGACTGAACTCAGTGAAAATAAGCTTTACAGGGTTGATTTGATAAAAGAGTCAATACAGAAAGTGAAGTTGATCCGAGATTGTTTGAAAGCAACATCTGATCATCAGAAGTCTTATGCAGACTTGAAACGAAAAGATATAGAATTTGAGATCGGCGATAAAGTATTACTGAAAGTGTCTCCGTGGAAGAAAGTGTTTTGATTCGGACGTAAAGGCAAATTAAATCCGAGGTTTATCGGACCGTATGAGATAATTGAACGTGTTGGGCCTGTTGCATATAAATTGAAATTGCCTTCAGAACTAGAAAAGATACACAATGTATTTCATGTTTCAATGCTTCGTAGATATCGATCCGACCCGTCACATGTGATTGCCCCATCTGAAATTAAAATCTGATCTGATATGACATATAAAGAAGAACCGATCCGTATTTTAGCTCGTGAAGTGAAAGAGTTGAGAAATAAGAAAATTTCGTTAGTAAAAGTATTATGGAATCGACATGGGATTGAAGAGGCTACCTGGGAGCCTGAAGATTCAATGAGACAACAATATCCGAATCTGTTTAACGGTAAGATTTTCGGGGACGAAAATCCCTAAGGGGGAGAATTGTAACAGTCCGGTTTATACCCTAGTCAGAACAGTGGTTTTGGGACCACGAATCCGAGTCTGAATAATATTTTAATATTATTTTCTGTGTCGTTGATATGTGACTATGCATGAGGTAAATTTCCGTGAGTTAAATTGTCTGTCTGTGCGTTTAATTTGACAAAAGGATGAAATTGCATTAAATGTGAAAGTTTGCTATTTGTTAATGCACCTTTGGGTTGTGGCTTTTTAAAGTTATGGTCTTAAATGGCAATATAGCCAATATTATAATAAGTGGGTGGCAAAGGTCATAAATGACCTTGAAACTATGTATAATATATGTATTATTATGAAAGGTTATATTAGTAACTTAGATTTTATCATATTATTAATAAAACAAAAGCTTAACATAAGCTATAATGTGGTCTTCTTCCACTGATTTGAGAAAGAATAAGAAAGAATTAAGCTCTTCACATATTCGGCTACTATCAAGCTTAATTCAAGGTTCGTTTTTGATCGATTTTCGATAATTTTTACATTTTTGCAATCATTGCTTCGAGAGCTTTAAAACCCATGTCTCAATTTAATGTATTGATGATGTTTGTGAGTTATGCCATGGTTGATTTGTTGAGATTTGTGATGCTTTAAGGTGTTAAATGATAGATTGGTGGTGGATGAACATATTTTGTTCGTGAATATTTGATGAATTTAGCTAATTAGGGCTAAATTCATAAAATATTATTTTGAGGGACTTAATTGCAAATTTGATGAAAAATGTGGACTTGTATGTGATGTATATGTATTCGGCCAAACATGTATATGTGTGAATTTTGTGAAAGATGGACTAAATTGTTAAAGTATGCAAATTTGAGGGTTAAATTGCAAATAGCCCTAAATGCGTGTCCATGGATTGAATTGTATGAATTAGTGAATAAAAGGGTTAATTCTGAATATGTTTACATCAAGAGTCGAAGAAAACGGACTTAGATCGCGAGAAAGCGAAAGTAAACGAGTAGCCGTTTCTATTCCGATAAACCGAATCCGAGGTAAGTCAATATGCAAATAAATGCATATGTATGCATTTGTAATTGTTTATACAATTAATGATGATATTGAATGCTTATGTTATAAGAGGTTATGAATTTGAATTCTAAGATAAGTTCGATATAGTGATTAAGTCCGAGAAGCCCCGTACGAACCTAGGAATAGATAGAATCGATTATGTCACGACATAGGTATCTGTTCCGTTTTATCATGTAAGACCACGTCTGGGACGTTGGCGTTGATTTGAGATTCGTGTAAGACCCTGTCCGGGACTGTGGCATCGATATCTGATTATTTGTAAGAGCACGTCTGGGACGTTGGCATCAATATAAGTTTTACGAGTAAGACCACGTCTGGAACGTTGGCATCGATACAAGCTTTACGTGTAAAACCATGTCTGGGACATCGGCATTGTATTGATTCGTATAAGACCCTGTCTGGGACAGTGGCATCGATATCTGAGTGCATGTAAGACCTCGTGTGGGACGTTGGCATTGTACAACCATTCCGAGCTTTCTGGGTATATTACTATATTCCTATTGGTTCAACAGACAAGTCTGAGAAACAAATGGCAAATTCGAGCTTTGATAGATTTAGTAAATGGATGTCCGATTCAGGTATGTTGATTATACACTATAAGTGTATATAAGGTAAGTATCCAAATGATCTTACTATGATAATTTGTATATGGAACTTATGATATGATAAGAATTATTTTGGTTAGATGAGCTATGTGTTTATATAATTCTTGAATGGTGGAAATGGCTAATGAGGTTAAAAATGTATGAACCAAAGTAAAAATGTGAAACTTGCTAAGTGATTGATATGTGCCAATGTATTTAATTGTATATATGCCTTCCATACCAAGTTTATTTGTTTATGACTTACTAAGCTTTTGGAAAGCTTACTATGTTTGTATTTTTCTCTGTTTTATAGGTCGTCAAAGCTACTGAAGGCTCGGGACCGTCACGGATGGTCATCACACTACTAAAACTTATTTTGGTACACTTTGAGAATGTATATAGCTCAATATGGCATGTATAGGCTAGTTTTGGTATATATTGTAAAGTGAACTTAGCCATGTGATTTGGCTAGTTATGTTTTGGTAATATGCTTTAATGATTGAGATATGTGAAGTTGTTTTGGTATGATTTATTGATATATGAAATGGTTATGAGGTGGTAAGTATATATTGATGAAAGGAGTTTGGGTATAATTGAGATTTAGTCATGCAAATTGGTATGTTTGGAATTGGTTTGAATGGATTGTAGTGTGATTACCTTAGTGGGCAAATAAGCAAGAATTGGTTGATTATTTTGGTATGTTTTGATAGTTAAATGTGCATGAGATATCTTGTTAAATATGGCTTGTAGGTTTGACCCTTATGGGTGGCATTTTGGCCTTGTAAATGGCTAAAATGTCACACGGTTGTGGCACACGGGCGTGCCTAACAATCGTGGGTGAATTGTAGGATGCAGTTTGGTATCACACAGCCTCGACACGGGCGTGTCATCTAACCGTGGTGTGCCAGTCAGTAGCTAGCTAAGAGCACACGGCTAAGGCACACACGCGTGTTTGGTGGCCGTGGTGGGGAAGTCAGTATAGGACCACGGTCAGGATACACAGGCGGGTCTAGTGGCCGTGAGGATTAAGTCAGTATATAGACACGGATGGACACATGGGGGTGTCTAAAAGCCGTGGAGGGCACACGGTCTCCTCCCACAGGGGTGTCTCCTCTGTATATTAGAAAAGTTTTAAATTTTACGTGAATTTTGTATATGTTCCAGTTTGGTCCCGACTCGGTTTGTAAGCATGTTTAAGGTCTTGAGGACCCGTTTAAAGGACATTATGTCTGAGAATGATGATTGAATGTATGATTTTGTCTGTGAATGTGTCCTATCTGTCTGGTAACGCTCCTAACCTTAATCCAGCGACGGACACAGGATAGGCGTGTTACATGAAGGGAGCTACGGTGTTTTCTAAGATAAACCTAAGGTCTGGTTATTATCAGTTGAGGGTCAAGGAGCAAGATGTGCCGAAAATTGCATTTCAGACAAGGTATGGCCATTATGAGTTTCTTGTCATGCCATTTGGCTTAACTGAATGCTCCTGCAATTTTTATGGATTTAATGAACCGTATCTTCCGACCGTATTTGGATAAGTTTGTGGTTGTTTTTATCGATGACATATTAATTTATTCCCGGGATTAGAGTGAGCATGCAGAGCACCTGAGACTTGTTTTGCAAACTTTAAGAGACAAGCAATTGTATGCTAAATTCAGCAAGAGTGAGTTTTGGCTTTTAGAGGTCAGATTTTTAGGACACATTGTGTCAAATCATGGCATTAGAGTTGATCCGAGTAAGATCTCGGCTATTGTGGAGTGGAAACTGCCAAGGAATGTGTCAGAAGTTAGAAGCTTTTTAGGTTTAGCGGGGTGCTACAGACGGTTCGTAAAAGGGTTCTCCATGATTGCTACCCCGATGAAGAACCTGTTGCATAAAGATGTTAAGTTCGAATGGACTGAGAAATGCCAATAGAGTTTCGAGAAATTGAAAACATTGTTGACTGAGGCATCGTTTTTAGTACAATCTGAGTCGAGAAAAGAATTTGTGGTCTACAGTGACACGTCATTAAGTGGTCTTGGCTATGTGTTGATGCAAGATGGTAAGGTAGTAGCTTACGCCTCGAGATAGTTAAAACCTGCATGAGAAGAATTATTCGACTCATGATTTGAAGTTGGCTGCGATAGTTTTCGCTTTGAAGATTTGGTGACACTATTTATATGAAGAGAAGTGTCGTGTAACACCCTAAATTTGGGCCAAGTAGAATTGGGCCTATTGGGCCTTGGGATGGGAGCGTTTAAAATATTTGAGAATAAGAGAATGGCACAATCGCATTTTAGATCTGTTGGGTGAGTGATTTTGGAAGGTTAAGGGGCTTCTATGAAGTCCTAGGTTCAAGCCATGTCTTATGGAAAATTTTTATTTTAGCATTAAGGGAACCCTGACTCCGGGTTGTAAGCCTTTTAATTAATTGTGATTAAAAGAAGACACAAAGAGAGCCTGTGGTGGAATGGTTGTGGCGTCACAGGTGTGGCAAGGAGAACAAAAGTTCAAGTCTCACTGCATGCAAAAAGGATTATTTATTTTACTCTTGTATGGCCAAGAGTTTATGTTGGATTTGAACTTTGTGTTGGAGAGTTTGAATTGGTCAAGCGAGTGATTTAATGAGTGGATTGTGGATGAGATTTTGGTGGAGAAAATCATGGAGTTTGACAAGGGGTGGAGTTGGCCAAATTTAGGAGTCTATAGGTGCCTATTCAGTTTTGACTTAGTGCCGTTTTGGTAAGGGGAAAACATAGGAATTCAGCTAGGTGGATTCTCTTTTCATTTTTGGTCATTTTCTCTATTTCTAGATTTCTGAGTTCCTAATCTCCTTTCCTCTCTTTTCCCTCTAGTGCCAAAATTGCAAGTAACCATTTGAGATTTTATTGTTCTGCAACTGTTCAGCAAATGTGCTGAAACCTTTAATTGTCAAAATACTGAAGCCTTGTGTTGTTTTGCCCAAGTCTCTTTCTTTCTTTCCTGTTTCGATCCCTGTCGAATCACTTAATTGTGAGTTGTCTCTCCTACCTTTTCTTGTTTGGTCGAATAGTGTTAGGACTCTACCTTGTTTTCTTTCAAATTTTCTCCTAAGCCGAACCTCTCCTCTTCTACCAATCAACCTGTTCAGGGAGGTAAGTATTGCTGGGCCGAATATTTCATAACTTATGGATTGGACTTAAAGTCGTATTTTCATATGCAATTTTGTTAATAGCATTTGTGATATTACAGATATTTGACTAAGAAGGGTAACCGATTGTGGTCAGTAGATTTAGGAGATTCAATGACTCTCATTCAAGCAAGGTGAGGAAGGTTTACGTTCTGGGTTTAATAATGGAACATAATTAACCTTAAATGGCATTCGACTAACAAAGTGTTTTTGGATTATAGGTTCGGTGTGAGTAGGTTAAACGCACGTTCGTAAACAAGGTGTGTACTCACACACACACCACCCTAAGTAGATCGGCAAATGCCGAAAAGCCGAAATTCCAGTGAATGATGCCACACGAGTGTGCGATCACACGTGTGGTGGACCGAGCCCACGAATATGGGCTTAAGACGGTTGAGGTCACCATGAGCATTCTCATAGTCTTAGTCGTTATGGGCCTCGTTGGGCCGATATGGGCTGTGTGGGCCCAATGGGCTCGTGGGCCCCACATGGACTAATTTACGAAAAGTGGCAGAAATTAAACTGGGCTATAGCGTTCACATAGCCGTGATTGAAAATGGGCTGAATGGGCCACACGAGAGTGTGGGCCCACTTGGGCCGAGTATTGGGCTTTGGGCCCAAATGCACCGTTTTAATGATATATGTTATCTGTGTCGCTCGTGGCTACTGTAGACCTTTGGTAAGGTTGTAAAATTACTAAAATACCCCTATAAGGTAAATTGATCGAAATACCCATGTAGGGCAAATTGACTGAAATACCCCCATAGGGTAAAATAATCGATATGCCCTTGAAGGGAAAAATGACCAAAATGCCCTTGCATGTTATATGATTGTTATTGTATGCTATTTATGGCTTGTTTGCATTCATGTGATATTATGCTGCATGGGGGATGGGATTATTGATCTGGAGGAAGTATATGAATTGTTAGGGTCACATGGTAGGTTGACGACTGTGGATCCACCGATTGCTTTAAGTCGATTATGTGATTGGCAGCTCTGCTACAGCATTGGTTAGTGCCGCAACTGGTGCTACATAAGGAGTGTAGGGATGGGTGGGTCAATTAAATCCCCACAAGATTGCAGGGTTGAACAAGAGACGGAGTGCAAGGTTGGTATGGGCTTTAATGCATTGCAAACACTTGTTCCGTTATTTGATATGGGCTAAGGCCCAACTGAGGCTATTATGGGCTAAGGTCCAACTGAAGCTATTATGGGCTAAGGCCAAAACGCCACTGTTACTGTATTAGGCTTAGGCCCACATTGATTACTGTAATGGGCTTAGGCCCGGATTGATGTGATGCATGTTTTATGATCGATGAGGGTTGTACACAACGAGTTTTCGTAATCTCACCCTCTCTTTTAAATTTTTTAGGTAATCCTCAGTAAGCGGTTCGACGTACTAGAGGACTCGGAGGTGGCCACACTACGATCAACTTTAAATTTTAGTATTTTATTTTACCTTATTTAAACTACTTTCTTATTGGGTTGTAATAAGGCCTCTTTTAATTTTGGGTATTTAATTTGGGATTTTTAGTTATTATGTTTCCTATCTGTTAAAAGTAGATCGAGGTTTTCCAAAACAAAAACTGCTTTTAAAACACTACGCTTTCACGACTTAATCTTTAAACATTACGTTTTCGCAAATCTTCTGTTTTAAATTAAGCTTCCGCAACATATAAGGTTTTGAAGGTAATAACTTTTTAATAAACCCCGAACAAAACAACTAACATAACTGGGATTTTACTCAAGCTTTTAATTAAGAAGGGTTTTCAATGAAAACATGGTTTTCGAAAAACACTTCAATGTGGCACGTCGGATTCGGGCCTAACTTCTAGGCCAGGTTTGGGGTGTTACATGTCGAATCTTCACCGTTCACAAGAGTCTGAAGTACTTGATGGACCAAAAGGATTTGAATTTGTGACAACGGCGGTGGCTCGAATTATTGAAGGATTATGCGTTAGTAATCGATTACCATCCGATAAAAGTGAATGTGGTTGCAGATGCCTTGAGCAGAAAATCCCTGTATGCTTTCAGAGTCATGAGTACGAGCTTAGCGTTGTCTGATGGTGGTGCTATACTAGTAGCGAATTGGGGAATTGGGGAATAACTCTGATTTTCGGGTTAGTTCAGAGGATATCTTGATGTTTCATGATAGTGTTTGTGTACCAAAGGATGATATGTTAATCTGGAAAATTTTACATGAAGCACACAGTGGTTGTTTGTCATTACATACGGGCAGCACAAAAATGTACAATGATTTGAAGAAGTTATATTGGTGGCCGGGTATGAAAAGAGACATCTCCGAGTTTGTTACAAGATGTTTGATTTGTCAGCAAGTGAAAGCTGAGCATCAAGTATCCTCAGGAATACTTCAGCCAGTGGTGGTTCCCGAGTGGAAGTGGGATCGAATCACAATGGATTTTGTAATGGGGTTACCAATGACTTCGAAAAAGAAAGATGCTATGTGGGTGATTGTGAATAGATTAACAAAGTCGGCTCACTTTATACCGGTGCGTGTGGATTACTCACTTGACAAATTGGCTGAGCTGTATATTGCCGAGGTGGTGAGATTACATGGGGTGCCTACGTCTATTATCTCAGATAGAGATCCAAGATTTACTTCAAGATTTTGGAAGAAGTTGCAGGAAGCCTTGGGTACAAAATTGAATTTTAGTACCGCGTTACATGCTCAAACCGATGGCCAATCCAAAAGAGTGATACAAATTCTCGAAGATATGCTCCGATGTTGTGTTTTAAAATTCGAAGGTAGTTGGGAAAAATATCTACCTTTGGTTGAGTTTGCCTATAACAATTATTATCAGTCGAGTATACAGATGGCACCGTTTGAAGCTTTACATGGTCGCAAGTGTTAGACTCCCTTGTATTGGACCGAGCTTAGTGAGAAGCAAATTCATGGGGTTGATTTAGTTAAAGAAACTGAGAAGAAAGTGAATATGATCCGTGATAGCTTGAAATCTGCTTCAGATCGACAAAAGTCATACGCGGATTTAAAAAGGAAAGAAATCGAGTTTCAAGTGGGTGACAAAGTATTCTTGAAAGTATCCCCGTGGAAGAAAATATTGAGATTTGGTCGAAAGGGCAAATTGAGTCCACGGTTCGTAGGGCCGTACGAGGTTATTGAAAGGATTGGGCCAGTAGCATACTGGTTGGCTTTGCCGGTAGAGTTAGAGAAAATACACAACGTGTTTCATGTGTCGATGTTGCGGCGATATTCTTTTGATCCTTCGCATATGATCCGCCCAACAGAAATTGAGATAAGATCGGACATGACTTATGAAGAGGAACCAATTAAAATTTTGGCTCGAGAGATTAAACAGTTGAAGAATAAGAGCATAGCATTGGTAAAAGTGTTGTGCCAGAAACATGGTGTGGAAGAGGCTACATGGGAACCGGAAGAAACCATGAGGGAACAGTACCCAAACCTTTCTACCGGTAAGATTTTTGGGGGTGAAAATCACTAAAGAGGGGGAGAGTTGTAACATCCTGATTTTAAGGCTAGTCAGAATAGTGGTTTCGGGACCACTAATCTAAGGCTGGAGAAAATTATTTTGATATTATTTTATGTGTTATAGCATGATTGTATGGATGTATGAAAATTTTGGTGCATTAGTTTTGGTGATTTCATGCTTAATTGTAAACAAGGAATAAATCGCATAAAGTGTGAAAGTTCTATTATACAAGATAGAGGTGTCTAATAGCCATAGAATATTAAATTGGATGTCCTTAAAGTGCAATTAGGCCAATAAAAGGGTGTTGGCTGGCCATAGAGACAAGGGAGACAAGGCCATTAATTTTGGTAAAAAATTTGGTGAAATTAGGTGATCAAAAAAGGAATAAAATAAGATAAATAAAAGAGATATCATCTTTCACTATTCACCCTTCTTGTTCCACCAAAAATTGAAGAGAAATTAGAAGTTTCTGGAGTTCAAACTTTCAGCCAAGCTCTTCTCTTGCAAGTAAGTGATTTTAGAGGTCTTTCTTGATAATTTTTATGCTTTTGGAACCCCTAATGCTTAATCTAGCTAATGAGGGGACTATTTTGTTAAACGGTTGAAATTTTAGGGACTTGCCATGAGAGTTTTCATGTTTTTTGCTGAGTTTTTATGGAATAAAATGAATGTTAGTCGGTTAAGGAACAACTTTTGTGAAAGGTGTTACCATGAAAACACCTAAATGGGACTTATTTGTAAAAGATGTAAATGAGTAATAAATGCATGAAATGATGGGTTTTATGAATTTTATAGGAGAAAGAAATGTTCAGCTAGGCTTGTTTAATAAGAAAATGTGATGAAAAATAATTTATGAGCCTAGGGGCAAAATAGTAAATTTGCCAAAGTATAAGGGCAAAATGGTCTTTTTTGCCTAAGTAGAACTTTTGATGTATCATGAGTTATAAAATTCTTGAATGAATAAATTATGTTATTATAGATCAAGAAAAACACGGAAACAACCTTGACCGAGGAAAAGGCAAGGTTACGGACTGAATCGTCGATTAACATATTTTGCACCGAGGTAAGTTTATGTGTAAACGATACATCTTTAATACATATGTTGTTACTTATTGATGCGTTGTTTAAATGAGATCAAATATGAGTGAGATTGATAGAAATTGATAGATGGTGAGTAATTCTCGTATAAACCTCGGAATAGAAATGTAAGTGCGGAAAGATATCCGTAATTATTATTTGGTGGGCTGTGTCCAATACCACCTTATTATTTATTCATGATGGGTTGTTTGCGATACCATCATTTATATTATCTTTTGGTGGGCTATGTGTGAAACCACTGTAATTATTCTTGTTGGAGGGCTATGTGCTATACCACTCTATTATTGACTATTGGTGGGCTGTGTGAGAAACCACCGGATACTTAGTATCATTCCGAAGGGTTCATCGAGAAATTGTCTATTTCTTGTGGCTTGTGGTGATGAGTGCAGGGAATATGTGCAAGTAAATGTGAGCAATATATATGTATATGGTTGGAAGGTGGTAAGAAATGAGATGAGTAAGCTTGATTATGAAAATTTGTTTGTTCTTACACAATATATAATGTTTGTGGTTGCTTTGCATATGGTATGATGTTTATGGTTTTCATGTAAAGTTTTTAAGCTTAAAGCTTACTCCCTTTCTTTTCCCTTGTATTATAGTGTCAAAGAGCCAGCTCGAGACAGGAAGATAATCAGAAGATCACCCACACTATCAGCTCATTTCGGTATATTTAGACTTAGAATTTTGAATATGGAATGTATAGGGGCTAGACTTAGTGAAATGTTATGTTGTTTTGGCCAAATGTGTTGGCTTCTTTATAGATGAACTCTTTTGTAATTGGACACGGTTGATGGCTCATTATTATTATATGAAAAGATGAGGTTATTCATGAATGTGTATGATGCATAATTGGGTTACTTGGTTAATGATTGAATGTGATTCATGTTGTATGAATTAGGGTGATAAAAAGAGCTTGGCATATAGCCTTGTTCTTGTCCACACAGGTAGGCACACGGGCGTGTGTCTAGGCCGTGTGTGACACATGATTAGTCCCATGGGTGTGTGGTTGGGCCGTCTGTCCCTTGCATGACAGTAATGCAAGTTAGTGTCAACCGCGGGTGGAGCACACGGGCTCGTGACAGGCCGTGTGTCTCCTATGAGTTTGCTGACGTCATAAATAGAATACCCTAATTTTCACAAATGAGTGAGGACACGAGCGTGACTAGGCCGTGTGGAGAACACGAGCCAAAGATACAAGCGTGTGCCCAGCCGTGTGGAAACTCTTGTAGGTTCGAAAGGAAATATAAATTCTACACGGGCTAGGGACACAGGTGTGTGTGACCACACGGCCTGCCCACACGGGCGTGTCCCATTTCACACGAGAGTGTGGCCCTATTTAGGTAAAAATTTTCTAAGTATACAAAAGTTTCTGGTTTGATTCTAAGACTCTTCGTTTACATGTTTTAGGCCTTGTGGGCCCATAATAAGGATGGTATGAATGTGAATGGGAAGTTTTAAGTTGGAATGAAATTTTATAATCCAAAGTTGTATGTTGAAGCAAGTTAAGTCCGGTAATGCCTCGTACCCGGTTTTGGCGTTGAATATGGGTAAGGGGTGTTACATTTAGTGGTATCAGAGCTATGGTTTAGTTGTTTCTCAGACTACTGTAGCGTGTGTAAGAGTCTAGCTATACATGCCATAAACGTATATTGATAGTGTGGTTACTGCTGACAATTCTAAACTGTGTTTTTGTATAGTAAATGGATCCTGAACGAGCTGCTGCTGAAGACACTGCTAGTAACCCGCCGACTCCCATGCAAGGAACTATGCTTGTAGAAAGTAAACCCGAGACTATGAGTCCAGGAGAAGAGGCTCGGGAAGCCTTTCTCTAAATGATGAGTAATTGGTACAAGGAGTTTGTACGAGCAAACCCTAATGCTCAAGCTCCTCCACCCTCTCCTATACCTCAGCCAGTTCCTATGGCTCCTCAAGGTATAGATTTGGTGAGAATGGCTAAACCCCCGATCGATAAGATTCAAAAACAAGGGGTCGAGGAATTCAAAGCTAATATAGACGATGACCCCGAGAGGGCGAAGTTCTAGCTTGAGAACTCAATGCGGGTATTTGATGAACTCTCCTACACACCTGAGGGGAGCTTGAAATGTGTTGTGTCATTGCTGAAGGACTCGACATATTGTTGGTGGAAAACGTTGACGTCGATAGTTTCAAGGGAGATAGTGACATGGGCTTCTTTTTGGAAGAGTTCCAAAAGAAGTACATAAGTTAGAGATTTATGGATCAAAAACAGAAAGAGTTCCTCGAATTGAAGCAAGGCAAAATGATTGTGGCAGAGTATGAGAGCGACTTTGTTAGGCTCAGCAAGTATGCATAAGAGTGTGTGTCTACAGAAGCTATTTTGTGCAAGAGGTTCAAAGACGGGCTGAAAGAGGATATCAGATTGCTAGTTGGGATTTTGGAATTGAAAGAATTCGTGGTGTTGGTTGATAGGGCATGTAAGGTCGTGAAACTGAATAAGAAAAAGAGAAAAGCCATGAGTGAGGCCCGAGATGCAAGAAAGAGTAATGAGTAAATCGGTCCAAGCTCAATCAAAGAGGTCCACAGAAATGAACCCTTGGACGACTACGTCAGTTGGGCCGTGTGTCCCCTGCATGTTAGTAATGAAAGTCAGCGTCGACCAGGGTGGAGCACACGGGCGTCTGACAGGCCGTGTATTTCCTATGAGGTTGCTGACTTTATAGATAGAATACGCAGGTTTCCACACACGGGTGAGGACACGGGCGTGTCTAGGCCGTGTGTAGGACACGGGCCAAAGACAAGAGCATGTGCCTAGCCATATGAAATCCCCTGTAGGTTCGAAAGGAAAAATAAATTCCACACGAGCTAGGCACATGTGCGTATGTGACCACACGGCTTGCCCACACGGGCGTGTCCCATTTCACACGGGCGTGTGGCCCTATTTAAGCAAAAATATTCTAGGTATACAAAAGTTCATGGTTTGATTCCGAGACTTTCCGTTTGCATGTTTAAGGCCTCGTGGGCCCATAATAAGGATGGTATGAATGTGAATGGGAAGTTTTAAGTTGGAATGAAATTTTATAGTCCAAAGTTGTATGTTCAAGTAAGTTAAGCTCGGTAATGCCTCGTTCCCGGTTCCAGCGTTCAATACGGGTAAGGGGTGTTACATCATTAACATATTGAACTTTAATTAAAATTATAATAAATTTCATAAATTTTGATTTGTTTTTGACAGATGTGCACAAAGGGTGAAAATTGGCTCGATGGACATTACTAGAAGTTCAAAATTGAGAAGCGATATCTGAAGCATTGATAGTACTAGAAAGAAAATATGTTTCGCGCTACTTATTGGTTAATTTGTCCCCATTTAGTTATCTTTAGCACATATTTTAACATTTTCAATTCAGTAAATTGCATTTTATAACTCAATGGATCTTAGCCTATTTATCCTTAATTTTGTCATGTTTTGGTATCGATGTCGCTATATGAGTATTTCTAGATTGTGGCCAGAATTGTCGCCGCACTTGACAGTTGTCTGGATAAGAAAAAAAATGGGTGAGCTATCCAGTCTAGTATAACCAACTTGTACGTACAGAGGCAGCATGATTCTTATGAAAGGACACCTGTACTATTTGGAAGAATATAAATATTCACGTTAAAAGGGAAAACAAAGGGAGGCTTTTAGGGGGTATTATCTTCTTCAACCTATCTTCTGAAGCTTTCCAGCTATGCCGGCATAAGTCTCCTACGAGTGAACCAACGTGAAAGGGACGTAGATTAGCTCCTCACGAGGCGCCCTGAGTGCAAACACAAGAGCGAATGGAGAGATTCAAGTCGATATTGTCTAGGAATAGTATTCTCCACTTGTTTCTTTTATATTTCTTTTATAAACGATGGTGATTACTTTCTATTTCATGTTTGTACGGAAGTACAAATAATTTCTAGGTTAAATGTTATTTTATTCAATCTTGCTTCTACTATTTAATCTTTGGGTTTGAGTGTTTTTAGCATGGAAGTGTCATTGTGGTCACTGACACTGGAAAGTGTAGCACAATTCAAGCTAACAAGCATGACAACAGAAGTTGCTTGAGGATTAGAGGAAATTATTCAACTTGTTTTTAATAGTGTTCCATTGCCATCATCGGAAGGTGTGGTTAATGTGCATGTTTAAGTCTTAGATTAAATATAGATGCAACACCCCAAACCCTGTCAGAACATTACGACCAGATCTGGATTGTTACAGGAAGGGTAGTTTTGAAAATTTGAATAGAACATCGTAATTTGAGAAAACATTTTGTTTAGTGATTCTTTGTTTAAGGGCTATTTAAAATTCGGTTAGGTTATATCTTACCAACTTCTTAATAAGGATAACTAGAAGTTAATAATCGATTTATTTAAAAACCCGAACTTGGAAAATTTTATAAAGTGACAAATGAAGACAATGTTGAGGTACGTGATCTTTTGAAAAATAATATTTGTAGTATTAAGAAAATCCCAAGTTTAATTATTTATTGCTTGTGATCCGTATGTTAATATTTTGGAAAACCATTAGATACGTTTTTAAGAAAACCCCATATTTAACAGTTTATAAAACATTTAATATCAGCATTGAAATAAAACCCAAATTTAAGTTATAGTGGCCTTATTACAAAATAAAATCTCGAATTAAACTAAGTTCAAAATAAAGTAATGAAATTTATGAGAGAAATAGCAATGCATGGCCACCTCGAGTCCGCCTGGCTCCAAAACCCGCGATCTACTGATTACCTGCAAAATTCAGCAGAGGGGTGAGTCATCGTGACTCAGTGTGTAAATCCCCGTAAAAGTAACAGATGCACATTGGGCCTTAGCCCACTCAATATGGCATATATCACATGTATGTAATGCAGCCCAGCCCAATCTAGCTATCCATCCAAACACCCGTGGCATTATGCCACTGTGGTTCTTGACCACTGTGGTCCTAGACCACTCGTGAAAAAGCCACTAAATTATATAATCATAGGACCAACCCACTGTGGTCTTAGACCACCGAGACAAGTCACTGATATAAGTATACGTGGTTTCAACCACTGTGGTTCTTAGACCACCGTGACAATAGTCACTTAATTCACACTTCCCCTTTCATTCAATCCTGAGCCCATGCTCATTTCATCATGCTAAATATGTATGCACATACTTTCAACATGTAACAGATAATTATTTCATACATGCATAACATCGAACATCCATTCATGCATAATATCTAAAGTACCATCATAGCAGAACTTACCCGATGTTTCCTACCTTACCCACGAGGGTATTTCGACTATCACATCAGTCATTTCGGCTTTCAGCCATCACAGATAATAACACAAACAGTAAAGAAACGTGTGAGTAATACACACTAAGGGTATTTCGGTCATTTTGCAAACCAAGGGTATTTCGGTAATTCCACAAACTAAGGGTATTTTGATAATTTCGTAAACTAGGGGTATTTTGGTAATTTTACAAACTAAGGGTATTTTGGTAATTTCACAAACCAGGGGTATTTCAGTAATTTTGTAAATCAAGGGTATTTTGGTAATTTTGCAAACCAGGTGTATTTCGGTAATTTTGCAACCTAGGGATGTTTCAGTAATTTTCCAATCAGGGGTATTTTGGTACTTTACAAATATAGGGGTATTTTAGTAAATTTTAAAAATATAAGGGTATTTTAGGAATTTTGCAAATATATGGGTATTTAGTCCCTCTCAGGTTTTAGTTATGAACTTTAGCCCATCAACAAGTCCTCGCGGCTAAAGTGAACAGACACTACGCACCAGGTAGGATTCCAGAAAAGAGGAGGTGGGCCACTAGGGCCGCTTAAGTACCAAGCTCTTCCTAGATCCAATCCTAGACATGCGTACGCCCGTTGCCACACTCCAACCCTGCGACTTGTTCACAGACATGTTTAATTAGATTAAGTCTTATGGAATTTAAGAGTTGTTCAAACTAGGCCTAAGGTTCATAAACCCTAACATACATGTCTACGTCCCCATAAGCCCACCAAGCCCAAATCACACCCTTACGGCCCATTAGGCCCAAATCTCATCATATGGCCTATTAGGCCCAAAACAAATCCAATTCATGTATCATGCATGACTAATTCAATTCGTATAACCAACCAAACCATTTCATCAATTCTTAGCCTCAGGGCCCATTGGGCCCATTTAGCCACTTTCAGCTTTTCGGCATTGCCGATATCGTGTTTGTGGTGTTTGTACACACCTGGTAACCACGTGCACTGCAAATCCCTTAGTCACGACCCTACAATCGACATTACTAGCGATTAACCAAGATTTAACGCATACTTATAAAAAACTGAAACCTCACCGTACCCTTACAGTGTACCTCACGTTCTAGTAGCCCTTCCTTCACTACTATTGGCGATTATCCTCTAGATCTGCACCCAAACGCCCACCAAGGTATATTAACTCTCCTTATAAAATGCTCTATATATAGCTAGCTTCTCACCTTCTTTCTTTGTATCTTTCCGATGTGGGATCCTTCCATCAGCAGAGTTTAAATTCAACTCAAACTCTTCCCGTCCAATCCGAAAAATAAATACTCCTTTGCTTGTCATGAGATTCGAACCCTTGCTCCCTTCAATAGCTCAACACGCCACTTGTCACCAAGCCACAAGCTCCTCTTGTGACTAAAATCATGCCCAACTAAATCCAAGTCTATGGCCAATGTCTAAATCCACTTAAAAAAATAATCTGAAAGAAATGCAAGTGCTACAACTTGAAACTTGGACCTCCTTCCTTCCTTGTGGCGTCACCCCCTTGTCTCTTATGTGGCGTCACTTTGCCACTACACCACACACCCCACTTGTGTCATTTTTCTCAATATTTTATTCTTAAAGCCTACCTACTAACTCCCAGGGTTTTATTCACCTAAAACCAAAATTTTTTCTAAGCCCAAGTTTGATCCCGAGACTTCATAGAAGCCCTCTAGCCTTCCAAAAACACTCACCTAATAAGTCCAACTTGCATTAAAGTCGTTCTCTTGTTCCCAAAAAAACATTTAAACGTTCCTACGCCTAAGGCCCATTGGGCCCAATTCTACTAGGCCCAATTTCAGGATGTTACAATAGAAGTTAAGCTTGGTAAGATATTCATTGCAATTTAATGCATTGACAATCACCTATCCTTTTATACCTTGTGAGCACTTAGTATTCTGTTGACTATTCATGTTGGGGATCCCAGTTTATCATTATCATATTTTATCTTATTGTTTTCAAGTTATTGCTTCAACAACTACTCTCACAATTTATCTCGTTTCTATCTATTTATTGCACTGACATTGATAGAGAAAAGACAACCATCCTCGTGGGATCGATATCCGGCAAACTCATATCTGTCTGCTATACTTGCATCGACAGTGTAAGCTTGCACATTATTGCTGTGATGTTAAACAGCCTATCAAGCATCGAGGCGAATTAATTTCTCAACCTAAGACGGTCCAAATGATGAATATTAATACGTAATATAAGTAATTTTAATTTTAATCCAATCTATTTTAGGTTAACTAATTACCATTAATTAAATTATGAAAGGAGGCCTAGTTGTGCTAAACCGGGAGACTGATCCAACCGAGAAAATAGGCTACCCAAAATTGTCCAACATGCTAATGTGATCAGCTCAAATTAGCTGATTATTTGACTTTGAAATCATCCCTTGAAGTTTCCTTGAAATTGCATTCAAACCCCTCCACTTATGAAGCTTTTGTAGATTTTCCCCTAGCTAAATTTAGCAAGATTGAAACCTTCAAACTTGCGACATGTGTGGCCGGCCAACGGGGGTCTATGACTGCTGATTTTTTTGCTATGTTTAGCAACCAAATACCACCTATAAATAGCCCCATTTGCTACTCATTTCAACACACCTCTCACACCTTTCATTTTTCACTTCCTTCTCATTTTCTCTCTTCTAAACATTCATTTGCTTTCCATTTTCCCTTCCATTACCTTGCCAATTTCCCCTCTTGGAAAAGAGCCCTTCAACCACCATTGATAGCAGCATTCAGGTGCTCGTAGAAGCCTCAGTTCAACAAGAACGAGCGGAGAAGGTGGAGTGGATCAAACTAGTCAGGCTTCGGAGAAACACAAGATTTGATTCTAGTTTCATATCCTTTAACTTTTATTGTTGTTGTTATGAACATGTCTATGAATATTTGTTATGTTGTTCTTCTTAATTTAATTAACATGGCTTAAATTTAATTCGTGTTAGGTTGATTGCATTTCGTCCACTTAAGTTATTAAAATTATGATTGTGTTGTTATAGGTCTTGGTAAATTGTTTGATTAAGTAAAACCATGATTATGTTATTCTTCCATTACAATTGTGAGGTAACTACTGAATTAATTATTAATCATGATGAAATTGTAATTAACTAACACAATACTTAACTAGTGCATGTTTAATCTTCTAAGGTAGCTGAGTGTTAAATTAGCGACGATATTAAACGGTACATTAGCCTTGCATAACTTGCAAGATTATTGTGATTAAACTATTTCATTGTAGGTATATATTGTTACCTCACTTAATCTTTTACTTGTTAAAATTGATTAATTGTTTGAATTCGAATAGTAATATGTTCAAGAGATTAGTTAATTTTGTAAGTCTGTATGTGCTATATAGTTAACAAATTACTAAGTTGCCATGAATTTATTGGTAACAACATGAACATTGTTTTAGTAATATTAAGTTAAGAAATGTAATTTTTCTAACACAATTATGTCATCTTGATTAAAATCATATTTTGAAATCGTATATTGGAACTTTTATTTTTATTTTACTTATTTAAATTTTAGTTTTTAGTCACTTCCTCAAAATCAAAATATTTTCAACCACCAAAGTGTTTGGATTTCATTTCATTTCATAAATTTCTCAAACAATCCCATGTGGGTACGATAACTCGACATTTACATGTCACTTTATTACTTGTTATGATTGTGTACACTTGCACATTTCCATCGTTCCAAGTGTTTGGCGCTATTGTCGTGGACTGTTTTAAAAAGTCATTATATGTGAATTTGCTAATTTTGGATTTTGGTTTATTTTTATGTTCAGTTTTAACTTAGTTAATTTTTTTGTGTTGTTTCATGTATGTATGAGTATTGATCAAATTATTGATTTACTCCCCGTAGACCCTGTTATTGAAAGAACTTTTCGACAATGAAGAAGACAACCAGTTCAGAGATGGATCGAAGAGTTGAACTACAAAAATTTGAATTAAGGAAACGGAGCAAACCCTACTCAAAACCCTATCCTTATTACTGATGATAGGGATAGAGTGTAATAGCCCGGTTTAGACCCTCGTCGGAACAGTCGTTTCGGGACCACAAATTCGAGGTTAGAAAAATATTTTAATATTATTTTTCATGTTTACAGTGTGTGATTAAGCATGCGTGAAAATTCTGTGTGAAAATTTTATCGTTTGTGTGCTTAATTTGTAAAAAGGACTTAATCGTATAAGATGTAAAAAGCTGTGTGCTAGTTGTTAAAGTGCTTATTTGGCATGGATTATTAAATGAGGAGTCCTTATGTGGAAATTAGACCTCTGATAGTGGAAGATGACATATATGGCCATTTAATGAATGAATATATAATGTTTTAATTAAGGGTAAAATGGTAAATGGTATAATAATATTATTAAATAAAACAAATAAGAAAAACAAGCCATTATCATCTTTGTTGTTGCCGAACATAAAAGAAAGAATAAGGGTTAGAAGCTTTCTCACATTCGGCTATTGTTGTTCATAATCAAGGTATGTTTTGAGCTCGGTTTTTAGTGACTTTTACGTTTTTATGATTATTGCTTAGTGTATTATCAAGCCCATTCTTTAATTTTAGAATTTGATGAAGATTTTGAGATGTGCCATTGATGAATGCTTCAGCTTTGTAATAGTCAATGATGAAATATGAAATATATGTGATAGATTAACATATTTTGTCTTTGAATTGTTTGGTGAAATTTAGTAATTTGGGCTAAATTGTGAAAATGAGAAATTGAAGGACTAAAATGTGAAATAAATGAAATATGTGGGCTTGTATGAACATAAGGAAAATTCAGGTAGGCATGTGTGAAATGAAATTATGTGTATTTGATGATTTTATGAAATAGGGACTTAATTATCGAAATGTGAAAATATGAGGGCCATTTTGTAAAATGCCCTAAATATGTGTGTTTGGACTTAATGGAATGAATTGGTGTGATAAACCGTAAAAGTAACATATTTTAATCCCACATTTAGCATACTTTTGGATGATTTATCCTTTGATTTATGTAAAAAGGTGCTCTTAATCCTTTCTTTTCATGTCTTATACTCAGGAAAGCACCCAAGGATGAAAAGAACGTAAAATTAGCTTAAAACGAACCAAATTGGGCCAAGGGAAAAATCGACACGGCCTGGCCCAAATACCACATGGCCGTGGCTCATTAAAAGTCCGAACACGGCTGGCTACGATTCACACTGGTGTGTGCCATGGCCGTGTCCCTGTCGCTGGAAAGAGAAATTTCATTAGGGAAAGGATACTTGGAGTCAAAGAAAGACATTCTAAAACCTATTCAAACACCCTATTAGGAATTCTACTTGAATTAGGATACTTAGGGGCCAAGTAAGGCATCACAAAGTCTATATAAACACCCAAGGGGGCAACCTGAGAGGGGAGTTCGGCAAAAGCCGAAACCGAGAGAAAGCGAGGCCAATGAGCCAAGCCAAGAAGGTTAGAGTTAGGGAAATAATGCGAGGATAGCCAGTTGATCCATCTCAAGAAGCCGAAGTCATACTCAATACGGTGAAATTCTCCTTCAATTCCTTTAGGGGGTTTTAGGATTTTTCCTATGTTTTGTTTTATATTTTCTCTTGCGATGGTTTGTTTATTCCTTATGAACTAAACCCCTCAGATACCTGAAGGGGATGAAACCTAGATGGATTTTATTATTTGATTTTTAAGTTATATGATAAATTACTTAGTTTGTTCTTAATTATGTTGCTTAATCCAAATCTAATGTGCTTAGGTGGAGGAGGAATAGACCCTGCCTAAGAGAAGATCTAACATAATTAAGCGGAGTTGATCGAACGCCTAGAGATAGGGTTACGAGATTTTGCCGGATTAGGGTGAAACCTAACATGGGAGTCCATTGATCGATTACTGCTATCCTAGGGGGTTATTATAAGCGAACAAGAGTTCCACTAATTAACCTAGGGTTAGACATTATTCGCCTCGAGAGAGGGTTTAATATAGGTTAGGGAGTCCTACGGGTCAAGCTAAGTAAAAGAAATCATATAATTGAAGGTTAGATAATAGGAGAAATCTAGGTGGATTCTTCCCGAGGGTATCATTAAAATCAATTGAGTTTTTCCTCAAGGTTATTTTCCAATTTGTCTTTTTTGTCTTTGTGTCTTTAGTTTAGCTGTCGTCAACTTAATTTAAAAAGTAATCTTCACCCTAACTTTAAGGCTAAATAATAAAAAGAAAGTGAGTATTAATACTTTTAGTTCCTTTAGGTTCAATAACCAGTCTTGCCTAAGCTATACTACTGTTCGATAGGTACAGTTGCCTTAGTATCATTGTCAGAGTTAGTCTCCAGGTTTGATCATTCTTTTATGAATATTTAAAGCTCTGATTTTACAGCGATCATGGTGGTTGAATGAGCTAAATTTGAATATGTATAGATCAAGAAAAGAGAAATTCAGACTTAGTCGAGGCAAGAACAAAGTGCTCGATTGATCGACTTATTTTGTAACTTCGACGTCCGAGGTAAGTTCGAGTATAATACGAATCATTTAATTCTTATTCATGTGTTATGAAATGAATGAATATATGTGGTTGATGAATTAGTAATGCTGTATGTGGATTTGAGAAATGTGGCACTAAGTGTGCATAATTAGAATTGAGACAGAGGTGAATAGCACTATGTGTGTGAAGTAAAGGAAGCCTCGGCTATATTGATTGGAACTGTGTGTGCGATATCGAGTTAAATTTGGTTTAATATAAAGGCACTAAGTGTGCGATGCTATTTAAGCTTCGGCTAAGAAATTGACATTAAGTTTGCGAATAAATCAAATGAATAATGAAGATTGATTGAAATGCAGCATCGAGCATTGAGTAGCAAGAATGATCATTAACTAAGTGTTGGCAAAGGTATGTACGGAACCTATGTGGTTGATGATTTGGTAAATGAATAAATGGATGATTATGTGAGTATTGACTATAGATGAAATTGTGTATTATTGTAAATTGATCTATGTGATGATTTATTTTACATATTGAATTTGAATCATTGAGTTAAATGTATTATATTACGAACTTACTAAGCTTTAAAGTTTACTGTGTGAAGTTTTCTCTGTATTTACAGTGTTTTTAAAGCTAGCTCAGATCCGGCGATCATCAACGACTCAATCACATTATCAGCTATCTATTTTGGTACTTTGGAAGTTGTATATATTTGGTATATGGCATGTATAGGCTAGTGATTATGGCATGTTTTGAAGTGTATAAGCCTTGCCATGTGATTTGGATTGGTAGTTTGATGGTTTGGTATATGTTTTGAACAAGTGAAAAGAATGACTATATGTATATGTGTGTGTTCTATGTGGGTGATCATTATGGCATAAATTAGCAAAAATGAAATGGTATGTTTCATGATAGATTTGGTTAGAATTGAATGATGAAAAGATTATATGATTTGGGATGTGAAATTGATATTTTAGATGGACATGTTTGAGTTGAAATTGAGTATGGAAATAAATGGTGTAGTTGGTGATTAATGGGTGTATATCTTCGTATGTTTTGGTTGCCATTTGAGGTATAAATGCATATGGTTTGATGCTTGTAGGTGATTCCAAAGTGAGGGTGGCAAATTAGCCTTACAAATGGCCTATAATTGCCCATACAGTTGAGTACACGGGCGTTTGGCTCGATCGTGTCATTTAAGCTTGCAAATTAAAACAAGTCAGGCTCGTACACGGGCTAGACACACGGGCGTGTGACTGGCTGTGTGGTGCAAGTCAGTGTCGACCACGGGACACGAGCATGTTTCCAGCCGTGTGGATAAGTCAGTATGTATGCCCTGTTTTGCCACGGCTTGGACACACGAGCGTGTCTGAGGCCGTGTGAGGCACACGGCCTACCCACATGGGCGTGTGACCCCTGTAGCTTGGAAAAAAGTTAAGTTTCAGAAAAAAATTTATGTGTTCAGTTTAGTCTCGACCCCTTTCTAACACGTGTTTAAGGTTTCGTAGACCTCATTAAGTGACTATTTGAATATATCTTGATATGTTTGGATGACGATATACTTTGTGTTGTAAAATGTTTATAAATGTTCTGGATTGATCGGTAATGCTTTTTAACCCTAGACCGGCGATGGTTACGAGTTAGCGGTGTTACATTTTATTGGTATCAGAGCTACAGTTTAGTCGATTCTAGGACTAACGTAGCGCATGTGAGTTTAGCTATACATGCCATATATGTAATTGTGATAGTGTGATGAATCCTGACAGTTAAAAATGTGTTTTTATATAGTAAATGGATCCCGATCGAGCAATTGTTGATGATGTTGAGAGGAATGCGCCTGCACCCGCTCAAGGGACAGCGCCGGCTGAATCTAGGCCGATAGCTAGTAGCCACAAGGGAGAGGCTAAACAAGCCTTCTTTCAAATGATGAGTGAGTGGTTTTTGGAGTTCGTTTGAACAAATCTGGCTGCTCAACAACCTCCACCCCCACAAGTACCTGTAGTGCCACAAGTGACAGATCCGATCCGATTGAGTAAACCTCCTATGAAAAAATTTAAAAATACGGGGCCGAAGAGTTTAGGGCCACAGTTGATGATGATGCCAAGCGAGGTGAGTTTTGGCTCGAGAATACAATTCAAGTGTTTGATGAAATGTCATTGACTCCTGATGAATGCTTAAAATATGCTATTTCATTGTTGAGAGATACGGTATATAATTGGTGGAAAACGTTGATATCTGTGGTCTCGAGAGAGAGAATCACATGGGATTTCTTTCAAGTTGAATTCCGAAAGAAATCTATTAGTCAACGATTTATAGATCAGAAACATAAAGAGTTCATTGAGCTGAAATAGGGCCGAATGTCAGTTACGGAATATGAACGGGAGTTTGTGAGATTGAGCCAGTATGAGCGAGAATGTGTTTCAATAGAAAATAATATGTGCAAACGCTTCATTGAAGGGCTAAATGAAGATATCAAACTTCTGGTCGGAATACTTGATTTGAATGAATTTGTAGTGTTAGTTGAAAGAGCCTACAAAGCTGAAGAACTTAGCAAAGAAAAGAATAAAGCAGATTCCGAAGCTAGAGATGAAAGAAAAAGATCGATGAGTAAGTCGTATCAACCTTCGTCAAAAAGATTCAGAGATACAGTTAATCGATCAAATGTTTCATTTGGACATTCGAGTAGAGACCGTGTGAAACAAAGTGTTGGTTTTAAAACTCAAATTCCGATTGAATAGGGTGTTGGAAGTGTCAAAAGCAACAAGCCTGGGTGTAGATAGTGTGGGAGGCGACATGTTGGAGAATGATGGGGCAAGTATAATAATAGAGTTTGCTATAAATGTGGATTACGAGATCACTTCATTCGAGATTGCCCAGAGTTAGCTGAGAAAGACAATGTTTAGAGTGCGAGGCTGAGGAATACGACGGCTAGGGGTAGACCACCTAGAAACACCAGAAATGTCAGTGGAAGTCAGAGAGGGACAACAGATACAGCTGTGAGATCCAAAGTGAGAGCACCTACCCGCGCCTATGCTATTTGCGCTCGCGAAAAAGCGTCATCTCCAGACGTCATAATCGGTACTTTTACTCTGTTTGATACTGATGTGATTGCATTGATAGATCCAGGATCTACTCATTCATATGTGTGTGTGAATCTAGTATCTAGTAAGACTCTGCCTATTGAGTCTACTGAATTTGTAATTAGAGTATCGAACCCCTTAGACAAGTGTGTTTTGGTTGATAAAGTATGCAAGAATTGTCTATTGATGTATCGGGATAGCTGTTTTCTGGCTAATCTGATGCTGCTACCCTTTGATGAATTTGATATAATTTTGGGTATGGATTGGCTAACCTTACATCATGCTATTGTGAATTGTAAACGGAATAGTATTGATTTGAGATGTCAAAATGGTGAGATAGTTCGAATTGAATCCAGTGATTTGAATGGGCTATTGGCTGTTGTATCTTCGATGAAAGCTTTGAAATATGTGAAAAAGGGTTGCGAAGCTTATTTTGTGTATGTGATAGATACAAAAGTGACAGAAAAGAAAGTTTGATCTGTGCCTATGGTTTGTGAATTCCCTGATGTATTTCCTGAAGAACTACCGGGATTACCTCCTATACGAGAAGTCGAATTTGGTATTGATTTAGTGCTGGGAACTACTCCAATCTCAATAGTTCCGTATAGAATGGCTAACAGAATTAAAAGAGTTGAAGTCTCAGTTGCAAGAGTTGATAGATAAAGGATTTGCACGACTGAGTTTCTCGCCATGGGGTGCTTCTGTATTGTTTGTGAAAAATAAAGACGGTACTATGAGAATGTGTATTGACTACCGACAGTTGAACAAAGTGACGATAAAGAATAAATATCCTTTACCGTGAATCGATGATTTGTTTGATCAACTAAAAGGAGCTACAGTGTTTTCTAAGATAGATTTGAGATCGGGTTACTATCAACTACGAGTTAAAGAATCAGATATCCAAAAACTGCCTTTAGAACGAGGTATGGACATTATGAATTTTTAGTAATGCCTTTCAGACTAACAAATGCTCCTGCAGTGTTTATGGATTTGATGAATTAGATATTCAGACCGTATCTGGATCGATTTGTCGTGGTGTTTATTGACGACATTCTGATTTATTCATGTGATGAGAAGCAACATGCCGAGCATTTGAGAATCGCATTATAGACTTTGCGAGAGAGCAATTGTATGAAAATTTTAGCAAATGTGAATTCTGGTTGCGTGAGGTTGGTTTTCTGGGACATATTGTATCAGCTGCGGGAATACGTATTGATCCGAGCAAGATTTCAGCAATTTTAGAGTGGAAACTTCCGAGAAATGTGTCTGAAGTTTATAGTTTTCTAGGATTGGCAGGATATTATAGACGGTTTGTGAAAGGCTTCTCGATGATTGTGACTCCGTTGAAGAAATTGCTACAAAAAGATGTTAAATTTGAATGGTAAAAAAAAGTGTCAGCAGAGTTTTAAACAGTTGAAAGCATTGTTGACAGAGGCACCAGTGTTAAACCAACCTGAATCGGGTAAAGAATTTATAGTTTACAGTGATGCATCGTTGAATGGTTTGGGTTGTGTGTTAATGCAAGAGGGTAATCTCCGAGAAAGAAAGATGCAATCTGGGTGATAGTTGACAGATTGACGAAATTAGCTCATTCTGTTCCGGTGAGAATAGATTATTCACTTGATAAGTTAGCCGAATTGTATATTTCTGAGATTGTGAGACTGCACGGAGTACCATTATCCATTGTGTTTGACAGTGATCCGAGACCTCGCGATTTTGGAAGAAAATACAAGAGGCTTTAGGTACAAATTTGCATTTCAGTACTGTATTTAATCCGCAAATGGATGGTCAATCCAAGCGGATCATTCAAATTCTTGAGGATATGTTGAGATGTTGCGTTCTTGAGTTTGAAAGTACGTGGGAAAAACAATTGTCATTGATTGAGTTTGCATACAATAATAGTTTTCAATCTAGCATCAAAATGGCACCATATGAGGCTCTTTACAGTCGTAAATGCAGAACTCCATTATATTGGACTGAGCTTAGTGAGAATAAGATTCATGGGGTTGATTTAATCAAAGAAACTAAGTAGAAAGTGAAAGTGATTCTTGATAGTTTGAAAGCGGCTTTAGATCGTCAAAAGTCTTACGCAGATTTGAAACGGATAGATATTGAATTTTAGATCGGTGATAAAGTGTTTTTGAAAGTGTTTCCGTGGAGGAAAATACTTCGTTTGGGCAGAAAAGGTAAATTGAGTCTGAAGTTCATTGGGCCTTATGAGATTATTGAATGAATTAGGCCGGTTACTTATAGATTGTTATTGCCACCTGGTTTAGAAAAGATTCATAATGTGTTTCACGTATCGGTGCTTCGACGATACAGATCTGATCCATCGCATGTGATTGCTCCTACTGAGGTTGTGATTCAGTCAGATTTATTGTATAGTGAAAAACCAATTTGAATTTTGGCACGTGAAATCAAAGAGTTGAGAAACAAGAAAATTTTCTCAGCGAAAGTGTTGTGGCACAAACACGGAGTTGAAGAGGCTACGTGGGAGCCTAAAGATGTTATGAGAGAACAATATCTGAACCTATTCATTGGTAAGATTTTCAGGGACGAAAATCCCTAAGGGGGGAGAGTTGTAACAACCAGGTTTAGACCTTAGTCGGAACAGTGGTTTCGGGACCACAAATCTGAGGTCGAAAAAATATTTTGATATTATTTTTCGTGCTTACAATGTGTGATTAAGCATGTGTGAAAATTCTGTGTGAAAATTTTATCGTTTGTGTGCTTAATTGGTAAAAAGGACTTAATCGCATAAAATGTAAAAGTTGTGTGCTAGTTGTTAAAGTGCTTATTTGGCATGACTTATTAAATGAGGAGTCCTTATGTGGAAATTAGACCTTTGATAGTGGAAGATGACATATATGGCCATTTAATGAATGAATATATAATGTTTTAATTAAGGGTAAAATGGGAAATGATATAATAATATGTATTAAATAAAACAAATAAGAAAAACAAGCCATTATCATCTATGTTGTTGCCGAAAATAAAATAAAGAATAAGGGTTAGAAGCTTTCTCACATTCGGCTATTATTGTTCATAATCAAGGTATGTTTTGAGCTCGGTTTTTAGTGATTTTTACGTTTTTGTGATTGTTGCTTAATGTATTGTCAAGCTCATGCTTTAATTTTAGAATTTGATAAAGATTTTGAGATGTGCCATTGATGAATGTTTGAGCTTTGTAATAGTTAATGATGAAATATGAAAGATATGTGATAGATTAGCATATTTTGTCTTTGAATTTTTGGTGAAATTTAGTAATTTGGGCTAAATTATGAAAATGAGAAATTGGAGGACTAAAATGTAAAATAAATGAAATATGTGGGCTTGTATGAACATAAGGAAAATTCAGGTAGGCATGTGTGAAATGAAATTATGTGTATTTGAAGATTTTATGAAATAGGGACTTAATTGTCGAAATGTGAAAACATGAGGGCTATTTTGTAAAATGCCCTAAATATGATCATATTTGCAGCTCAATTTTGATCCAAGTTTTAATTGCAGCTCAGTTTTCAAATTTTCTTTAGGTTTAGGTACTTAATTGAATTATTTGTAGAATTTGGTTGTTCTTTATATAAATATTAAAAACTAGCTGTCTCTTTTTGTAAACATTTTTAAAGGTAGCTAAAATAATGGTTTTTAATTTAATTTTTCATAAATAAGATGATAATAACTAATAAGTAATTATATTTATTGTTATCAACTTTATATAGAATTATGATTAGTTTAAATTTGATCATATTTTAATTAATAGTTTTATCTCAATAAATTATTAGAAAATAATATTTTAATATGCATCATATGAATTATTATTTGTTATTCACTTTATGTGGAATTAGAATTTATAATATTTTAATTATTAATTTGTTCTAAGAATACTAATTGAACTCCTACCCTCTTCACTGTAAATTCCACCAACCTTCTCCATTATTCTCATCACCTTGACCATCACACTAGCACCCACCATCGGCACACCAACAGCCCCAACGCACGCCAATAATTGCTTCCAACTCCACCTCGCGCACGCCAACAACCCAGCAGCTACTTCCTGTCGATGAACCTATCTGCTGCCTGCACATCCGCTCACGACAGGCCTTGCTGCTCCCTTGCACACCTATCTGCACGCTAAATATTTTAGCAATTAAAACTATAGCAGATTTCTTCTGTATATACCTAGGTTATCTCTCTCCTAAACTCAGTTTTTTATTCACATTTATTCAATTTCCAACACAAAATTTTTCTAGGGAATTCATATTGTCACAAAATTTTATACTTGACAACCTCAATGGAGATTAGACTAGACTGCCATGTATTATATCATGTCACAATTTGAATATAAATCACTCATGAAACAAAAGTTTTTAACTAAAAAGATGGATGGAGCAAACAACTACCTTCTTAACAATTTAGCTTAAAAATTCAGTGGAGTGTCCCTAAAATATATTTACTTTTAGACAAATACTCATATCTGAACTCATTTTTCTGGTCAACAATATAATGGAGCAAACAAAATATTATTTACCTACTCAATAGATTCAAACTTTGGAGTATTCATATTATTTTACCATGACATAAAGTATACACTATTTCTATATTGAATTTAAGTCAATAAGTCCTAAATTTAGTCAAAGAATGCTACTATAGCCTAATTGTATTTATATTTTAATTATTCTACTTTTAGAAATTCATTTTCAACAATTATCCTATGCTAAACATGCCTAAACAACTATCACATTATTTTCTAAGTTTACAAAGAAGAGTTATTATCATCATTGAACATCACTGATAACTATATACTCACATAATCAGGTAGATGAATGACAATTGCATGTTATGGTAAAAGAACTGTATGAACAATTAACAATGCAGTCTATATGCACAACATACCCCCAAACCTAAGGGATGCATTGTCATCAATGCATAAACATGAAAGAGTTAAATGAATAAAAGCTACACGAATGCAATTAAAAGATATGAACTAAAATGAATGAAAATTATCAAAATCAAAGCTTGGATGGGAAGAATGTTACTTTACTTGGGTTGTTTAGATTTCCTTGCAGCTCATTTGTAACATTGCTGCCTATCTTGGTCACCATTATCAGCTTGAACGATTTTACCAGTAGGCTTCTTGAATCTTTTTCTGTTAAGCTAGTTGATGGGCACCTCTTCCTCATCATTGTCTGTATCTGACTTTGTGAGTTCATCAATCAGTTGATGAACTGGACGTTCCTAAGTAGTCATAGAAGCCTTGGATTTTGGTGCAGGTGCAATAGTCTGAGTGGTATCTATTCCACCATCATCAGATTCAATGTGGACAGATCCTGTCATGGCTTCATCTCAATTTGGTTCTTGGTAGTGTGTGGGAGCAGTTTTTTATCTTTTGCTTCAGGATTCAATAGTAGTTCCTTAGGAAAAACATGAAATGGTGGCATTGGGTGTGAGAAGTTCTTTTGCAAGGATTTAGGAATGGCAATATCATATTGGCAGACATATTCCTAAAAGACGGCCATCTCCTCTTGAGCTTTGCCAATGTTAGCGACAAGGATTTTATGATGTTTTTTCAATACACTTTTTTTTTGTTTCAAACCCTCTATAGCTTCAATCATTCTCTGCTCAAAATCAATGTGAAAAGTCAAATGGACTGCAGAAATAGTTCTAGGAGGAGAAGATGATGGTATGCCAGTTTGGCTTGGCATTTCCTCACGAGCCAGTTTCTATGTAATGCGCTTAGTAATAACCCTTTTGTTTTGAAGGTGGTCTTCATTTGGTGATAGGGGAACCTTGACTCTTTGGCAAAGTGTAGTGATCAGTGACGTCAAATTTAAGGTGCTAGCATTCTTTTGGGCACAACGATGAATATTACAAAAGATAATGTTTCCAGCATTAATCTTTCGGCCCACCATTATGGAGTGGAGAAGCAATAATTGATCCTTTGAGATTGTAGCATTATGTGTAGAAGGAATGAGACGAGTTTTCAAGAAATGGTACCAAATCTTGCATTGAGTCTTCAATAAGACTCTGTCGACGGTGTAATTGTCATTTCTTGAAATTGACCATTGTGTACCTTCCACAAAAACATCAGTGAGAACCTGGGTTAAGCACTTTGGGGACATTGTTTTCACAAAGTCAGCATGCTCATGCCTTCAGAAAATCCGCATTGGGCATTGATGGAGTCCTCATCAAATAGAATTGATGCACTACGCATGTATATAAATGCATTGTTAGGAGAAGTAATGTGGGCGTAAAACTCTTTCACTACCTTTGGGAAGACATCGTCAGGATGGAGATAGAAGGTTTCCCATCCATGCTTTTCAACAACTGATGTGATGGCCTCTGTATATGTAACACCCCTCACCCATATTTATTGCTGGAATAGGGTTACGAAGCAATACCGGACTTATGAAACAATTAAACAAATATTTAAAATACATTTGCTCAATTCAATCATTCATCATTCAATCTCAATCAACTTTTCCCCTATTAAGAGCCTACGAGGCCTTAAACATGCTTTGGGAGTGGCTCGGGACTAA
Source organism: Gossypium australe (assembly GCA_005393395.2). Lineage (NCBI taxonomy): Eukaryota > Viridiplantae > Streptophyta > Magnoliopsida > Malvales > Malvaceae > Gossypium > Gossypium australe. The sequence goes on from CM016616.1 coordinate 93,385,970, forward strand.
ATCAATAACTCAGAAAATTTTCAATACTTAGCAAATTTTTCTTCATATCAGGGAATACACGCCCATGTGGCCAGGCCGTGTGTCTCACACGGCCACTAGACATGCTCGTGTCACAGGTCGTATGAAAACAGGGAGTATACTGACTTGGGTCACACGGCCAACCACACACTCGTGTGTCTAGCCCGTATGCCCTTCAAAGTGGCCACACATGCCTATGTGCCGGGTCGTGTGTTAGGCCATGCCAAACATGTAGGGTATACTGACTTATGCAACACGGCCAAGTCACACGAGCGTGTGCTAGGCCGTGTGCCAATTTGGGGTATACTGACTTGTGCCACACGGCCGATCACCCGCCCGTGTGTGAGGCCATGTGGAACATATTGACTACATTTCAATTTCAACACTAGGGGACACACGACCGTGTAACTCGACTGTGTGTCACACACGGCTGAGACACACGCCCATATCTCTGCCTGTGTGGACAAAAATAGGCTATTTACCAAGCCAATTTGCCACCTCATTTTGTACATACCTACACAAGCACGAATCGTACAAATTCAAGGCACTAATATGTATCCCAATAACATCAACCAATGTTCAAATCATACCCTTTCTTTACCATAAATACAATTTACAAACATGCTACAATTTTCCATCTAATTTCATACCTAATTCACATATTCAATTTAATCAACTAAAACATTCCATACATACATTATCAAGCATCAATTCTCAAGCACATAGCTTTCCAAATTACCTAATATCATTAAACAATATAGATTCAACTTCAACCACATAATATAGGTCAATTACCAAACTCAAAATTGAACTATTTGCACATTTATAAACATCATCAAATTCATTATCATAAGCCAACTCAAATGGCCCAAAACACATGGTCATCAAACATACCAAAATGACTCAAGCCTATACATGCCATATACCATATATATACAACTCAAAAGTACCAAGTAGATGGTTGGATAGTGTGACGTAGTCTCTGACAATCCCCAAATCCGAGCTAGCTTTGTATTCACTATAAAACACTGGAAAAACAAACAAGGTAAGCTAATAAGCTTAGTAACTTCATTTTAAATATAGTCAACAATTCGTAATACTCAAATCATCCATTTGAACCATTTAACATATAATTCATGTTGATAAAAAACCTTCCATATTCTTATTCATATGCTTATACGCTTATTCATATAGCCGAAGCTATTCCGAATCGCACACTAAGTGCAATATATAGCCGAAGCTATCTTGAATCACACACTAAGGGCCATATATATCCAAATCATTTCCAAACATGACTACAATCTCATATACACAACTTATGCAATATTAAAGCATTTAAAGCATAATTGTAATAATGCTTATTACATACGAACTTACGTCGGATGCTAAAATGGCAAATCAAGTCGTTTAGTCGATAACCTTATCCTTTCCCCGATCCAAGCCCGTATTTTGCTTTTCTTGATATGCAGTAGGTACTATGGCCAAATGCTTCAAAGTATAACAATGGAGTTTCTTCTTCCTATTTTCGGTGGACAAAGCAGCTAGGAAGATGATAACTTTGTGTTTTAATTATTTTACTTAACTTATTTTATAAATTACCATTTTAACCTTGTTAATTAACCATTAAAACAACATTTATAATGTCCATAAAAGTCCAATCACACAAATAATGGTCTAATTACAACATAAGAACCTTAACTTTAAGGTTCTATAGCTATTAGACACCTTTAGCTAATAGAACATCACTTTTGCACTTTACGCGATTTAGTCCTTTTTATCAAATTGACCAACTAAACGATAAAATTTCTTAACGAAATTTTCACACAATCACATTATCATGTTGTAGAAATTAAAATAATAATAAAATAAATATTTTGACTTTGGATTTGTGGTCCCAAAATCACTGTTCTAATTTGACTAAAAACGGGCTGTTACAGTATACCCCATGAAGGGAGCATCCTGAAAAAGAAATCCTTTCTCAATGTAGAATGGTCTTTCAGACATATTTTTATGGTATTTATCTTGAGCAAGTTTACTGAAGAAGGTGCGTAAAGAGGCAGAGATCGAAGCAAAAGCTGTTTGGAAGCCATTGAAGAAAATATAGAAAGCTTGAAAATGAAAAAGGCTAAATTTATTGTGGTTATGAAGGAAATAAAGAGTAAAAGCAAAAAAAAAACAAGATGGGATGAAAATGTGGGAAGAAACTGAATCGGCTAGGTTAAAACTTGACAGAGAAGAAATAGTGACGTGTGTGATAAAAGTGTTTTTAATCATGGTCTGACAAGGCAAACAATTTGGCATTTGGCGGGAAAAGGAAATGTATTTAGTGCAAATTTGTGAAAATTAAAAGAATTGGGCTAATGGCTTCAATTTATATGTACTCTAGCCCAAAAAGAAACCTGTAGCAAGAGAAAATAAACAGTTAAATAAATTTATTGGGTAATAAATAAGAAAAAGTAAAAATAAAATAAACGAAGAAAATTTCTACACGAGAACAATATTAGGAATTTCGAAGAGATAAAAATTTTTTGTGCATTATAGGAGCTCCAAAATAATGTTTCAGGCATTGACCATTGACTTTGAAAGTGGATCATATTTTTCCATATTTAACATTGACAACTCCATGAGGGTATGTACATTCGACTTCGAATGGTCCAGACCATCTCGACTTCAATTTGCTAGGAAATAGTTTAAGTCTGGAATTGAAGAGCAAGACTTGTTGTCCAGGTACAAATTGCCGTGGAAAAATTCTCTTGTCATGCCATCTCTTTGTCTTTTCTTTTCACATTCTAGCATTCTCATAAGCTTCAGCTCGAAATTCATCCATCTCATTAAGCTCCAATAAGCGATGAGTTGTAGCAGCACTTTAGGCCATGTTTAGCTTCTTGATTGCCCAAAATGCTTTGTGTTCTAGCTCAACTAGCAAATGACATGGTTTACCAAAAACAAGCTTGAAAGGTGACATTCCCAACTGTAACACCCCTTACCCGTATCCGACATCGGGACAGGATACGAGGCATTACCTAACATAAACACATAATTCCAAATCACAAAAATCTGTTCAAATCTAAAACTTTTCAAACTTTTCAAATCTAAGCCCGTGTCTTAGCCCGTGTGTGAAAACCTTGACATTCTATTTCTGACGCCATCATCTCCAAAAGGTCACATGGCCAAGGCACATGCCTGTTTCCTTAGACCGTGTGGCGAATCAAATTCCTAATTTCAGGTGCAGACTTCACACGGCCTGAGCACATGCCCCTATCCTAGGGCCGTGTCATCCACACGAATGAGACACACGGCCGTGTCTCAGCCCGTGTGGTTACTACTGGGCATTCTATTTTGCCAACTTAGAATGTAGGGGGACACACGGCCAAACCACATGCCCATAGGGCAGACCGTGTGTCACACACGGCCTAGGCACACACCCATGTGTCCACCCATGTAGACAAATACAAGGCTATTTACCAAGCCCTTTGCCACCCTGAAGCAATACATAACATGACCATAAAGCACTTCTAATATTCACTACTTCATAATGCATATATAAATTTCACACATTACTCATTCAATTGTATAAACTTGCACTTCATGAATTTCATCATCATTGAATAAATATAGCTTGGCTAGTTTTGGTCGAATTCAATGACCATTTACAAAATGAATAATTATCCTTAATAGCGAACAATTTGGCTAACCAATATGACGTATCAAAAAATGACCAAATCCTATACATGCCATACTCAAAATAATTAAACTTCACTATACCAAAAGAATAGCTTGATAGTTTGAACCGAGCTCCGACGTTCTACGATCCCCGAGCTAGTTTGGCTATACTACAAGGAAAGGGGAAAGAGAGGGAGTAAGCATAAAGCTTAGTAAGTTTACATGAAATAAATAGCAACATAAAGGCTTATGATAACATCCATACGTTTCACTGAGTAACAACACAAGTTCTCAAGCACATTGCTATAACTTACTCATGCTTACTCTTACCATTCCCATATCACATATCGGACACATTTCTCGTAAGATACTCACATGTACCTATGTCACTTCATCATATAACTTTAGCACTTTTGCCATCTTGAACATGAATTTTAGCTCTTTACCCTGTTGAACCGCTTGGAATAATGAAGGATACCCAAACTCGTTATACACATAATAAGATGCCAATGCCATATCCTAGATATGGTTTTACATGGGATCACATGTCGATGCCGATGCCGATGCCATATCCCAGATATGGTCTTATACGATATCTCATATCGATGTCGATGCCATATCCCAGATATGGTCTTATACGAGATTGTAACATCCTAAAATTGGGCTTAGGAGAATTGAGCCCAATGGGCCTTAGGCGTAGTAGCGTTTAAAATTTTTGAGAACGGTATTAATGCAAGTTAGACTTATTAGATAAGTGATTTTGAAAGGTTAGAAGGCTTCTATAAAGTCCTGGGATCAAATATTGGCTTTGGGGAAATTTTGGTTTTAGGTGAAAAAAACCCTGGAAGTTGGCAGGTAGGCCTTAAGAATAAAATATGGAGAAAATGACACAAGTGGAGTGTATGGTGTAGTGGCAAAGTGACGCCACTTAGGGGAAAAGGGAGTGACGCCACAAGGAAGGAAGGAGGTCCAAGGTTCAAGTCTTGGCTTTTGCATTTTGGTTTCTTTTTACTTGGATCTTAGAATTTGGGCCATAGTTTATATTTAGTTGCGCATGGTTTAAGACACAAGAGGAGCTTGTGGCCAAGTGGTTAGTGGCGTGGATTATGTTGCAAGGGAGCCTGGGTTCGAATCTCGTGAGAAGCAAAGGAGTATTTATTTTGTGGATTGGACGACAAGAGTTTCAGTTGAATTTAAACTCTACTGACGAAGGGATCCTACATCGGAAAGATACAAAGAAGGAAGATGAAGAGCTAGCTATATAAAGAGCATTCCAAGAGGAGAGTTAACATACCTTGGAGGGCGTTTGGGCACAGGAGTGGTCGGAGCGCGGATTAGCACCAGACTCCTATCAGGTGTGTGTGTAACTCTCTCTACTCTAGTTGTAGAGTGGCAAATGCCGAAGTGCCGGTCACGACAATAGTAGCCACACGAGCGTGCGAGCGTATGTGTGGGGCTTCGACGCGATAGTTGAGGCCATCAGTAGTATTCTTGTGGGTTGGGCTGCTTGGGCCACGATGGGCCGAAGTGGGCCTAATGGGCCCATGGGCCCAAATGAGTAAATTGTATGATTGTTTAGTATATGTTGAACTAGACTAGGTGGAACTTATATAGGTGGCTAGATTTGTGCTAGGTGGGCCACATGAGCGTGTGGGCTCGGATGGGCCGAAATCGGGTTTTAGGCCCAATCGTTCGATACAACCGGAAATGGTAGCTGAGTCGCTAGTGGCGACATTAGGCCTTCGGAAAGGCCATTGCAGGTGCGAATTTACGAAAAATACCCTTGGTGGGTAAATTACAAAAATACCCTTGGTAGGTAAAATTACGATTATACCCTTAGAGGTTGATTAGCTTGATTTTATTGTTTTATGTCTATCTGATTATGATGGTAACTCATGTTATTCTTATATTTGATATATGTTTTGCATACATGACACATTGCATAATATCTGAATAATATGTATGTTGCATGGGCATATGGGTGATATTGATAAAGGGGAAGTGTTCTGGTGGTTTTTACCACATTATCTGGTGACTCATGTCACTAATGTCACATATTGTTATCTGGTGACTCTGTCACATTATCTGGTGACTCATGTCACATATTAAGAATCTGGTGACTAATGTCACATATTATTATCTGGTGACTCTGTCACATTATCTGGTGGCTATGCCACGATTATAAGGGCGATGACCAGTTGACTGCAGCGACTGCCTTCGATGGTGTGTGGCGGATGGAGGGTCGATTTAGTAATCCCCACGGTGTGATTGGCAGGTACGGGTGATGTGTAGCGGATGGAAATTTAGGCTGGGATTGGGTTCTGCATTATCATCTGTAAATGCATCATATCGCATTGATTATCTGATTATCTGCTATACTGTGATGTTAGGGCTACGGCCTGATTCGATTTATGTGGGCTTCGGCCAAGTATGTTATTGTGAGGGCTAAGGCCCAATCTGCTTCTGTGGGCTGAGGCCCAGTTATCACCCGTAAGGGGAAACACACACTGAGTTTTCGTAAACTCACCCCCTCTTTTTAAATGTTTCAGGTAATCATTAGGCCGCGGATTTGGGGAGCCGAGGCAGACTTGTGGTGGCCCTGCAATGTTTTCTCGTAAACTCGTTTCTTATATTTAAACTTACTTTTAATTTTGGGATTTTGATATGTAATAAGGCCTTTGGTATTTTATTTGGTTTTAGCTTTCAATTTGGTTACTGTTTACTATTTAATGTTCAATATGGGATTTTCTTGAAATGATAATAAACTGTTTTTATTCAAAATTACTTAAACTCGATTTTCACAACAAATACAATTTTATTCAAATTAATAACAACTTTGTAAAGTGGGCAGTGAATGAATTGGCTTTTATAAACAAACCACAAAACGCGGAGTTTCAAAAAGAATACGAACTTTTTAACAAACGCACAGTTTTTAAACAACCCTTTTATGTGACATGCCAGATTCGGTCGTAACGTTTAGGACGGGTTTGGGGTGTTACAATTATGGTATCAGAGCCCAGTTTCAAAAACTCGGCTGTGGGTTTGGGTTCAAAAATGTTTTCAAAGGATGGTTTAGAAAAATATATATCAGTTTTCTGGAAGTGTGGCACCCGAGTCTCCGGCACCAAATCCGTAAGTTTCCTTTTTACTATATTTTATTATATGCTGAATGATTATATTTATTCTGCGATGTGTGGATGTGATGCTTGAGTATAGGAATTGTATGTATGTGGGAAAAATATCTGTTTGCTCCGGTGTTAGATAGTTGGTTATGTGAAGGATTCCAAGATTTAGTTGGAAAGTATATTAGTTTTATTAAGATCAGAGTGCGCAGCGTGAGCGTAGTGTTGTAGGTTAGGATGTGTGACTGTACCTATAGTTGGAAATTTCGGGGACGAAATTTCTTTAAGGAGGGTAGATTTGTAACATCCCGAAATTGGGCTTAGGGGAATTGAGCCCAATGGGCCTTAGGCGTAGTAGAGTTTAAAATTTTTGAGAACGACATTAATGCAAGTTAGACTTATTAGATAAGTGATTTTGAAAGGTTAGAGGGCTTCTATGAAGTCCCGGGATCAAATATTGGCTTTGGGGAAATTTTGGTTTTAGGTGAAAAAAACCCTAGAAGTTGGCAGGTAGGCCTTAAGAATAAAATATGGAGAAAATGACACAAGTGGAGTGTGTGGTGTAGTGGCAAAGTGACGCCACTTAGGGGACAAGGGAGTGACGCCACAAGGAAGGAAGGAGGTCCAAGGTTCAAGTCTTTGGCTTTTGCATTTTGGTTTCTTTTTACTTGGATCTTAGAATTTGGGCCATAGTTTATATTTAGTTGCGCATGGTTTAAGACACAAGAGGAGCTTGTGGCCAAGTGGTTAGTGGCGTGGATTATGTTGCAAGGGAGCCTGGGTTCGAATCTCGTGAGAAGCAAAGGAGTATTTATTTTGCGGATTGGACGGCAAGAGTTTCAGTTGAGTTTAAACTCTACTGACGAATGGATCCCACATCGGAAAGATACAAAGAAGGAAGATGAAGAGCTAGCTATGTAAAGAGCATTCCAGGAGGAGAGTTAACATACCTTGGAGGGCGTTTGGGCACAGGAGTGGTCGGAGCGCGGATTAGCACCAGACTCCTATCAGGTGTGTGTGTAACTCTCTCTACTCTAGTTGTAGAGCGGCAAATGCCGAAGTGCCGGTCACGGCAATAGTAGCCACACGAGCGTGCGAGCGCATATGTGGGGCTTCGACGCGATAGTTGAGGCCATCAGTAGTATTCTTGCGGGTTGGGCTGCTTGGGCCACGATGGGCTAAAGTGGGCCCAATGGGCCCGTGGGCCCAAATGAGTAAATTGTATGATTGTTTAATATATGTTGAACTAGACTAGGTGGAACTTATATATGTGGCTAGATTTGTGCTAGGTGGGCCACACGAGCGTGTGGCCTCGGATGGGACGAAATCGGGTTTTAGGCCCAATCGTCCGATACAACCGGAAATGGTAGCTGAGTCGCTAGTGGCGACATTAGGCCTTCAGAAAGGCCATTGCAGGTGCGAATTTACGAAAAATACCCTTGGTGGGTAAATTACGAAAATACCCTTGATAGGTAAAATTACGATTATACCCTTAGAGGTTGATTAGATTGATTTTATTGTTTTATGTCTATCTGATTATGATGGTAACTCATGTTATTCTTATATTTGATATATGTTTTGCATACATGACACATTGCATAATATCTGAATAATATGTATGTTGCATGGGCATATGGGTGATATTGATAAAGGGGAAGTGTTCTGGTGGTTTTTACCACATTATCTGGTGACTCATGTCACATATTAAGAATCTGGTGACTAATGTCACATATTGTTATCTGGTGACTAATGTCACATATTGTTATCTGGTGACTCTGTCACATTATCTGGTGGCTATGCCACGATTATAAGGGCGATGAGCAGTTGACTACAGCGGATGGAAAATTTAGGCTGGGATTGGGTTCTGCATTATCATCTGTAAATGCATCATATCGCATTGATTATCTGATTATCTGCTATACTGTGATGTTAGGGCTACGGCCTGATTCGATTTATGTGGGCTTCGGCCAAGTATGTTATTGTGAGGGCTAAGGCCCAATCTACTTCTGTGGGCTTAGGCCCAGTTATCACTCGTAAGGGGAAACACACACTGAGTTTTCGTAAACTCACCCCCTCTTTTTAAATGTTTCAGGTAATCATTAGACTGCGGATTTGGGGAGCCGAGGCAGACTTGTGGTAGCCCTGCAATGTTTTCTCGTAAACTCGTTTCTTATATTTAAACTTACTTTTAATTTTGGGATTTTGATATGTAATAAGGCCTTTGGTATTTTATTTGGTTTTAGCTTTCAATTTGGTTATTGTTTACTATTTAATGTTCAATATGGGATTTTCCTGAAATGATAATAAACCGTTTTTATTCAAAATTACTTCAACTCGATTTTCACAACAAATACAATTTTATTCAAATTAATAACAACTTTGTAAAGTGGGCATTGAATGAATTGGCTTTTATAAACGAACCACAAAACGCTGAGTTTCAAAAAGAATACGAACTTTTTAACAAACGCACAGTTTTTAAACAACCCTTTTATGTGACATGCCAGATTCGGTCGTAACGTTTAGGCCGGGTTTGGGGTGTTATAGAGATCGTACATCGATACCGTGTCCCAGACATAGTCTTACACGAAGTCTATCTTCGATGTCGATGCCATATCCCAGGTATGGTCTTACACGGGATCTCAATTTAGTGCTGAGGCCATGTCCCATACATGGTCTTATACAGGATCTTATGAATCTCAGGTCTTAACAATGGTATTCTTTCTATTCCGAAGGTCAACCGGGGCTTTCACATCATACATTTTTCATCATACTCTCATTAAACATCATTGATCAATTTTCACAGAAATAATATACATTTCATGTAATCTCAAGCATATCAATGCGTCATAACCTGATGTTGAATTTTTACACACAAACTTACCTCGGTACCAAAATATGTATTTTGTTCGATTTAGTCCAACACCTTATTCTTTCCTCAGTTTCGATCCGGACTTCGTGTTTTTTGATCTAAAATAACAATTTCATTCATTTAATCACCACATAAATCAAGACATTCTAAAAATTTCTACTTTGGCAAAATTACTATTTTACCCTTAGACTTTCATGAAAATTACAATTTTACCCCTAGGCTCGTAAAATGAAATGTGTTCATTTTTCACACACCTGAGCCCAGCCTATTCATATTACCTCTTATAGAAACTCATGATTTTAATTATTACATACATTTACCATCTATTTTACAACCTTTACAAAAAGGTCCTTTTAGGTTTTTTTATGGAAAACCCTTTTCACAAAAGTTGTTTACTTAACAACTAAGATTCATTTTCTTCCATAAAATTTCAGCAAACACATAAATACTCACATGGAAAAACCCTAGACTTTCATAGTCCCCTCATTAGTTAGCTCAAGCTACAAGGGTCTCAAAAGTACAAAAATTATTATGAAAGACCACCAAAATCACTTACTTGCTAAGGTGAGAAGTTGCTAAAATTTTTTGGCTTCCAAAACCCCTCTTTGGCTGATATTTTCGGTGGAGAGAAGTAGAAAAATGGGGAAGATGTTAGCTTTTCTTTATTTTATGATTAAAAAATCAATTTAGTCACCAAATGCTACCTAACCATTGACCATGTCTCCCATTTGTCCCCATGGCCGGCCTACCCTTTCGATGGGTCTAATTGCACTTTAAAGGCTTCCAATTTAAGGTTCTATGGCTATTTTGTACTTTTAGCTTGTAGAACAAAACTTTGCACGGTATGTCATGGCAATTTTATGTTTAACCCCATATCTGTTTAGAGCATTGGCAACTAATCTATAGTCAATATTTGAACCTTCATCACTAATTAAGACACGAGGGGTGCCAAACTTGGTAAAAATATTTGTATACAGGAATCTCAGAATTGATTTGGCATCATTTTGCAGGTAAAGCCACAGCTTCAACCCATTTGGAGACATAATCCACAGCGATAAGAATGTAGATATTACCCCAGGATGGTTAAAATTGACCCAAGAAATCAATTCCCCATACATCAAATAATTGCACCTCTAAAATATTTTGCAACAGCATTTTGTGTCTTGTTGATAAGTTACCAGTTCTTTGGAAGTGATCACAGATTTGGAAGAGCTCATTAGCATATTTACACATGGTGGGCCAATAAAAACCAGATTGGGAGAACCTTTACAGTAGTTTGCATGCTACCAATGTAAGGTGCAGAATGAAAGTGATGCAGGATAATTGGAATTTATCATCCACAATACATCTCTGAATTACTTGATCTGCACACTACTTGAATAAAAATGGCTTGTCCTAGTGATAATACTTGACATCATGAATGAATTTCCTTTGCCCTTGATGATTGAGCTCAGGTGGAAGCAACCCACTAACTAGAAAATTAACAGTATCAGCATACCATGGACATGCTATAGGCAACAATAACTACTCATCAGGGAATTCATCTTTAATCATTTGACTATCACCAGAATTATTCAGTGCTTCCAATCGTGACAAGTGATCAACCATTTAATTTTTAGTCCCTTTCCTATCTATGATCTCCAAATCAAATTCCTGTAGTAACAATATCCATCTAATGAGTCTGGGCTTGGCCTCTTTTTTGTCACCAAGTATTTAATGGCAGAATGGTCTGTATAAATTCTAACTTTGATGCCCACTAAATAAGCTCTAAAATTTTCAAAGGAAAATACCATCACTAACAATTCTTTCTAGGTGGTGTTATAATTGAGTTGTGAATCTGTCAATGTATGACTGGCATGATATATAGCATGAAATATCTTGGCTTTTCTTTTCCCTAGAACTACTCCTACAGCAAAGTCACTTGTATCACATATTAGCTTGAACGGTGAATTCCAGTCTAGTGCAATGACTATAGGTGCTGTAATTAATCACTACTTTAACTTTTGGAATGCTTTTAAGCATAACTCGTTAAGATGAAATGGTATGTTTTATTCCAACAATTGGCATAGAGGTTTGGATATCGTAGAAAAATCCTTGATAAAGCGACGGTAAAATCCAACATGACCAAGGAAACTTCTGATTCCATTCACTGAAGTGGGTGGTGGAAAATTTTCAATGACTTCTATTTGTTCCTTGTCGACGACAATTCCTAGGTGTGAAATCTTCTGGCCCAAAACAATGCCTTAACAAACCATGAAGTGGCATTTTTCCCAATTCCACACAAGATTTGTTTCTTGACATCGGCAAAGTACTAACTCCAAAATTTTCAAACACTATTCAAAAGTGTCTCTCAGTTGCAAGTTGTCCGACTGCTTTAGTGACTTCCCCTACTGACTTAGTAAGTTCCCCGACTCGGTTCTTGGTCTCTTCAACCGATGTTTGTTGACTTTTAAGTGTTTTCTCAGTATCTTGGAGACGATTTTCTATGGCTGTCATGAATTTTGTCAGCATCTCTTCAAAGGTTAGCTTCTTCTCTTCCGGATATGGCTGATTTTGGAAATTTTGAGGAGGTTGTTGTCTTTGATTTCCTTGACCTCCCCATGAAAAATTTGGGTGGTTCCTCCAACCTGGATTGTAAGTATTACTATAAGGATTATTATTGGATCTGGAATTATTACCTATATAGTTTATCTGTTCGCTCTCTGCGCCCGGTTGCTAGGGTGGGTACTCAAGATTCGCCATAGTTCCACTTGCGTCGCACTGCATGACTGGGTGTGCCTGCGAAGAACACAAACTATCAAGCTTTTTATTTATCATCTCTATCTGTGTTGATAGTGTGGTCACTGCATCGCGGTTGTAAACTCCGGCTGATTTTGTCAGTTTAGTCCTTGTAACTTGCCACTGATAGTTATTCAGTGACAACTCTTCAATGAACTCGTAGGCTGCTTCAGGAATTCTGTTGTTCAGAGTTCCACCGGCGGCTAAATCAATTAATTGTCTCGTTGAGGGGTTTACACCGTTATAGAAGGTTTGGACTTGTAGCCATAAGGGTAAACCGTGGTGCGGACACCTTCTCAAGAGATCCTTCTATCTCTCTCATGCGTTGTATAATGTCTTTAAATTCATCTGCACAAAAGAAGAGATATCATTCCGTAATTTGGCCGTTTTGGCCGGTGGGAAATATTTTAAAAGAAATTTTTTGGTCATTTGTTCCCATGTAGTGATTGACCCTCGTGGTAACGAGTTTAACCACTGTTTGGCTTTAGTTCTTAATGAAAAGGGGAATAACCGAAGACGTATGGCATCATCAGAAATGCCATTTATTTTGAACGTATCACAGAACTCTAAAAAATTAGCTATATGAGTATTTGGGTCTTCATCCTATAAACCATCAAATTGAACAAATTGTTGAATCATTTGTATTGTGTTAGGCTTCAATTCAAAATTATTAGCAGCTATAGTAGGCCTAACAATACTCGATTTTGCTCCTGTTAAATGCGGTTTATCATAATCAAACATAGTACGTGGAGAATTGTTTTCTCCCATATCATGTGGTTGTGGATTATTCTCATCCATCCCTTCAGTAGGATTGGATCTGCCTTCTTGATTTTCCTCTATGTAATTCAGGGCTCGCCTGATTTCTCTGCGATTTCTTTGAGCGGTAGCTTCAATATCACTGTCGTATACTAATGGTCCTCTCGGGTTCCTTCTAGTCATAAACTAGAGGTACCTGCCGGAAAAGAAAGAAAGAGAATTTAGCAAAAATTAAAATTTAACCTAAAAATAAAATAAAATTACGAAAAATAAAAATAATGGCTGAAGTAATAAAAATAGAGCTTTCTTAATATTTTAGTTCCCCGGCAACGGCGCCAAAAACTTGGTCGCTTGGAATCAGAGTCTTAAAATTTATAAGAGAATGATCGAACCTGCAAACTAACTCTGACAACGATTAAAGGAAAGTGTACCTATCGAATAGTAGTATAGCTTAGGCAAGACCGGATTGTCGAACCCAAAGGAACTAAAAGTATTAATACTAACTTTCTTTTTATTATCTAGCCTAAAATAAGTGAAGTTGTTTAAATCTAACGACTACTAAGCTAAGGACGCAAAGACAAAAAGAATGAATTGGGAAATAACTTTAGGGAAGACTCAGTTGATTTAAGACGATACCCTCAGGAAGAATCCACCTAGGCTTCACTTGTTATTTAACCCTGAACCATACAATTTATTCACTTGACTTGATCCGTAGGATTCCCTAATTTATATTAAACCCTCTCTCGAGGCGAATAACGTCTAACCCTAGGTTAATTAGCAAAAATCTCTTTCTCACTTAATAACCCCCTAGAATAGCAATAAATCGATCTATGGACTCCCATATTAGGTTTTACCCTAATCCGGCAAAATCTCGTCACCCTATCTCTAGGCGCGCGAACGACTCCGCTTTAATTATGCTAGATCTAATCTTAAGCAGGGACTTTTGCCCCTCCACCTAAGAACATCTGACTTGAGTCAATATCCTGGAAACATTAACACAAGAATTAAGCGCACATAATTAAGAACAAATCAAGTATTTATCTTATAGTTCAGAAAACAATAACAAGATTCATCTAGGTTTCATCCCCATCAAGTATCTGAGGGGTTTAGTTCATATCAAATAAAGAAAACATCTCAGAAGAAAAGATAAAACAAAACATAAGAAATCCCTAAAACTCCCTGAAGGAATTGAAGGAGAGATCCGCCATCTTGAGTAGAATTCCGGCTTCTAGAGATGGATCAACTGGCTATCCTCGAGTGATTCCCACAACTTTGACCTTTTCGGCTTGGTTCCTTAGCCTAGCTAACCGCCCCCTTTCATGTAACACTTAGGGGGTTTATATAGGCTCTTGGAATGTGTTTCTTCACCCCAAAGTATCCAAATCCGAATGAAATTGCTCTTTGCCACGACAGGGGCACGGCCATGTCACACGCCCGTGTGACTAGTCTTCAAGCCGTGTTCAGATTTCTTTAATGAGGCACAGCCGTGTGACTCGGGGGTAAGGCCGTGTTCTAGATGATAGATGTGGCACGGCCGTGTGGGATTAAGTCCAGGCCTTGTGGATTTCGTAATATGGCCCATTTACTCCGTTTTGGGCCCGTTTTATGTTCTTTTCATCCTCGGGTGCTTTCCTAGGTATAAGACATGAAAAGAAAGGATTAAGAGCACCTTTTTACATCAATCGAGGCTTAAATCATCAAAAAGCATACTAAATGTGGGATTAAAATATGTTACTTTTACGGTTTATCACATACAATACCTCTTTTCGTAACGTTTCCAAATCGTAGGCAAGTGTTGTACATGTTCCTCCAAGGATTTGCTGTACACTATGATATCATTAAAATAAACAACACATGATTTTCCAATAAAGGCTTGTAATACATGGTTCATAAAATGCATGAAAGTACTCGGGGCGTTTGTAAGCCCGAATGGCATTACCAACCATTCATACAAACCTAACTTTGTCTTGAAGGCCGTCTTCTATTCGTCACCTTCGCGCATTCTTATTTGAAGGTAGCCACTTTTGAGATCAATCTTTGTAAAGATTCGCACTCCGCTTAACTCGTCCAGCATGTCGTCGAGTCGAGGTATCAGATGTCGGTACTTAATGGTAATCTTGTTGATGGCGCGACAGTCGACACACATACGGCACGAACCGTCTTTCTTTGGAACTAGTAACACCGGTACCACGCAAGGGCTCAGACTTTCTCGGTTATATCCCTTCTCTAATAATTCAGTGATTTGCTTTTGGAGCTCTTTTGTCTCTTCAGAATAACTTCGATATGTAGGGCGGTTAGGTAAGGCGGCTCCGGGCACCAAGTCGATTTGGTGTTCTATGCCTCGGATGGGAGGCAAACCACTTGGTATCTCTTCTGGAAAGATATCTTCGAATCCCTATATCAAAGACAACACAGAAAGAGGAATCTTTTCGGGTAATTCATTAGTATTCAAAAATGCTTCCTTGTACAGAAGTACGTACATCGATTGTCTAAGACACAATGCTCTCCAAATATCACTTGCTCTCGCAAAAACACTCATTTTACCACTCTCTTTTGCATCTCTATTTTTTTCTAACTCTTGTTTTTCTTCGCTCTCGTTTGTATTTTTATTTTTCACTCGCTCTTTTTTCTTGACTTTTTCTTTTGACTTCTGTTCTTTTTCTTTCGCTTGATGAATGGAAATCTTGAGTTTTTGCTGATCGTTAAATACTTGCTTAGGAGTTAGGGGCGCAAGGGTTACATTTCTTCCAAGATGCTTGAAAGTGTAACGATTGGTGTAGCCGTCATGCATCACCCTTCGGTCGTATTGCCATGGCCGTCCTAGGAGCAGATGGCCCACGTGCATCAGTACTATGTCACATAGCACTTTATCGGAATACTTCGTGACGCTAAAGGATACTAAAACTCGCTTTGTAACTTTCAATTCTCCACCATCGTTTAGCCACTGAAGTTTGTAAGGAGTCGGGTGCTTCGTGGTGGATAATCCTAACTTTTCAACCATAAGGGTGCTTGTAACATTCGTACAACTCCCTCCATCGATGATAAGGCTACATACCTTACCTTGCACTTGATACCTTGAGTGGAAAATGTTTTCTCGTTGCTCCTCGTTTCCCGCGCTTTGGAGACTGAGACTTCGCTTCACAACGAGCAACTCTCCTTCAACAAGGTGTTCTAAGTCTTCCTCGTTTTCAAAGTTTGACTCAGACTCTTGATTTTCTTCGTCTTCCATTTCAATTTTGCCGTCAGCCCGCATCACCATAGTTTGTCTATTCGGGCATTGACTCGCGATGTGTCCTCAGCCAAGGCACTTGAAGCATTTTATGTCCCTCGATCTAGCATTAGAACTTTTAGGAGCCTTGCATTTGCTTGTCTCGGCCAAAGGCTTGTTGGTCTTAGGGGTGAATGTTGAGTCCTTCGATTTACTCGTGAGAAACCCCTTGCTTGTGTTTTGGCCCCACTTAGATGGTTTTGCGTTGGAGTAATTTCGGGATGCTCCTTTGTGCTTCAATTGCTTTTCTACCTTAATGGCCATGTGGACCATGTCTTCCATCTTGACATGATGTTGCAATTCAACAACATTTGCGATCTCCCGGTTTAGGCCGTCTAGAAAATAAGCCATTGTGGCTTCTCGTTCTTCTTGGATATCAGCCCGTATCACTGCCACTTCCATCTCCTTGTAGTAATCTTCGACGCTTCTCGTCCCTTGTGTAAGATGTTGGAGTTTTTGATATAACTCCCAGTGGTAGTAAGAAGGGATGAATCGTCGTCTCATGGCCGCTTTCATCTCGGTCCACGTAGTGATTGGACGTTCGCCGTTGCGCCTTCAACTCGTAGTCAACTGATCCCACCAGATCATGGCATAGTCGGAAAACTCTATGGCGGCTAGTTTGACCTTTTTTCTCTCGGAGTGGTTATGACAATCGAACACAAGTTCAATTTCCTTTTCCCTTTCCAAATAGGCTTCAGGGTCTGACTTGCCTTGGAAAAGAGGGATGGTCAACTTGATGTTCTTGAGATCATCGTCTTCCCGGCCCCGATCTCTTTGTCTGCGGTTTTAGGGATCTCTCCTTCCAACACTTATGTTGGACTCATTGTCATTTTTGCCTTCAGTAAACTCATTAATGTCTTCGTCAATTTCACGTTGTTGCTCATGCCTTTGATTAGGACGTCCACGCCGCTGTCTAGCAACTTCAGGAGTCACTTCTCGGGGTCTTTGTGCTTCGACTTGAAACAAACGATCATCAAAGGGGTTGAGTCTCCGATCAAGTAGTCTTTCCATTTCTCGCAAGAGGGCTTACATTTGCAAATCAGGATCATTTCGAACCAGTTGTCTTCCTTGTTGTTCCTCCGCGTTTCCCCGGCATCTTGTGACATTTTAGAAGAATTAAGTCCTCACAAACAAATCCACATAGTTCACTCGGAAAGAAAGAAGCTTAATGACACTCACACTCGTGTTTACACTCACACTCGTGTTCACTCAGAAAGAAAGAATGGTCTCACACTCTCGTGGCTTTTACCTCTCCACTTTTCTCGTGATTTCGTTGTTCGAATTAGCTAAGGCCTATTAGGGCTTAGGGGTCAGTCACAAAGAGTTTCAAGGGTCGTAACGTATTAGGTATTTGGGTAGGCTGAAAGAAGAAAAAATTTTAGGTGGGTTTGGGAACGAGGTGAATAGAATGGGGTCGAGAGAAAGAGGAAGCTTACAGAAGAAGAAACAATCTCAGGCTTCAATCAAACCTTTTTTTTTAATTCACGATTTTTTTTAAAATACGAATTTTTTTATATTATATATGATTATTTTAAATTCGAATTTTTTTGAACTTACTTCGGATCTTCGCTTAGCAGCTTCAGATTAGTCGTCGGTGCTTCGTAATTCTCAGTTTAACTAGCTCTGATACCAGATGATACAGTCCCGGCTTCGAGATGAAATCGAGATGTATGCGTATTGCCCGATCGTAAACAAGAAATATGAAAATTGAGAAAAAATGAGAATGTATATGGTTAAATAGACTATGTATAGAATTGGGTAGGAATGTATGAAGTTCAAATTTTGTTGGAGTATGAAAGGCTTGGGTTTAACTCGGGTTTAGAAGAATAAGTTGGAAAGTGATCTAGGTTTAAGGTTAGCTCAGGTTTGGTACGGATGGGTTGAGAATCGAAGTTAAGTCAAGAGTATTAAATCGGGATGGTCGTTCAATGGGGTTCGTTTAGGTGGAGGTAAGAGAGGGGGTTCAGTTTTAGAAAGAATACTTAATAAGGTTACGGAAATAGTTTGAAAGGTTTTGGGTTTCGGATTTGGAAAGGAAGGTTTCGATTTAAGTCTTAAGAAACAAGTAACAACCAATACCGGGATGGTATTGACCCAAATTACTTATATAGTTCTTAAGGCTCGGTTTTTGGATGGAAGTCAGACCTCGACCCTCTATCGGAAAAGGATAGGAACCTCAGTATAGGGATAGAAACAAGGACGGGTTGACGCCACTAGCTCGCTAGATAAGCCAACGGATCCTAAAACGAAATTGGAGAAGAGTGTCTCACAAATTCGACAGAGTATCGGTATAAAATTCATCAAAAGTTCTTTACAAATGAAAATTTTCAAATATTTATAGTCCTAATGAGCTAACCGAAAAGACATAAAACTTGGCTTAATTTCTAAGTAATATTCGGCCTTAAATGATCCTAGATTAATCTAGAATTTTGGCCCTTGAGTTTGCTGTCCATGTTCATCCATAAAGCTCTAAAAAGTCCCTTCTAGAACTCCTTAAGTGCAACCGAATCTAATAGGAAGAAAGAAGGGCTAAAATGCTCTTAAATTCGGCCTTGGGAACTTGAGAAAGGGGGTCTTGGTAACCCAAACGGCCATGCATAGTTCTAGACTCCTTGGAGACGTAAAAATCCAACACTGGCATTCATGCTAGCTCTTTAATTGCTGCCAACGTTTGAAAAAAAAACAAGCCCACAACAGCACATTAAGTTCGGCCTTTAATTGTTGCTCTTTTTACCTTCACGAAGCAAATATCTCACTTTAATTCTTTGACATTCACGAAAAAGCACCTTGAAAGCTGAAGCATTCAGCCTTCTTTATTGCCGTCCAAAACCATGCATGTTCAGCTCATTTAATGCCGTCCAAACCAACTCCAACATCTCATTAAAGGATGTTTTGCATGTTGCTGGTTGTCCATCTTTAATGCACGTTTGGGAGACATAAAAGGTCACGTTGGGGAGCACAAACGACAGCCACTTAATGTCCCATGCATGCTCCAATGCTTCCATAAATGAAGCTGCCGCCCATGCTTTAAATAATGTCCCAAAAAGCACATGCACATAGATAATTCGGCCATTTATTGTCCAGCATTTTAAGACAACTTTTAAAACATGTTTTTGGCTGGACAAATTAAATAAAGGATGGTTATTACTTATATTAACTTTCGGGTAGAGTTTAGGACACATTAAATGAACATTTCGGCCAAAATAAATTAAGTAGCAGCAAACTATTAAATTCATCCTAATCTAGACATATTAAATTTACTATTAATTATGCACTAATTAAGACTTATTTAAGCTTATTTAAATGTATACAAATAATTAAAACAACTATTTATTATGTCCTAATTTATTTAATAATTTTTTTCAGCTAAATAATTAGCTAAGGTCAAATGGCCATATGGAGCTCTTCATGAACGAGAGCTTGTAGGAGCATGCAACACGAAGTTGAAATAGCGTTTGAGCCAGTTTTAGTATCGTCCCATGCTTGCTAAATTAGAGCTCCAATTGCCTCCTTAAATTGTTTCGCACGAGCTCTAGTAATCGGCCCTCGAGGTAGAACGATCGGATCTCGAGAACTTGGTTCATGATGGGGCGTGCCCGTATCAAAGTTGCAAGGATTTTGGGATTCTAAATCTTAAACTTAAGATTTTAACTATCGAAATTTCCTATTGAACATAAATTTAAATAAACAAAGTCATTTTGGAATTATCCCTTTGATGTGACATCACCAGATTCTGCCATAACGTTTGGGCCAGATCTGGCGGTGTTACAGGTGGCCTTCCTTCCATTTGTTGAGGTTGCTTTGCCATGACATTTGTATTTTCTTTACAAGATGAATTTGCTTCTGTATGCTTCTGTTTACTCCCATCTTTTGTAGTTTGTTCCACTACTGATTCGAAAGTTGTGTTTTTGGGAACTTCTGAACTTTCCTCCTTAGTAAAGGCATAATTCACAACTCTGGCAGTTGAGTGCCATTCCAGAGTGTTATGGCCTTACATTGTTCCTTTCCTTTAGATCGAGAACTTTCTGTGTCACTAGGAAATGCTCCTTTTTGTTTAGAACTTAATGCAGTGGCAATTTGTCCTACTTGATTCTCTAGAGCTCTTAAGGAAGCTACCTAGCTCTAAATAATTGCATCATTCTTATTTATATACTCCTTTAATAGAGCTTCCATAGTTGATGTTGAAGATGACGAACTTTGTTGCACATTTTTCCGCAGCATTGGTTGGTTGTATTTAGGTGGTACACCGACCAAATTCTATCGATTAACATTACTGACATTTCCCATTCCTTGATCACTCCAGTTGAAATTTGGATGTTGTTTCCATTCTGGATTGTATGTGTTGGAGTAGGGATTGTTGTTGCTACGATTAAAATTCCCTATGTAATATGCAGAGGTTAGATTGGATGGACATTTATTAAAAACATATTATTCTCCACAGTATATGCATGCTAGATTTGCAACCTTCATCTTCGACACTGTAAAGGGTCTTTTTAGAGTTTTAATCATATTTGTTAAAGATTATACCTGAGCTATTAAAGATGTTATCGTATCAAGTTCCATTGCTCCAGGAATTCTTCTACCATACCAACTCTAGTAGTGGGGTACTGATAAACATTGGTTGCTATTCTTTCTAGAATTTAGTATGCTTCATTGTAAGATTTGTCAAGCAATGTCCCATCTGCAGATGCATCCACCACCATTCGCATATGAGCAATTAATCCATTGTAGAACATTTTCGTCTCTATCCAATGCTGAAAACCATGCATCGAGCATTTTCTAATTAGTTCCTTGAAACACTCTCATGCTTCATATAATGTTTCACCTTCCGATTTCCTGAACGATGTAATCTTGTTCCTAAGCTTGACATTCATGCTGGGAGGATTGTACCTAAGCAGATATCTCTGACGTAGTTCATTCCAAGATGCCACTGTACTTGATGGTAACTCATTCAACCATGATCTGGTACGATCTTGCAATGAATAAAGGAATAATTTAAATCCAAGGGCATCTTTAGGGACACCCTGCTACCTAAATGAGTTAGAAACTTCAAGAAAACGTCTCAAGTGCAATCTTGGATATTCATTAGGTAAACCACTAAACTAGCCTACCATTTGTAGCATCTGAAACAATACTGGTTTTATTTCAAAGTGTTGAGCTTGAATATGTGGCCTAACAATTCCTAGATTTGAATCATCCAAAATAGGCACTACATGTTCTCTGATGGGTCTATCTCTGTCATCTATGATTCAAAGAATATCAGCATTCCTTTCATTCTGAAGTACTTGGTCTTCTCTGATTGGATCATTTCTAATTCTCTCCATTTCTCTTAACTCTTTTCTTTTTCGCCTTAATGTCGTTTCAATTTCAGGATCGAAAAAATGTTTTGTATCCCATTGAGTACTTCTTATCATGCACTAATACAAACCTGAAAAATAAAATAAAATACTAATTAACTACTCTAACAAAATAACAATAATAATAACAAATCACATTTTCACCAATATTGTCGATCCCCGACAACGGCGCCAAAAAACTTGTTGCATGTAAATAACTAATGCAATTGTGCAAGTGTACACGTCATTCAAGTAATAAAGTGATAAGTAAGTATCGTCTCCACAGGGATCAGAAATCGGTAAGAAATTGAGTAAGTTATTATAATCCTATTGACGAGACTAAATAACAGGAAATATTCTCAAGTTGAATAAGATGTTTGTATAATGAATTAATGAAATAAAATGCTAAAAACAAAGAATTGATATGGCAAATAAAATGTTCTGGCAAATTACAGAGAAAAGGAAGAGTATGTCTATTGTTGACTGAATAGGACTGGAATTATTAAGTTAAAATGTTCATATTAAAATAATGCCATGGAAAAATATTGTCTAATCAATTGCTCAGAGAGTCACTACTGTAACCAACCTTTTTCGATAGATAGATCTTAAGCTAAAAATCTAAGTTGTTGTATGTCTACAGAACTCTGGATTAATAACTATAATGAACATTTTCTCCGTACAACTCGCAACATCTATGTCTAGAGTGCTACGAATATTCTATCGAGTATTCGCTTGCATAAAATGATCCAAGATCCAATATATTTAACCTTTTCATAATTAAAAAATACATCTAATGACATAGCACACAATCAACTATGTCTAATGCTTGCATGCATGAATTAAAATAAGCATAAATCGAATGAAATAGTGACATTAAACAATATCAAATCACAAGCATTAAAGATGATAAAACATTCACCCAAATAACTCCAACCCAGAAAAGATTTAGCTCATGGGTGGAAAAGTTAACATCAAAATAAAAGCATTCATCAACATTCTCAAATAAGTTTGAATCACAAAAATTAGGAAAATAAAGGTAGATATACAGGAATTCTCGTCACACTCCAACTTCTCTCTGATCTTTAGATTGTACGTGAATCTAGGATAGCTGTCTCTCTCCCATCTTCACGTTTGTTTTCTGATCTCTTAAGCTACTGCCTTTCTTTCTCTGGAATTCTCCAATTGAGAGAAAAACCATTGTCACCAGTTTTTCTTTTCACACCAATTTCTCCTTTTCCTTTCTTCTTCTCTCTCCTTCTTTTATTAGGTGGATTCGTCCCTCCCAGCCCACATTTGTTTCTCCTCTTTTTCAAGGGGGTTTTTCTGGTACACATCCAGCTGGCTCAGAGTGACATGGATAGAGTGCTGAGTCATCTTCTTGGAATTTCCATGGAAATTGTGTTGTTAGTCAATCTCACCATTTGCCGCAACAATGTTTCACTTCCCTTATTTTCCTTTTGCATCCTCTTCTTCTAGCTACACCTGTGTCCAACCATAACCAGAACTTTTCCTTCCCCAAGTAATAAAAGTAATTAATGATGACCATTATAGTGCAATACAAGCTTTGTTATGCAATTTTCTAAAATTATCCTAAAAATGCATATGCATTTACTTAATTACAAATAATTAATTCCATCTAGAGGCCTAAAATATAACTCTTTTTAAGAGTTATCAGCCACCAGTTGGACCGTGAACCTGGTTCAACTAGTTTTTGGGTATTCGTCTCGATTTTGTGCTTTTGACCCCAATTTACAATCTTAGGTCCTTTTCAAGTTACATTACCCATTGGGTCAATTGTCTAACTTGAAAATTAATTTCCAAAAATATTATATTAATTTTAATTAATTTGATTAATTTAATTTTACTTGATCAAAATTAATTGTTCCAAAAATCACTTAGATTTTTCAAATTAATTTTTTAAGAAAATTCTTTAATCAAATTCTCTAGTTGAACAATTCTCACGACCACTTAATTTAATTCCACATTAAATAAATTGACTCAATTAAATTATTTTCAAAGTCGTAGAATTTTCTTCTGATTCAAATGCAGTTCAATCGAGCTTTTGTTAAGCTTGCGGAGGGACCAATCTGACATATACAATTAGGCTCTACTAATTGCAATTATGTCCAAAAGCATATTTTTGATAATTCACAATTACTTAATCATGAAGTCAGTCCACAAGAAGTACCATGATTGAAAACTCATTGTATACTCTTTAGGAAAGAAATTCATCCAACTACTTTCTCCAATGACCTTGTCATCTGTGTGTTTCCCTCATATGATATCATTGATTCCTTTAAGTTAAATTCGTTCACTCAATACAATCCTTTTTTATCTCATTGTCACTATTGTGTCTTATTAATGATTAATATGATCACTGTCAACAAATGACTATGAGAAATATCTCGTTCGAGAACTAGTAACCCGTGGCCACGTTCCGTATTTATCAATCCTCACAATACGAATGAGAGGATATCATTAACTCTTTAATTGAGCTACGAATTCCATTGATGCTAGTAAAACCATGCCATACACAAGTCATGTACCTGACATAGCGGTTATGGGCTCGATCATCTTTAGAGAATAAGTCTCCACTTATATCAAAGCACATGAGTTGCATATGCATGGTCAGTGACTAACTCAAGATTTAGGTAAATCACACCATGAACGTCACAAATGAATTAATTCATAAATGGATTCAAAATTAATTCATCTTGGGTCCAGTCCAATGTATCATTCTACCAATGAATACATCTATGTCTCTACTCGTGGAGTCAATTGCTCCGATAGTCAAAACTAGCCATCTCTCCAATTGGAATTGTAGACAACAGAATTATCCTTCTAAGTATTTGAATCAAATGCTCACTTTGATTCTATTACGGGATTACAGACTCATTTAGATTATCTACTAACATAAATTGTCTTTCTCACAATGTAAACATTCTTACAACAGCACTTATCTTCAGTTTGAACTTAAACAATCAATGAGCTAATATTTGCTTGTCACAATTTTGCTATGCATGCAAAATATGAAAGACAAAGAATACAAAAGACAAAATAGTGAAATGTGAAATTAACTTTATTTATTTATTCATCATTCAAATAAATAAAAAATAGTTACATGTTTACTACAATATGGGCACATTTCCCAACAACATGCAGGGTTGTTGTCACGACATAGAGAGCAATTTCTATCGTACTTTTTCTCCGCATCAAAATCCTTGTTTATTTCATTTTTTTCATTTGTTTCCCAGTCCTTTCCCATAATTTCTTCACTTCCACATTGACACCATAAAGCTTTACATTGTAAGACTTAGGTGTCAATTGCTTCTTTCGCAGTTCCCCCAAAATAATGTTTTATTCTCTGTCCATTTACAAGAAAAGGTTGCCATCTTTTTCCCATGAGTTCTATTGCCCCATGGGGCATCATTTGATATATGGTGTATGGGCCGGTCCATCTTGATTTTAACTTGCCAGGAAATGATTTCAACCTTGAATTAAACAAGAGAACTTGTTGTTTAGGCAAGAATTCTCGTTTTCATATTTTAGCATGATGCTGAAGTCTTCACCTCTCTTTATATAATTTAGTGTTTTCGTAAGCCATGAAACAAAATTCTTCTAATTCTTCAAGTTGGAATAATCTTTCTTTATTGGATAACTCCATGTCTAGGTTCAACTCTTCAATTACCCAATATGCTTTTCTTTCCAATTCAATTGGCAAATGACAAATTTTTCTGCAAACTAGTTTGTAAGGGGACATTCCTAAAGGAGTTTTGTATGTTGCTCTATAAGCCCATAGTGCATCATCTAGTCTTGCTGCCCAACCTTTCCTATTTGGATTTACCCTTTTTTCAATATTCACTTAATCATGCAATTATACAGCTCTGCTTGGCAATTAGCTTGCAAATGGTATGCTATAGTCATCCGGTGTCTTCCACTATATTTAGCTAGAGCAACTTCAAAATGTTTACTGCAAAAATGAGATCCTTCATCACTCACCAATGTGCAGGGTGTTCCAAATCTAGCGAAGAAGTTTTTTTCTCAGGAATCCAACTACATCTTTTGTTTCATTTGTAGGTAATGCCACTACTTTAACCCATTGAGAGACATGATTAACAAGCAACAAGATGTATTGTTTCCAAAAAACACTTGGAAAGGGTCCCATGAAGTTAATTCCCCAAACATTAAATACCTCGACTTCAAGTATCCCTGTTTGTGTCAATTCATCTCTTTTTTATATACTTCCACTCCTTTGACATCTATCGCACCCCTATACAAATTCACAAGCATCTCTATTCATAGTTGGCCAATAAAATCCTAGTTGCATTATTTTTTCAGTCGTTCTCTTTCCACCAAAATGTACCCCACATAGTGATTTTTGGGATCCTTGTAGAATACCTTATATTTATTATTCAGCTACACATCTTCGAACTAGTTGAACTGTGTACTATCGAAATACATACGAGTCTTCCTAAATGAAATGTCTTTATTCAAGCATAGTCATCTTCTTTTACTACCATGATGCTTTTGGCGGAAAAAAATCCTTTGACAATGTAATTCACATAATCCGCATTCCATGGGGCTTTATCATTTCTGTACCCAGTGTGGTACATGTCTACCATAAATAGTTTATCATTAATGACGGTTTCTTTCATTTCTTCAGAGTTTTGCTCCTCCAATTTTTTTTCTATTTTGGACAAATGGTTTGTGACTTGATTCTTCATTCATTTTCTATCCATTATCCACAGGTCAAATTCTTGAAGCAATAACACCCAGCTCATTAGTCTAACTTTTATTTCTTTCTTTTTCATAACATATTTTAATGCAGAGTGAACAGTGTAGACATAAACTCTGTTTGCCATTAAATAAGGGCGAAAATTATCACAAACAAACACAATAACAAGTATTTCTTTTTCAGTGGTAGTATAGTTGCACTACATTGAGTTGAGTGTCTTACTTGCATAATGAATAGCACTGATATATGTTGTTTCTCTTTTGTCCTAACATTGCCCTTACAACATAATCCCTAGCATCGCACAATATAATAAGGGGCCGGTTAGGAGTAATAATTATAGCTGCAGAGATAAGTTTTTCTTTTATTACCTTAAAAGCTTTGATGCAGTCTTGATCAAATATAAAATATGTTTCTTTCTGAAGAAGTTAATTATTAGAGATGTGAGCAATATTTTATGAACCGCTTGTAAAACCCAGCATGTCCCAAGAAATTTCTCACTCCTCAAATTGTTGTGGGATTAGGAATGTTCCTGATAACTTCAATTTTTGATTTGTCCACTTCCAAACATTTTCTTCATATTTGATGTCCCAACACCAATTCTTATTTCACCATAAAATGACATTTTGTAACACCCCTTACCCGTATACTACGCCGGAACCGGGTACGAGGCATTACCAGACTTAATAATACATTCTACCAAATCCCGAGCCACAAAATTTCACTTATAATTTAAACTTTAACAAACACATGCATGCACCAGCATTATAACTCCATGACCAATATGAGCCACAACTCATGGCTAAATATAGAATAATCCTTATTACCGTTATGAAGCAATACGTTTAATCAAATTAATTAACACATACAAAATGACTTAGTCAAGCCCCTATACATGCCATAACTTAAATCATTTATAAATAAAGATACCCATAGATAGCTTGATAGTGTGAAGCGATATCCAACGACCTTCAGCCTGAGCTTGTTTAATAGGACTCTGAAACATGGGAAAGAAAAGGGGGTAAGCTTATAAAGCTTAGTAAGTTCACATGTAACAATAATAAGCATTAGCAATGAATTTAGCTTACTACTAAGCTGTCATAACTTGCATAAATAATGCTAAGTTCTTACTTTCTCAACTTACTCATTTGTAGTCTTACCAAAGCCTCAACGAGACAAATCCTCACAACAAGTTCTCTAATTGATACAATCATTAAATCACAAGCTTATACCTTATTACTCGTGTTCACATTAATCTGTCTACTTGAATCGCTGTCACCAAATTATTTATTTCTTGAACTACAGAGCTCCAAATTACAAACTGCTAATTTTCCCTGAAACTAGACTCACATATATTCATACCATAAAATTTCTAGAATTTTTGGTCATGCCAATTAGCACAGTTTATTCATTAAAATTTCACCTATTTCATTATTTGACTATTCTGACCTCTCTTCACTACGAATCAATTATCTCCTCTTACAGAATTTGGATGACCTTATTGTTTAGCTTATTTGAAACTAGACTCATTAAGAATTTCAAGAATATAAATTATATCACATAATTATGTTTTTACAATTTTTAATGATTTTTTCAAGACAGAACAGGGGATCACATAGTCATTCTAAACCAGTCTCACAAAACTATAAATATCTCAAATTATAAAAATTCTTTGTTTGCTCTGTTTCTTTTATATGAAAATAGACTTAATACTCTTTAAATAAATATCTCATCCAACTTATAATTCAATTTCTACTATTTTTGGTGATTTTTCAAAATCACGTAACTGCTATTGTCCAAAACAGTTTTATTTGTAAATTTTTGCTCTCACTCACTTTAGTTGTATTCATTACTTACCTATAACAATCTTTCCAATTTCTGATTACATATTGAACATATTGCTCATACGTTACACATGCATATACCTACACTTATCACTACAAGCCACACATAATTTCACTTAATCGATTTTCCCGGTGAACTCATCGGTAACCTTACCAAAGGCTCAGAATACAAAGGGCACCTTACTTAATAGCTTGCTTACGTACCTGCAACATTCTCACTTAACACATGAGTACTCTTTCATAATATATGCATATTGCCAATCATGTCATAAAGTGTCACAAGCATAACTGAAAACTCATCACTTACTTAATACTTGATAATCTCAATTACCTACAATCTCAATATTAAAAAAGCCTTAAATGCATACCTATACTCATACCTGTACTCTTTCTTCATGTTCTCACCTTGTCATTTCTTTGACTTACTCTTTGGACTACTCGGGAACCTTTTCCTTTTTGAACTTACCATTGCCATGTCTTGACATGGTCTTACGTGGTATCCTTGCCTTATGACCTCAACAATGCCATGCCTTGGTATGGTCTTACATGGGACCTTTGCCTTATAGTAACTCATCAATGCCATGTCTTGACATGGTCTTACATGATTTCCTTGCCTTATAGAACTTATCAATGCCATGCCTTGGCATGGTCTTACATGATATCCTTATCTTACCAAATGCCATGTTCCAAACATGGTCTTACATGGTATCCTTGTCTTAGTGCCAATGCCACATCTTGATGTGGTCTTACATGGAGTCCTTAATCAATGCCGATGCCATGTCTTGACATGGTCTTACACGGGATCCTTGCCTTACCAATGCCATGTCTTGACATGATCTTACATGGTATCCTTAACCGTTAATTCCTCCTTAAATGCCATGTTATGAACATGGACTTTTCCGTCAATTCTTCCTTAATTGCCATGGTATAGCCATGGACTTTGAGATATCAATGCCTTGTCAAGTCATAGTTGAAACATACTTGCTCAAATTCTCAAGGTTAGTCGCATAACTCAATAATAACATTACTACTAACAATAATTGCAAATAATAAAATGCTATGAACTTACATACTTACATTCTAAATCTCATCATATCATCAACTTAACTTATTCTCATCAAACTATGCTAGTCAATACTTTCTTGTTATCATACAAAGCCATAATACAAAATATGGTCTAACATATAAATTATACAAGTTCTCTTTCCAATATCGAATTATTATCGAATATTAATCATTATATCTGAAACTCAATACTATAGTGTTTATGGCCAAAATATCAATTTGTCATTCAAATATGCATAATTAAATGCTTATTAAACATATGAACTTACCTCGATACCAAAACGGTCATTTTACCAACTTTCCCGATTTTCAATTTTCCTCCTGTTCTAGGTCCAAATCTCATTTTTCAGGGTCTAAGACATCACATTTAACTTATTTAATTAATGTACTACTCAAAACAATCCCTAACTCAAACTTTGGCAAAATTACAATTTTGCCCCTAAACGTTTGCATAATTATGATTTTGCCCCTAGGCTCAAAAATTAAACTTCATCCCTTATTCTTATGTTTTATAACATGCTAATCATTTTCCACTTCTATGGCAACATCAAATTCTTGCTCTAACATGCACTTATGTACATTAGGTATTTTTGCCGATTATGTCGTTTTACTCGTTTTCACTTAAAATCGCTTAGTAAAAGTTGTTTAACATAATTCTAAGCTTCATATTCTGCCATAAAATATCAAAATAAATACATTTCACCTATGGGTATACTTCCAAATATGAACCCTAGGTTAAATTATTGCTAGAATAAGCTAAAACAAGTTACCGGGACTCCAAAAACTTAAAGAACATGAAAAATGGGGCTAGAATGGACTTACCATGAAGCTTGGAAAGCTTGAAAACCCAATCCATGGCTTCCCACGTGTTAAATTCGGCCTAAGCTTGAAGATGGACAAATTTGGCATTTAAATTTTGTTTTTAATTAATTTAATTCACTAAATTACCAAAATGCCCCTTAAAAAATCTTTTGAAACATACCCATCCATGTCCATTTTTGTCCACCAACTTAACCAATGGCATAATTATCATTTAAGAACCTCCAGTTTAAAATTTCATAACAATTGGACACCTCTAACATGTAGAAGTCAAGTTTTGCACTTTTTACAATTTAGTCCTTTTTACTAAATTGAGTGCCCAAACGTGAAAATTTTCGAATGAGATTTTCACGAAATCATTCCGTGAAATTGTAGACCATAAAAATTATAAATAAAATAAATTTCTCAACATCGGATTTGTGGTCCCGAAACCACTGTTCCGACTAAGCCCAAAATCGAGCTATTACACATTTTTCCCAATTAAGTACCATATTGTTTTCTTCGCTTCTTTATAAAAATTTCTCAAGGTTATCTAAACATTCTTGAAAAGAATCTCCGTATACTGAGAAATCACCCATGAATACATCTAAGCCCTCTTCCAGCATATTCACAAAAATGGTAGTCATACATCTCATAAATGTGACTAGGTATTACATAATCCGAATGATATTCGTTTAAAAGCATATGTGCCAAAAGGATATGTAAATGTGATCTTCTCTTGATCGTTAGGGTGTGTTTGAATTTGATGATACCTAGAATATCCATTAAGGAAGCAATAATACTCTCTTCCAGCCAATCTGTCTAGCATTTGATCAATAAAAGGAATAGGGAAATGATCTTTTTTCATTGTATTGTTTAGTTTTCGTTAGTCAATACATACTCTCCAACCAATGACTATCTTTGTTGGAATTAACTCGTTCTTATCTGTAACACCCCTAACCCGTATCCCTCACCGGAGTAGGATTACGAAGTATTATCGATCAATACACAATATAAAACATACATTCTCATAAATCATTCAACACAATCACTTTGTCCATTATAAGGGCCTACAAGGCCTTAAACATGCTTTAGAAGTGGTTCGGGATTAAACCGATAACATACAAAAATTTTGAAAAACATAGAAATAATTCAAACATACAGGGGTCACACGCCCATGTGAACAGGTCGTGTCCCTCACACGGCTCCAAACACGACCGTGCCTCAGGCTGTGGGAAAACAGGGCATACATATTGACTTGGGTCACATGGCCAACCACACACTCGTGTGTCTAGCCCGTGTGCCCTTCGAAGTGGCCACACAAGCCCGTGTGCCAGGACATGTACTAGGCCATGCCAAACTTGTAGGGTATACTAATTTATGCAACACGACCAAGTCACACGTCCATGTGCTAGGCCGTGTACCAATTAGGGGGTATACTGACTTGTACGACAAGGCCAATCACACGCCCGTGTGTGAGACCGTGTGGAGCATACTGACTTCAATTCAATTTCAACACCAGAGGACACACGACCGTGTAACATGACTGTGTGCCGCACACGGCCAAGACACATGCCCGTGTCTCCGCCCTTGTGGACAAAAATAGGCTATTTGCAAGACCAATTTGCCACCCCAACTCATGCTCATTTATACAACCAAAATGGTACCATTTCATCATACAATTAAACACCCAAAATCATCAACCAAATGCATAATTCATACTATATCAATTCATACCAAATTCAATATTCAATTCAATGCCATTTACCAAATCAAATACTTATTAACTTAACTTCTAAAATCATACTTCATCCAAGCATTTCTCAAGCATTTATACTCCACAAATCAATTAACCATTTGAGCAACTATAAAAGCATAACCATATTCATACCAAACATGCCAAAATAAGCCATCACTCATGGCTATATATACAAACCAAAACATATATATTTACAAGCCATTTCTAATAGCCAAACACACATCAAAGTTAACATCATTTACAAGCCAACTTTCATGGCTATAATCATAACCAAAATACCCCATCTAGCCCATACATGCCATATGCCATACATGTATAATTCAAAAGTACCAACTTAGATGTTTGATAGTGCGATGATGTTCCCGACGACTCCCAGATCTGAGCTAGACTTGATTCACTATAAAACATAGGAAAATAACACAAAGTAAGCTTCATAGCTTAATAAGCTCGTATGTGAATAACTTAATTCATCAAATAAATGCAAATTAACCAAATACACATGACAAAACCCTATACACATTAACTACATACCTTTCTCATGTCTCTAAACATGATCAATTGCAATCTCATCGAATTTTCACTATTTAATACTCGAATAGGTTTTGTATATACCTGTATAGCGTCGTACTAAACTCTTTCTCAATCACATCATTCGTTTACCCATTGAACCATTTTAAATAGAAATTGGATATTCAATGATCTTATCCGATAAGTACCTATACCATGGCTCGTAGCCAAATCAAGGTAACTCATCTCCGAAATACCTATACCATGGCCCAAAGCCAAATCAAGGTAACTTGTCCTTGGAGTACCTATACCATGGCCCGTAGCCAAATCAAGGTAACTCATATCCGAAATACCTATACCATGTCCTAAAGCCAAATCAAGGTATAACTCGCACCCGCAATGCCGATATCGTGGCCCGAACCCAACACAATAACCTAATGACATGTCACTAGCATCCTAACTATTCCTAAGGTTCAACTTGGATTTCACGCTTGTCGAATCATCGTTGAACGTATCCATATAATTGTATTCACAATTCAAACATTAATCGTAATCTTGTAATCACAGTTTATGGAATATCAAAGCAATAAACGTACATTTATAATGAAATTACCACATATGAACTTACCTTGTATTTGTAATTGATGGGTAGGGTCGACTACTCAGTGACCTTGTTTTTCCCCCGATCTAAATCTAAATTCTTTCTTTCTTGATCTATATGAATCCAAAATTAACTTATTCAATCACATATTCTTTCAATTTAGTCCATATCACACTTTAAAGCACTTTTACACTTTTGCCCCAAGTATTTCACAACTTTTACAATTTAGTCATTATTTCACAAAACACAAAATTCACATAATTTCAATAAAACCCATGCTTGGCCGAATTATATAGAGGTCCCCAGTAGCCCAAAACTTTCATTTATTTCACATTTCAACCACTCAATTTTCACTTTTCACAATTTAATCCCTATTATGCATATTCATCAAAAATCACTTAACAAAACATGTAAAACTATAATCAAGCTTTCATATTTCAACATTAAACATCAAAGAACGCATAGATTCAACAATGGCAACTCTCAAAATCTTTAACAATTTCAAAATTAAAGGTATGGGCTAGCTAGATTGAGCTGCAACGATTACAAAAATATAAAAATCATCAAAATCGAACTAAAACCGTACCTTAATCAAGCTAGGAGTGTGCCGAATTCAAGAACCCTAAAATGCCTTCTTTTTCTCTTCAATATTCGGCTATGGTGAAGATGATGGCCGTAAAATTTATGTTTGTTTTATTAATATTAACATTAATTAGCAAATACCAAAATTAACCTTAATTATATAACATAAAAATCATTTAATGGTTGTCCAAAATTGTCCACTCACCTTTCAAATGAATTAACTACCATTTGAGGCCACCATTTTTAAAAACCAAAGCTATTTGACACCTTTAGCAAGTAGAATGCAACTTTTGCATTTTACGTGATTTAGTCCTTTTTACCAAATTAAGCATTCAAACAGTGAAATTTCTTTACGAAACTTTCACACAATAACTCTATCATGTTGTAAACACTTAAAATAATATTAAAATAAATTTTCTAACA
Source organism: Gossypium australe (assembly GCA_005393395.2). Taxonomy (NCBI): domain Eukaryota; kingdom Viridiplantae; phylum Streptophyta; class Magnoliopsida; order Malvales; family Malvaceae; genus Gossypium; species Gossypium australe. The sequence goes on from CM016616.1 coordinate 93,420,091, forward strand.
TCAGATTTGTGGTTTCAAAATCACTCTTCCGATTTAGCTAAAATCGAGCTGTTACATTATCATTCTCAACCATAGTTAGCCCCCCTTTATTCTGGACACATTGAGTAGGACTAACCCATTCACTGTTAGAAATTGCATAAACAAAACTTGTGTCCAATTGGAATGATGGAAATATGCAACTGTACATAATCGTAACAAGTAATAAAGTGACAAGTAAATGCCGAGTTATTGTACCCACAGGGATTGTGCAAAGAATTATTTATGAAATGCAATTAGAAACACTTTGGTGAAGAAAAAATCATCTGTTTGAAAAGAGTTTAATACAACTAGATTTCAACTAATTAAATCAACTAAGAAAACTAAAAGATGAAACTTCCAATGCACGATTTCTGAAAAACAAGTTTTATCAATATGACATAATTGTGGTAGATCAATTACATTTCTTAACTTAATATTATTAAAATAATGTTCATGTTTTTACAAATAAATTCACGATAACTTGGTAATTTGTTAACTATAGCACATACAGACATACAAAATTAGGTAATCTCTTGAACATATTACCATACCAATCCAACAAATTAATAAATTATAATAAGTAAAAGATTAAGTGAGGTAACAATATATACCTACATTGAAACAATTTAATCACAATAATCTTGCAGGTTATGCAAGGCTAATGTATCATTTAATACCATCACTAATTTAACCCTCAGCTACCTTAAACGATTAACCATATACTGATTAAGTATTGTGTTAATTAATTACAATTTCAATACAATTAATAATTAATTCATTAGTTACCTTACAATTATAATGCAAGTATAACATAATCATGATTTTACTTAATCAATCAGTTTACCAATACCTATTAAAACACAAACATGATTTTAATAACTTAAGTAGACGAAATACAATCAACTTAACACGAATTAAATTTAAGACATGTTAATTAAATTTAGAATAACATCATAACAAATATTCATAAACATGTTCATAACAACAATAATAAAAGTTAAAGGATAGGAAACTCGAATCAAATCCTGTAACATCCTGGAAAGGGCCTATGCATTTTCAGTCTAACTGTACGAAATGACAAGTCTTAAGCACTATGAATAAATTTTTGATATTTTTGGAAACTCAGAAATGTATGAAAATGAATTGGAAATGAACATTTTTGGAAACCTGGAAATGCATGGACATGAACATTTTTGGAAACTAGGAAATGTAAGGAAATGATTCAAAAATGGAAAGTGAACATTTCTAGAAACTTGGAAATGTAAGAAAATGGCAAGTTTACAGAGCCTATCGAAAATTTTAGCAAACTTGGAAATGACCTAGAAATGTCAAATTTTAAAGTTTAAAATAGGAAATTAGGGCAAGGAGGCCTTAAAAGAAAAAGTTGGAGAAATTTGACACACAAACAGGCTTAGAAAAGTGGCTTGAAGATGCCACTTAGGGCCTATGGAAATGGCGCAATGTGCAAGAGGAATGGGCCTGGGTTCGAGTCACTTGGGAAGCAAATAAATGAGGTTTTATTTTGGCTTCCAGAAGGCTGAGGTGGACGGCACATGCTTCTAGAAAAGGAGGTGTTTTATTTTCATAAATATGTGATTAATAAGGTGATAAATAAAGGAATTTTATTTGGATTATTTGAAGAGATAATAAAGGATTTTTATTTGGATTATTTGAAGAGATAATAAAGGATTAAACTCTTTTATTTATCATATTAAAAAGATAAAGATATCAGATAGAGGAGTGGTGGCCAAGTAAGGGACTCCTTAGCTGATAATTTTGCCTATAAAAGGAAGGAAGGATGGCTACTCATCAGTTTGTTTCTTTCTCTGCTCTGCCGAAAATTTCCTGGCAAACTCTCTCTACCGAATTTTCTTCTCCTCTTTTCTTCTTCTTTTCTCTTCTACTGTCAAGCCGAAACCTCTTTGATTCCTGTTTAAGTCTCCATAGCCGAATCTCTGTGGCTTCAATCAAGGGTGCCGTCGACTGTGGTGATAAGGTAAGAATAATGGATTCTTGTTGTTTATTCTCTTTCAACCAAGATTTGGGAACTGATTCTTTTGGTTGTCTTTTGGCCGAATATTAAAGGAAGAATTCCGGGTTTTCAGATCTAAGGATTTAAGGTAAGAAAAGCATGGTTTAGGCCAGAGGCCAATTGATTTAAGATTATTAAGTGATATGGAAATCAGATCTAACATATGTGTGTAGGGATTTCAACATCTCCATAGCCAAGGGTTACTTTTCGGGATTTGAAATCACAAGGTATGTGTTTAAGATATTCGGCCAAGGCTATTTTAAATATTTAGATTTATTATCAGAAGCCGAAAACTAACCTGTGGAGTAATATAGTGTTTAGCCGAATTCACAAGGGAGGAATACAAAGATCCGGCCCTTGATTCTTAAAATCAATTCAGTTACAAGGTAAGTAATACAAATCCTAGTTGTATTTGGAAAAATGGCCGAATGGTCTTTTAAATAGTAAGTGATTAACTTATGTAGGATTTGAGATCTAAATCTGTAATCGGTTCTCTTCGGGATTTTCGAGGACTTCATTAAGCGAATCAGGTGTGTACTCCACACTATTTTTGTAATATGAATTATGGTTGCATATATTAAAATATATGTTAATAAAAATATGAGCATGGCTAAAGTACCATGTTATGGTACTAAGTACTCAGGTACGTTTCCTACTTCTACTAGGAATATGAAAAATGTTATTCATAACATGAGAATATGATAAGAATGTGAACTATGGTATATTATGCATATTAATGTTTGTGGGGCATATGGTTGTATATTGAAAGGGGAAGTGAAAAGTGGTGATTTAAGACCACAGTAATCTGAAAAGTGGTGACTTACGACCACGGTAATCTGAAAAGTGGTGATCTAAGACCACAGTAATCTAAAAAGTGGTTTCCTAAAACCACAGATGCGGACCCTTAAGCCCGCAAATTGGTGTGTAGCGGAAGGAGGGTCGTCTTAGTAGTCCCCACGGTGTGTTTGGCAGGTACGGGGGTGTGTAGCGGATGGACAATTAGGTTTGGGTTTGGGAATGCATCATAACTTGTATTTTATGATTGAATGTATTGTATGCCTGATTCTATTACGATTTAGTGCCACGTACACATTGAGTCTGGTTGACTCACCCCGTTGGGAAAATATTTTTTTCAGGTGATGAGCAGTAATGGACCGGGTTGGCAGGAGCTAAAGGTGGCCATGCATCGCAAGGAGAAATTTAAAGACTTGGGCTTTTATTTTACTCAGTACTTAAATTTTATTTTGGGTTTTGATTGATGTAATAAGGCCATGAGGCCCAAGTAGGATTTCTTTATTTCTGTTTAAACTTTTAATTTACTATGTTACGAACTATTTTTGATTAAAGTTCAACTTAAGAATTATTTATTTAAAAATAAATCTTAAACTGTTTTGTCATCGTAATTAAATGATTTCTAAGTAAATAAGTGGGTTTCGATCTAAGCCCAACCCAAAACAATATTTTTCAAAAAATTACACAAATTTTCTCTAAGTAACAAAGAACTTTGAAACCGATTTTCTTAAAGAACATACCAGATCCGGTTCAGGCTCATGGGCCGGGTTTGGGGTGTTTCAAATCCGGTGTTTCTCGGAAGCCTAACTAGTTTACTCTGCTCCTCCTTCTCTGCTCGTTCTTGTTGAACCGAGGCTTCTACAGGCACTTGAATACTACTACCCAAGGAGATTAAAGGTCTCTTTTCCAAGAGGGAAATCGAGAAAGGAATGGAAGGGAAAAATGGAAAATAAATGAAGGGTTGGAAGATAGAAAGTGAGTGAAAAGGAGAGAAATGTGTGGAAGGAATAGGTGAAAGGGGTATTTATAAGTGAGATTGGCCACTAAAAATAGAAAAAAATCAACAGCCATATGCCCCCTTGGCCGGCCACACATGTGGCAAGTTTGAATGTTTCAAGCTTGCTAAATTTAGCCTCGGGTGAATCTTTAAAAGTATAGAAACTGGAGGGGTTTGGATGCAATTTCAATGAAACTTCAAGGGCTAATTTGCAAGTCAAATATTTGAGCTGATTGGGTTAGCATGTTTGACAGTTTTGGGCAACCCATTTGCTCAGTTGGATCAGTCTTTTGGTTTAGCACAATTGGGCCTTCTTTCATAATATAATTAAGAATAATAAATTTTAACCCAAAATAAATTGGATATAATTAAAATTAATTATATTGTGACCTAATATTCATAATTTGGATCTTCTTAAGTTGAAAACTTAATTCTCCTTGATGCTTCAAAAATTGCTTCTAGTAGTGTCCGTCGAGCCAATTTTCACCCTTTGTGCAAATATGTCAAAAATAAATCAAAATTTATGAAAATTTGTTATAAAATTAATTAAAATTAAATATTTTTATAATTTAAGTACAATTAAATTATTTTATAACTATTTTATATTTTTCGACAAGAATTACTACGAAACTGCATGAATTTGAGTCAAAAAGGGCATGAAAAAGTCTATATATGTTCGTGTTTCAACCAACCAGTCGAGTAATACTTTTTGTACCATTTCTTTCATAGTCGATGTAACACCCCAAACCTGGCCTAGAAGTTAGGCCCGAATATGGCGTGTCACATGGAAGTGTTTTTGAAAACCCTATTTCTTGTTGGTAAAACTTGTTTGAGAGTTAAAGCCTCTTCGTTAAAACTCAAAACGCTTAAGCAAATCCTATCAACTTCAAAACTGAATTACTTTTAAAAATTATCTATTTAAAATAAACAATTTACAAAAATATGATGTTTAGAAATAGAGTTGCAGAAGCATTTTGAAAACGTTGCGTAAACGTAGTTTTTGAAAACAGTTACCATTTTGGAAATCATATTCCACCTTTAGCAGTTAGAAACATCATAAATAAATATTAGAAATAATAAGTTAAAAATAAAGAAGCCTTATTACAAAATTATTGACCCAATAAATCAAAAGAAAATGAAATAAAGTCGCTAAGTTTAACTTTAAAGCATATCTGACCTGTGGCCACCTCCGAGTCCCTCGTAGCTCTGAACCGTCTAAGACTGGGGATTACCTGCACAGTTAAAAATGGAGTGAGTTTACAAAAACTCAGTGTGTAATCCCCTTACTAGAGTAACAGTCAGTATACAGAAATAGAAACTAAAACAGTATGGGCCAAAGCCCTTTAACAGTAACAATACAGTCCAGTTCAAAGTATACGTGGGCCGTAGCCTACTACCATATCATTTGGGTCACAGCCCATACAGAATCAATTGGGCCTAGCCCAAACCAATAACAGAACAAGTAGGCCTAAGCCCACTACAGTGACAGATCTCATAAACAGATATGAAATAGTATGATGATGCATCCCACCCCGATCCAGCCAACACACCACCCGTACCAACCAAAACACCATGTGGGGATAAAATCGACCCACCCAGCCAACACACCAAGCTTAGCACCGGTTGCGGCACTAAGTCAACAGAACGGCTCGGCGCCGTAGACAGAACGGCTAAAAGCCATAAATATCGTAGTAACGCTGCCAGTTAAACGGAACGGCTAAAAGCCGTAAACAGAATGGTTATAAACCATAATCAGGATGGCATATAGCCATAATCAGGATGGCACAAAGCTATCGGTGATTGTAATAAGTTTGACACATAGCCATCAGCGACGGTAATATAATCGGCATTGCAGGCACGGGTAATTATGATCGACACAGAGTCATCAATATATATGTTAGGCACATAGCCACGGGTAAATACGGTTGGCACAAAGCCATAATCAAGATGGCACAGGGCCATATTTATCGCAGAAAGGCTGACAGCCTTGTACAGAACGGCAATAGGCTGTACACTTCCTCCGTAACTTTGTCCCAACCCCATGCAATATGTCGTGTATGTCATGCTCAATTATCACAGGTGTATGCAGAATGACCATACTCAGTAACGGTCAATTAAAACATATATTGCAAGCATATCAGTCATACAACCATAGTCAAGTTAGTTAAAACACAGTCATACGATCACATTCAAGTCATGGCACAAAATCAGTCTTTTACCCTCAGGGGCAAAATAGTCATTTTACCCTATAAGGGTATTTCGGTAATCCTACCCTACAAGGGTAATTTGGTAATTCTACTCATAACTAATCCATGTATGTAGTGCATCTCAAACATAATCAATCATACAATTAACACATTCAACACTAGTACTACCACGAGGGTACAACGGTCATTTAATTGGTTAGGGGTAAAACGGTCATTTCGATAATTTTACCCATCAAGGGTATTTCGGTAACTTTACCCATAAAGGGTATTTCGGTAACTTTACCCATAGAGGGTATTTTAGTAATTTCACAAACCAAGGGTATTTTGGTATTTTGCAAACTAGGGTATTTCGATAATTCTATAAACCGGGGGTATTTCGGTAATTTCACAAATCAGGGGTATTTTGGTAATTTTTCAATCCGAGGGTATTTCGATAATTTCACAAATCAGGGGTATTTCGATAATTTTGCAATATGAGGGTATTTCGGTAATTTCACAAATCAAAGGTCTTTCAATAATTTCACAAATTAGGGGTATTTCGGTAATTTTGCAATCCGAGGGTATTTCAGTAATTTTAAACCAAGGGTATTCTAAACAAAGATAACAATGCGAATGGGCGTAGGGCCCATTCTCGGCCCAAATGGACTCACACGCTCGTGTGGCTCATTTAGCCCAAATCTAGCCATAGATATGAGATTCACATGGTCCAATACAATATCTACTACACAATCATACAAATTATTCATATGGGCCCACGGGCACATTGGGCCCACTTGGCCCAAGGTAGCCTAGACTCATGAGAACACTCATGAGGGCCTCGACTATCGCGTCGAAGCTTCCACACGTGCGCTCGCACGCTCGTGTGGCTACCATCGCCGTGTGACCGGTATTTCGGCATTTGCCGCTCTACAGCTAGAGTAGTGCGAAATACACACCTTATAGGAATTTGGAGTTGATCTGTGCTCCTAACACTCCTATGCCCAAACTCCAACCAAGGTATGCTTACTCTCCTCATAGATTGCTCTATTTATAGCCAGCTTCTCACCTTCCCTCATGCTACCTTCCCGATGTGGGATCCCTCCTTCAGTAGAGTTTAAATCCATCACAACCACTTGCCGTCCCAACTTAACAAAATAAATTTCCCTTTTTGCTTGCAATGGGATTCAATCCCTTGCCCTCTCCTATGCTCTAGACGCTACATGCCACCGCAACACAAGCTCCTTCTGTGTCTAAAATCATGCACAACTAAATATAAGTCTACGGGCCAAAGTCTAAGTTCATTTAAAAGGAAATCAAAATGAATTGCAAGCACCAAGACTTGAACCTTGGACCTCTTGCTTCCTCTATGGCGTCACTTCCTTGTCTCCCATGTGGCGCCATTTGCCACTAGACCGCAACTCCTTTTGTGTCATTTTTTTTGCACATTTGATTATTAGAGCCTACTTACTAACTCCTAGAGTTTTATTCATCTAAAACCAAAATTTTTCCTAAAGCCCAAGTTTGATCTCGAGACTTCATGGAAACCCCCTAACCTTCCAAAATCACTCACCTAATAGGTCCAACTTGCATTAGTGTCGTTCTCTTATTCTAAAAAATTTTCAACGCTCCCATGCCCAAGTCCCAATAGGCCCAATTCTACTAGGCCCAAATTCAGGGTGTTACAGTCGAATTTAGCCAATGTTTTGCATCTACCACTGGCTTTTCCCCCTCTTCTAACCTAATTTTGTGTTGACACAGCGCATGATTATTTCCCTTAATATTAATGATAGTCCATCTAATGGCTTTTTTATGTGTTTTTAAAACGCTTAATAATGTCTCTTCTTGTTCAGAACTTAATCTTGCAACCATAATTGCAGGTAAAGTGTTTTGTTGTCCCAAATATCCATACTTCAGTTTTTTTGGTAGTGGTTTTAATTCTAATTCAGGTGGTTTGGTAATGGAGGGTACAATTTTTGCCGCATTGGGAATTATTTGTTCTGGTTATTCTCTACTTTGCCGCCACCAGTAAAGTTGAAGAGCAATCTTTTTGTTTTCCTATTCTGTATCATCCAAAATTTCCTCTTCTGATGCATATTCATCATGCTCAACCAACTTTGTCGTGATTGACTCAAAATTATTGTACCATTTCTCCTTTAGCTTAGATTTTACCAGTTTTACATCTTCTAGTTCCTGATTTATGCCCCAAGTAAATTCATTCTCACTGAATCTTTCCAATATTCTCATAACTTCCTTTCCAATTTTCTTCCAAATACTTCCCCCGGTTATGATGTCAAATTTTTGCCTGTTCTGACTATCCAATCCATCATAAAAATGTTGGCTTTGGACTCCAAAATGTATGCTTCCTCCCAATGCTGATGTAAGAATTGTTTTAAATCTTTCCCAAGCTTGCCCTATTGTTTCAACAACATGTTTAAATTTAAATAATTTCTCATAAGTGTTGATTACCTAAGTTATATGCAAGACCCAATGAAGGAATAACTACACAAAGTCAGTCCATATAGTAATGGTATCAGGTGGAGTGCATCTAACTAGTCATTTTCCTTTCCATCTAACGCGAATGGAATTAATAATAATTTAACAGCTTTTGCCAAGACATCAACATATATGACAGTGTTGCATACATGTTCAAACTGCCGGATAAAGGCTATGGGATCCTATTTTTTATAGTTTTCAAACCTGATATTATGAGAAATCCATGATAATAATGAGTGATTCAATTCAAAATAAGGACTATGAATAATGGGACAGGTAATACTAGGTCGCAACCAGTGTAAGTCGAAAAATGTTCCTAATGCCTACATCATTTTATTAAAATTTATTTATCAGATTGCAGGAAGCAATTGGTATTCCCTTGTAAGTTGATCCTCGTATTACAAGGAGAACTTAGTTGTTAGCCTTCTTGGACACATGGGTATCTTTACGAATATTTCCCTGTACCTTGAAATCAGAAATAAGGAAATGTTAATAAAGCTGAAGTTGAAAAGTCATATATATAATTCATTAATTTCCTATTTATTCTATTAAATGCAAAGATAAAATTTAATTTAGTGAAGTTAAATTAATTTAGTGACGTCGTCTCCCTGACAACGACGCTAACAACTTGACCGCTTTCGGGCGTACTAATGTCTAAAGTGAGAATACTACACAAAAGATATAAAATAAAGTGATGTCCGTAAGTATACGGGTTAGATTGTAATATAGTTATAACGAAGTAGGTAAGTACTCCAAGGATCATGTCCAAGGGAGGCAAACACTAAATTAATCCTAACCTAAACACAAATAGATATAATTAGTGTTTTAAATAAATCATAGTAAGGTCAAACATAAATGAAAGATTTTTGAGTTTTTTTATAATTTAATAACTAAAATAGAATAAATAAAGAAACTATGGAAAACTTATATGTAAACTATATCAAATATAGCTATGGGTGATTAGTTTGCTTTGGTGGTCATAACTAATTCTTATTTCGGTTTCCTATTCAATCAACTAGTCATTAACTGTAACAGCCTGGTTTAGACCCTACTTGGAACAGTGGTTTTGGGACCATAAATCCAAGGTTGGAAAAATATTTTAATATTATTTTTTATGTTTATAAAATGTGATTGAGCATGTGTGAAAATTTGGTGCGAAAATTTTATCGTTTGTGTGTCGAAATAAGAAAAAGGACTTAATCGCATAAAATGTAAAAGTTGTGTGCTGATTGTTAAAGTGCTACATTGCTATTGTCTTTATAATTTGGAGTCCTTAAACTGAAATTTTACCCTTGGGAGCATGAATGGACAGTAATGGATATAAGTTAATGGGATTTTAATGTTAATATTAATGGTAAAAATGGTAATTATTATATTAATGTTAAAATAATAAAAACAAAGTTAAATGGTATACATTTTAGTTTTCATTCACCGAAATAACAAAGGAAAAAGAAATATTAAGAGCAAAATAGGGTTCGGCTCTTTGAAGCTCCAATTGGTAAGTGTTTTGAGATCGGTTTTTTATAATTTTTACGTTTTTCTGATCGCTGCTTCGTGTTCTTTCAAACTCATGCTTAAATTGTAGAAATTGATGGTGATTTTAAGATGTGCCATTGATGAATATGTGAGCTTTGTGATGATAGTTGGTGGAATATGAAAGTTTAATGTTGGGCTAACATAATTTGTATTTGAATTTTTGGTGAAATTGAGTAATTTGGGCTAAATTGTGAAAATGAGAAATTGGAGGACTAAAATGTGAAATAAATGAAATTTATGGGCTTGTATTAACATGGGGAAAATTCGACTAATCTTATGTGAATAGAAATTTTGTGTATTTTGTGATTTGATGAATTAGGGACTAAAGTGTCGAAATGTGAAAATGTGAGGGCTATTTTGTAAAATGCCCTAAATATGTGTGTTTGGACTAAATTGAATGAATTAAATTTGAATATGTATAAACCAAGAAAGGAGAGATTCGGATCGAGATCGAGGCAAAGACAAAGTACTCGATTGATCAGCTTGTTTCGGTATTTCGACGTCCGAGGTAAGTTCGGATATAGTACAAGTTGTTAATTTACTATCTATGTGATGTGAATTGAATGATAGATATTGAATTAGAAATGTAATATATGAAATTGAGAAATGAGGCACTAAGTGTGCGTAATTGAATTGAGATAGAGTTGAATGGCACTGTGTGTGCAAAGTATTAGAAGCTTTGGCTTTCTTGAGTTGCACTGTGTGTGCGATACCAAATTAAGTTCGATTCTGTATCGAGGCATTAAGTGTGCGATGTTAATTAAGCTTCGGCTATGTTTTGGGCACTAAGTGTACGATTGAGTTGAAAAGATATCGAGTATTGAATAAGACATGGTATCGAGCATCGAATAGCAAGTACATATGTTAACTAAGTGTTGGCAAATGTATGTTTGAACCTATGTGGTTGATAATAGTTTAAAGATTGAATGAATGGATATTTGAGCATATGGTTGAGGATGATAATATGCTTAATTGTGTACATATCTATGTGATGGTTTAATTGTATATTGATGTTGCATTATTGAGTACTATGTAATATATTACAAACTTACTAAGCTTTGAAAACTTACTGTGTGATTTGTTTCTCTGTTTTACAGTGTCAGTAAAGCTAGCTCGGATTTGGGGATCGTCAGCATCTCTATCACACTATCGGCTATGTAACACCCCAAACCCGGTCTATGCATTAAGACCAGATATGACATGTCACACGAAATGAATATACATCTAGTCTTTTAAGGATTTGGAGAAAACAGAGTTTCAAAAAAATCTTGATGTGGAGTTTATTGAAAACTAAGGTTGATTGATAAATCAAACAATTTGAGACTTAAGAATTTATAAATTGAAACTTAGAAAAATTAAATTAATATTTCAAGAAGATTTAAAAGAGTTGAAATAATTTTGGAAAAATTTGAAGAACATTGTTAACAGAAAATTTTTCGAGTTAAAATATGTAAGAAAGTTATTATGAAACTTTTTTTTTTTCCATATCCATTTGAGAAAAACATTTATTTCAATTTTTAGAAAAATCCCACTTGATGTATTCAAGCAAATTATAAAATCCATCAAACGTAAAACAACATTAAAATTTATCCAGAGGCCTTATTACAACTTAACTTAAAATAGAAAAATAATAAAAAGTACTTAAAAGAAATCCAAAATTTAAATAACCCATTATTCGTAGTATGGCCTCCATCGCGTCGTCCACGGCCCAAGCCCCCATCACTGTTCATTACCTGATAAGGGTAAGGAAAACGGGGTGAGTTACTAGAACTCAGTGTGTAACCCACTTACCATTGTCCACTGGGCCAAAGCCCATTTACAATTATAACATAATAACAGGTATATAATATGCATGTGATATGCAATTCCCAAACCAAACCTAGTTTTCATCTGCTACACACCACCCGTACCAAACAGCACACCTGTGGGGAGCTTTAGTCACCCACCCCGCCTACACACCAAAATAGGCATTAAGTCGTTTATATCAATTTGTGGACAAGCCACCAGATTCACAGAGTTTACATGGCATTGCCATTTTTCATATTTGTGGCAGAGCCACCGGAATTTTGTAGCAAAGCTACCAGAACTTCTCTTCGTCAATATCCCATCCCATGCAATCCATGTATATAATGCATATTCATTTACAACAATTATTTCTAATATTTATTACGAACAATAAGGCCCATTAAAACATTCATCACAATCTGGCCCATATCACAATCTGACCCATATATCAAATATCACATTTGGCCCATATATCAAATACCACATTTGACCCATATATCAAATATCACATTTGGCCCATATCAAATATCACATTTGGCCTATATATCAAATATCACATTTGGCCCATATAGTCACTTTATCGATTTGGCCCATTAAGGGTAATCTCGTAATCTTCACAGTCTTAATACTGATTTCATGTCTTTACCGATATAGTGATAATTATGCCATTTTACCCGATGTCACTAACATGCGATTTAATCAAATGATTAACACGATATAATTATCTAACCCATGGAATACGGTGTGAGATTACACACCTGGTTACGGTAAGCACTACGCTTTCCTGATCGTCGACACCTAAAAATATTTTTAATGCTCGATTAGAACATTAACACTTATAGTAAATCTACTCTAAGATAAATGGTCTAGGTTTTTACCCTTGGAATCGCGAATAACTACTATTTGTCGGTTCTCCCCGGTTGACAGTCCACAACCCGGTGGAAAATCCCGAATCGTTGATGCCTCACAATTGCGAACAAATTCGAATAGTTGATTCTCACCGGATGAGGGTCCACAACCCGGTGGAAAGTCTCGAATCGCCAAAACAGCGATTCGTTTAAATTTAGGAGTAGGGATCGTAAATCCGTTCCTTTTTCGATCACCAATCACTACCCTTTTTGATTCGATCTTGCTTGCCTCCATTGAAAATAAATATTAGTCCAAACTAATATTATGTTGTTACAAACGATTGATCTTAAGAGTGAAGTCGGCTTACCACAAAAATCCTTACAATCTCAAGATGAAAGATCGAGCGATAGAGTCCCTATAATAATATCGATTAATCAACACTATCATAACGAATAAAAAGTAATAAAGAATCCTCGAAGAATCCTTACCTTGAATGATGAAATTCCTTTTTCACACGATCTTCCTATGGCTAGAGTCGATTAAGCGATGTAGAAACAATCGGCACTCCACTATACCACTACAAAGAAGAAAGGGTTTTGTTTGAAAGAGAAAAGATGATGATTTCGGTCAAAAAGACCCTCTCAAGCCAACATAAGAATTCGGCAATAGAAGAAAAAATAAGAGAATTGAAGAGAGTGTTCTTACCGATTGATCAAAGTGTGAGTAGAAAAAATGGTTGAGAAGAAAATATGTGTGAAATGGAAGATTCGGCTATGGATAGATGATCAATGATATTCAGCCATGGTGAAAATATTAGGGAGGGAGTGATGTTTGAGAGTTTTTGCAAGAAGAAAAGAAGAAGAAAAAAAAGAAATAGGAGATAGGGTGTTTATGTTTCGGTTTTCAAGGATGAAAAATGAACAAAGAAAAAGTCTTGAGGTTGGTGTGCATTCGGCCAAGAGAAGAAAAGAACAGAAATGAAAATGCCCCTTCAAGGTTGTATGGTTTCGGCACAAGGAGGAAAAGAGCTTGGGGAAGAATGGAAGATGATACCAAAATGGTCAAAAAGAATTGGCCAAAACAAAACAAATGTTTACCTATTGCTCATGACACATTCGGCTAGGGAGAAGAATTTTGGAGAGAAAAAATTTGATACACCAATTTGCTAATGAAAAAAAAAGACCAAAACTAGCACCTACCTTACCAAAATGCTAGCACAAATTCGGCCATCCTCCTTAGCCCCAAAAATCGTCCAAATGCATGGCCAATTGGTCAAAGTTTGGCCACCCAAACTTTCCAAAACATCACCCTTGGAATAAGCCTTATGTTCCCCCTACATGCCTTTTCCATTTGATTCCTTTCCCTAAGTTCAATCTTGCCTTTTTCTCTTAGCCATCTTGCCATAAAAAAATAAAGTCCAAGTTACCATAAGCTCATCCTTGACCGACACTATAAGGAAGGAAAGCAAAAATAAAAATAAATAAAGTTCACACATGCACACAATGGGATTCGAACTCCTTCCCTCAAGGTAACACATACGGCGCCATATCTTCTTCACTGATAGCTCAATTATGCTAGCTTCTTACCACTTTATTACCTTAAGCTTTAAGGTCACTTATTTCATTACCTTAAAGTACTAAATGCCAGAATATTTTACTAATTCCAAATAAATCCCGAGCCTCCTCAGGACTACCTAAACACACACATTGGATAGTTTAACTAGTTGAGCACCAAAATAATGCAACATATAAAAATTCAAATTCTAGGATGTTACAGGTTATCTATTTCGGTATTTTTGAAAAGATGTGTATATATGTGGTATATGTCATGTATAGGCTAGTTAATGTGGCATGTTTTATAATGTGTAATCTTTGCTATGTGATATGGCTTAAAGGTTGAATAATGTTAGTATGTATGTGTGGAAATATGTGGGTGATAAATATGGTATGCTTCTTGCTTAAATGGTGGATGAAAATTATGGTTTGAATGTGAATTGTGGTAAGGTTTATATGGTGCCTAATCTATAAGACTTGAGATGTGAAATTAGGTGTTTTGGATGGATTTATTTGAGTAGGAAATGAGTGTGGAAGTAAATGATTTAGATGATGATTAAATGGTGCATATATTGGTATGATTGGTTGCCATTTGTGCTATAAATCTATGTAAAATCAGATTTGTAGGTGAACTCAAGTGTGGGTGGCAAGTTTGGCCTTGAAAATGGCCTATAATTGCCCACACGGTTGAGCACATGGGCGTGTGGCTCGATCCTGTTCTTCAAGGCTGAAATTAGATTCAAGTCAGACTCGACCACGGGCAAGACACACGGGCACATGACTGGTCGTGTGGATCAAGTTAGTAGAGACCACGAGCGTGTGACTGGCTGTGTGGTGCAAGTCAGTGTCAACCACTGGTGAGGCACACGGGCGTGTCTCAGGCCGTGTGGAAAAGTCAGTAGGTAGGTCTTGTTTTGCCATGGCTTGGACACATAGGCCTGTCCGAGGCCGTGTGCCTCACACGGCCTATCCACATGGGCGTGTGACCTTTGTAACTTAGAAAAATGTTTAAATTTTGAAAATTTTCGTATGTGTTTGGTTTAGTCTCAACCACTTTCTAGCATGTGATTAAGGTCTTGTAGACCTCATTAAGGGACTCATTGAATATGAATTGTCATGTGATATGGAATGTTTGAAAATGATCAGTAATGCCTCTTAACCCTAGTCCGGCGACAATTACGGGTTAGGGGTGTTACAATTTTATTGGTATCAGAGCTACGGTTTAGTCGATTCTCGGACTTGCATAGCGCGTGTGAGTCTAGCTATACATGCCATATATATAATTGCGATAGTGTGATGAATCCTAACAGTTGAAAATGTGTTTTCGTATAGTAATGGATCCCGATCGAGCAGTTGTTGACGACGTAGAGAGTAACGCGCCTGCTCCCGCTCAAGGGACAGCACCGGCCACATCTAGGCCGAATAATGGTAGCCAAGAGGGAGAGGCTAAGCAAGCCTTCTTTAGAATGATGAGTGAGTGGTTTTTAGAGTTCATTCAAATGAATCCAGCTGTTCTACAACCTCTATCCCCACAAGTACCCGTTGTGCCACAAGTTGTAGATCCAATCAGATTGAATAAACCTCCTGTGGATAAGATCCGAAAGTACGGGGCCGAAGAGTTTAGGGCCACAATTGATGATGATACTGAGCTAGCTAAGTTTTGGCTCGGGAATACTATTAGAGTGTTTGATGAAATGTCGTTGACTCCTGATGAATGCATTAAATGTGTAGTTTCCTTATTGAGAGATATGACATATAACTGGTGGAAGACATTGATATCTATGGTTTAGAGAGAGAGAATCACTTGGGATTTCTTTCAAGTTGAATTTCAAAAGAAATATATCAGTTAACGATTCATAGATCGGAAACGTAAAGAGTTTCTAGAGCTGAAACAAGACCGTATGTCAGTTATTGAGTATGAACGGGAGTTTGTGAGACTGAGCCAATATGCGTGGAAATGTGTTTCGACAGAAGCTATTATGTGTAAACATTTCATTGAAGGGCAAAATGAAGACATTAAATTACTGGTTGGAATACTTGACTTGAACGAATTTGTTATGTTAGTAGAAAGAGCTTGCAAAGCTGAGGAGCTTAGCAAAGAAAAGAAGAAAGAAGATTCTAAGGCTAGAGATGAAAGAAAAATATTGATTAGTAAGTCGTCTCAACCTTTGACGAAGAGATTTAGAGATGCAAACAAATGATCAAATGCTTCATTTGGACACTCGAGTAGAGACCGTGCTAGACAAAGTGCTGGTCTAAGAACTCAAGCTCCAATTGAATCAAGTGTTGGTAGTGTTAAAAGTAACAAGCCTGAGTGTAGACAGTGTGGAAGATGACACATTCGAGATTGCCCAGAGTTAGCTGAAAAAGATAATGTTCAGAATGTGAGACCTAGTAATACAACGGCTAGGGGTAGACCTCCTAGAAACACCGAAAATATGAGTGGAAGTCAGAGAGGGATTACTGATACAGCTGTGAGACTATACGCGCACAAGAAGAAGCATCATCTCCAGACGTCATTACTGGTACTTTTACTCTATTTGATACTGATGTGATTGCATTGATAGATCCAGGTTCTACTCATTCCTATGTGTGTGTGAACCTAGTATCTAGTAAGACTTTGCCTGTTGATTCTACTGAATTCGTGATTAGAGTATCGGACCCCTTAGGAAAGTGTGTCTTGGTTGATAAAGTATGCAAGAACTATCCGTTGATGTTTTGGGATATTTGCTTTCTAGCTAATCTGATGTTGCTACCTTTCGATGAATTTGATATTATTCTGGGCATGGATTCATCACCTTTTGATGAATTCGATATTATTCTGCGCATGGATTGCCTTTATCTTCGAGCAAGAAAGATGCAATATGGGTGATAGTTGATAGATGTTCCGGTGAGAACAGATTATCCACTTGATAAGTTAGTTGAATTGTGTGTTGTTGAGATTTTAAGATTGCACGAGGTGCCACTATCTATTGTATCTGACAGAGATCCGAGATTTACCACGCAGTTTTGGAAGAGATTGCAAGAGGCTTTAGGCACAAAGCTACATTTCAGTACTGCATTTCATCCGCAAACGGATGGTCAGTCTGAGCGGATCATTCAGGTTCTCGAAGATATGTTGAGATATTGTATTCTTGAACTTGAGAATATGTGGGAAAAACATTTACCGTTGATTGAGTTTGCATACAACAATAGTTTTCAATCTAGTATTAAAGTGGCACCGTATGAGGCTCTTTACGGTTGAAAATGTTGAACTCCATTGTATCAGACTGAGTTGAGTGAGAATAAGATTCATGGGGTTGGTTTGATAAAAGAGACTGAGCAAAAAGTGAAAGTGATTCATGACAGTTTGAAAGCAGCATCAGATCGTCAGATGTCCTATGCAGACTTAAAACAAAAAGATATCGAATTTGAGGTTGGTGACAAAGTGTTTTTGAAAATGTCTCCGTAGAAGAAAATACTTCGATTTGGCCGAAAAGGCAAGTTGAGTCTGAGGTTCATCGGACCATATGAGATCATTGAACGAGTTGGGCTAGTTGCTTATAGATTGTTATTGCCACCTGAATTAGAGAAAATTCATAATGTGTTCCATGTATTGACGCTTCGACGATACAGATATGATCCATCGCATGTGATTGCTCCTACTGAGGTTGAAATTCAATCAGATTTGTCATATAGTGAAGAACCGATCCTAAGTCTGGCACGTGAGATCAAAGAGTTGAGAAACAAAAGAATACCTTTGGTGAAAGTGTTAGGGCACAAAAATGGAATAGAAGAGGCTACGTGGGAGCCTGAAGATGTTATGAGAGAGCAAGATCCGAATCTATTCACTAGTAAGATTTCTGGGGACGAAAATACCTAAGGGGGGAGAGTTGTAACAACCTGGTTTAGACCCTAGTCGGAACAGTGGTTTTGGGACCATAAATCCCAGGCTGCAAAAATATTTTAATATTACTTTTTATGTTTATAATATCTGATTGAGCATGTGTGAAAATTTGGTGTGAAAATTTTATCGTTTGTGTGGCGAATTAAGAAAAAGGACTTAATCGCATAAAATGTAAAAGTTGTGTGCTAATTGTTAAAGTGCTACATTTCTATTGTCTTTATAATGTGGAGTCCTTAAATTGAAATTTTACCCTTGGGAGCATGAATGGACGGTAATGGATATAAGTTAATGGGATTTTAATGTTAATATTAAGGGTAAAAATTGTAATTAGTATATTAATATTAAAATAATAAAAACAAAGTTAAATGATGGCCATTTTAGTGTTCATCCGCCGAAATAACAAAGGAAAAAGAAAGATTAAGAGAAAAAAAGGGTTCGGCTCTTTGAAGCTTCAATTGGTAAGTGTTTTGAGCTCGAGTTTTGATAATTTTTATGTTTTTGTGATCGTTGCTTCGTCTTCTTTCAAACCCATGCTTAAATTTTAGAAATTGATGGTGAGTTTGAGATATGCCATTGATGAATATGTGTAACACCCCAAACTCGGTCTAGACGTTACGGCCAAATCTGGTATGTCACAGGGAAAGGTTGTAAAAAGGATTTTGAAATTTTGAAGAAATAAGGTAAGTTGGAATTCTTTTCGTTTTGGTTGATGTTTTAAAAACAGTGGTTCACAGTTTGAGAAAAATTTTCGAGTTGAGTTAATCGAATATTCGTTATCTTTGTTGGCACTTGAGAGAAAACGGTCGTTTTATGTTGCTTAAGTTTTGCAAACTCCATCTTAATTTTCATGTTAAAAAACATAATAATGGCATATCTTAGATAAATAATAATGAAGAAAAACCAAATATTAACTTAAGAAGGCCTTATTACATAACAAAATTCCCAATTAGAAATAATTTATAGAAAGGAAACAAATTTACGAAAAGAAACATTTTATGGCCTCCACGAGTCTGCCTCGGCTCCCAGATCCACGATCTACTGATTACATGCAAGATTAAGCAGAGGGGTGAGTCACCACGACTCAGTGTGTAAATCCCCTTGTGTCACATAGATGGCTTCAAGCCCACCATCGCATATTGGGCCTTAGCCTACTCAAAACAACATACATAAAGAAAGAATGAATCTAATATGTCCCAACCCAACCTAATTTTCCATCCTCTACACACCACCCGTACCAGCCCATCACACCGTGGGGATTTCTACAATCAACCCTCCATCCGCTACACACCTCACATGTGGCACCAAGCCACTCGTGGTTCCATACCACCGTGATACTAGATCACCGTGACAGAGTCACCATTAACATATGTGGGGCCAACCCACCGTGGTACCAAACCATCGTGACAACCCCTGATGAATGTATGTAGGGCCTACCCACTGTGGTACCAAACCACTGTGACGAGTCACTGAATCATATATATATATATATATATATATATATATATATACGTGGTATTAAACCACCGTGGCACCAAGCCACCGAGACATGGTCACTGAATCAGATATATGTGGGGCCAACCCACTTGTGGTACCAAACCACCGTGACAGTCTCTAACACTTCCCCTTTCACATCATATCCCAAACCCATGCAGAACATACAAATCATATGAATGCACATGCTCTCACCATAGTGACAGATTACAGCATACATTTCCATGTCCATTAATAGAACATTATTGTCACTTACCCGGTATCCTCAGCTTTACCCACAAGGGTATTATGACTATTTTTCCAGTCACTTCAACTTTTCAGCCCAAACAGTTAATAACACAGATTAATAAGAGAGTGTGAAATTTTACACACCTGATAACACGCAATACTATGCTTTCTATGTCGACACTCTCGTTAGCAGGGACGATGGCTATCTGTCTATCCTGCTCTGAAGCTGGTCCACAACCCGATGGCCAGTCTCGTACTGCCGATACAGCTCGCTTCTTAAACTTAGGGGCTGGGACTACGGCTCTAACCCCCTTCTTTGCTTGACTGGTATTTGGTTCCATGAAAGAAATCTTGGTCAGAAGTGCAGAACCCTAAAATCCAGGATGTTACAGTTCTACCGCCTGAAAAACAATTTCGGCCTCGAAATTACCTAGTCAAAAGAGATGAAGGTATTGCTGACGCATAACCTCCTTTGGCTCCCATGTGGCCTCCTCTGATCCGTGGTTCCGCCATAAAACTTTGACCAAAGGGACTGGTTTCCTTCGCAATACCTTAACATTACGATCCAAGATCTGAACTGGTTCCTCTTCAAAGGATAGGTCAGGCCTTACTTCGATTTCCTCCACTGGCACAATATGAGATGGATCCGAATGGTATCGCCTTAACATCGAAACATGAAACACATTATGAATCTGACTTAATTCCGAAGGTAGCTCAAGCTGATAAGCTACCGGTCCCACACCCTTCAGCATACGATAAGGCCCGATGAACCTGGGGTTCAGCTTGCCCTTCTGTCCAAACCTTAGAACTTTCTTCCACGGTGAAACCTTTAAGAAAACCTGGTCACCTACTGCAAATTCTATGTCCTTACGCTTTAGATTAGCATAGGACTTCTGCCTGTCAGAAGCTTCCTTCAGCATAGGAGTCCGAATCAACCTAACCTTGTCCTCCGTTTCAGAAACCAATTCTGGACCCAATAACTGTCGCTCACCCAACTCTGTCTAGCAAGTAGGAGTACGACACTTTTGACGATACAACGCTTCATACGGTGCCATCTGAATACTAGAATAATAGCTGTTGTTGTATGCGAATTCTGCTAACGGTAGAAACTCCTCCCAACTACCCCTGAAGTCAATGACACAGCCCCTCAACATATCTTCCTAAATCTGAATTACCCTCTCAGACTGACCATCGGACTGTGGATAAAAAGTTGTACTGAAATCCAATCTTGTACCCAACGCTTGATGTAATGCCTTCCAGAACCATGATGTAAATCTGGGGTCTCTGTCAGATATGATAGACATAGGTACCCCATGTAAACTGACAACCTCTGCTACATACAACTTAGCTAATTTCTGTAGAGAGTAGTCAACACGAACCGGTATGAAATGAGCGGACTTTGTCAATCGATCAACAATCACCCATACTGAATCCTTCTTAATAGGCATAAGAGGTAGCCCACTAACAAAGTCCATCGTGATCCTTTCCCACTTCCACTGCGGAATTTTCACCGGCTGCAATAACCCCGAAGGGAACTGATTTTCTGCTTTCACCTGCTGACACGATAAGCATTTACTCACAAATTCGGTTACCTCCTGCTTCAGACCCGGCCACCAAAACTGTTCTCGCAGATCCCGATAAATCTTACTTCCTCCAGGATGCATAGCTTATGGGCTACTATGCGCTTCCTATAGGATCTTACGTCTCAACTCAAGATCTTTTGGCATGCAAGTCTTTCCTTGAAAACATCATACCCCATCACTATTCACACTGAAATCCGTTATCCCATCACCTGCCCCCAACTGAAACTTCGACTTTAACAACTCATCAGCCAACTGCTTCTCTTTAATCTGACTAACCCAAGAAGGCTTCACTTGAAGTTAAGCTAATAGGCTTCCATCATCGTATACGCTGAGATGAGCAAACATTGCTCTCAAGTTAGAGATCACCCTACGACTTAATGCATCCGCCACCACGTTAGCTTTACCTGGGTGGTACTCTATTGAGCAATCATAATCTTTTAACAATTCGATCCATCTCTGCTGCCTTAAATTCAACTCCTTCTGGGTAAGGAGATATTTTAGGCTCTTGTGATCTGTATAAATAACGGACTTCTCCCCATACAAATAATGCCTCTAGATCTTCAAAGCAAACACTACTGCAGCCAATTCTAGATCATGCGTGGGATAGTTAATCTCATGCGGTCTTAATTGTCGAGATGCATACGCAACAACCTTTCCATCTTGTATTAACACACACCCTAACCCCGTGTGTGAAGCATGATAATAAATTACGAACTCTTTCCTGGCCTCAGGCTGAATCAAAAATGGAGCCTCAGCTAAAATCCTCTTCAGCTTCTCAAAGCTTTCCTGTTGCTTGTCAGTCTAAACAAATGATACCCCTTTCCTCAACAACATAGTTAATGGTGCCGCAATCAATGAGAACCCCTCAACAAACCTTCTGTAATACCTAGCCAGACCTAGAAAACTCTAAATTTTTGCCACAGACTTAGGCGGCTTCTAGTCCAACACAGCTTCAATTTTCCGGGGATCAACCCTAATCCCCTCAGCAGACACAGCATGGCCCAGAAATGTGACTTCTCTTAGCCAATATTCACACTTACTGAATTTGGTGTACAGCTGTTTCTCCCTCAGGATTTGTAAGACCACTCGAAGATGCGAATCATGCTCCTCCTCCAATCTTGAATAAACCAGGATATCTTCTATAAATACCATGACAAATCGGTCCAGATAGGGTTGGAATACACGGTTCATCATGTCCATAAACGCTGCTGGTGCATTGGTCAACCCAAACGGCATCACCAGGAATTCGTAGTGGCCATAGCGAGTCCGGAAAGTCGTCTTATGAATATCTGCTTCCTTCACCTTAAGCTGATGATATCCTGACCTCAAATCTATCTTCGAAAAGACTGAAGCCTCCTTTAGTTGATCGAACAAGTCGTCAATCCTCGGCAGCGGGTACTTATTCTTAATTGTCAACTTATTCAGCTGACGGTAGTCAATGCACATACGCATTGATCTGTTCTTCTTCCTAACGAATAGCACCGGCGCTCCCCAGGGTGACACACACGGTCAGATAAAACCCTGATCCAACAGTTCCTGTATTTGGGCTTTCAATTCCACCAACTCCTTTGGCGCCATTCTATATGGGGCAATAAATACGGGCACTGTCCCCGGAAGAAGATCGATACCGAATTCCACCTCGCGATCCGGAAGTAGTCTTGGAAGCTCTTCTGGGAAAACATCAGAAAACTCCTTCACTGTTCTAACATCCTCCACAGTTGATTCCTTGGCCTCCAGAGCACAAACAAAAGTTCTGAATGCCTCACATCCTTTCCTCACCATTCTTTTCGCCTTTAAAGCTGACACTACATTAGACAAGTAGTTCCTCCTTTCACCTATCATCACCACCTCATCATCCTCGGGAGTCCTTAACACCATGTGCTTGGTAGCACAATCCAAATTTGCTCGATACTTCACTAGCCAGTCCATACCTAAGATTAAATCGAACTCCCCGAACGGTAGTTCCATCAGATCAGTGTGAAAAACCATCCCTTGAACCTCTAAAGGCACCTTCCTAAAGAGTTTATTCACTATTACCGATTGTCCTAAAGGTCTAAGTACAGTCATCTCTCTAGAGGCAATCTCAGAGTCTATGTTCAGAGTTCCCGATATAGTACTAGCAATATAAGAATATGTTGATCCAATATCAATCAGTGCAGTATAAGGCAACCCATAAATAAGAAACGTACCGGTTATGACGTCCAGTGCATTGCCCTCCTCTTGACATCTAGTTGCATAGACCAACCCAGGCTGTCTTGCATCTGTGCTCCCAACACCTCTGCCCAGTGCTGCACCTCTACTCGGTGCTCCACGCCATCGGCCAAAACTACTTCCTTCCCTAGCGGGACCACGACCTCTCTGTGGTTACTGACCACCTCTACCCGGCTGAACATAACCCTGTCCTACTAGTCGCTCTCTGCCCAACTCCTGTAGACAATCTCTTACCCGATGATCAGTAGACCCACACCTGAAACATCCTCTATTACCCGTCCAACACTCACCTGAATGAAATCTACCGCATCTAGCACACCTCTGAGGCCCACTATCAACAACAAGTCTTGCAACACGACTCAGCCCATCCAACCTAGGCCTCTTCTGGAAACCCCCAGTTGACCATGCGGATCCAAAGTTCGTTTTATTTCTACCTCTATCCCTATCCTGGTTCTTCTTTTCGGACCGCTTCACCTCCTCGGCTATCTTAGCCTTTTCCACTAAAACAACAAATTCTCATTCTCGCTGTGGAGCTATCAGCACTCACAATTCATCCATTAGGCCATCCTCAAACTGAACACAACGCTCATGGTCATGGCAACAATGCCCCGGGCATAACGACTAAGACGTAAGAATTCCGCCTCATACTCGGCCACCGATTTATTTCCCTGAACCAAATTTAGAAATGCCCTACGTTGCACATCCACATAACTTGATCCGATGTACTTCCCCTAGAATGCTGCCTTGAAGAAATCCCAGGTAATACGGTCAGCCACTGTACCATCCCTAACCGTGAGCTACCGCTGATACACCTCGTCCCGGAGAAGAGACACAACTCCTTTCAACATCTCCTCCTCCGTAAAGTAAAGATCATCCATAATATGCTCAACTGCCTCTAGCCAATACTCAGCTACATTAGGAGCTACGACAGAAACGCCCCTAAACATTTCCGCTCTATTGGCTCAGAGTCGTTCAGACACAAATTTCCAAGCCCCCGAACCTGCGCTTGCTCTAGCAACTCTCTCCAGTACACGTAACATCGCTTGAGACACAGCATCATCTCCGCCTGTTTGATCCTGAAATTTCGCTTCCGCAACTGGCGGTGCCGGTACATCACCTTCTGACCCATGTCCAGATTCCAAGGGTTCGGACCCAACACCTCGGCCTCTACCACGGCCGCGCATGATACGTCCATGCCCCTAGTACTCATGGCTACCGATACGACTTAATCTGATTAAGAGTTTTATGAATTATTCTTTCACTATTTAATACCGAGCAGTCTTATGAGAAATAGCATTAAGAAGTAATTCTCGCAGATTCATATCTATACCTAGAGGTTTCAGTCTCTAAAGTTTTGATCTCTTAATACTAGTAATCATAGCACAACATAATTATTTCATGCAAAACAACCAACAATTAGAACACTTACCGCGTGGATCGGGTGCCCGTAAACTCGGGTGCCATACTCCAACTATATCATTTCCTTAAATAACTTTTTAAATCAAATTTACAAAACATGGTTGAACCCATTCCACAGCCGAGTTTTGAAACCAGGCTCTGATACCAAAATTGTAACACCCCAAACCCAGTCTAGACGTTACGGCCAGATCTGGTGTGTCACAAGGAAAGGCTGTAAAAAGGATTTTGAAATTTTGAAGAAATACCGTAAGTTTGAAATCTTTTCATTTTGGTTGATATTTTAAAAACAGTGGTTCACAGTTTGAGAAAAATTTTCAAGTTGAGTTAATCGAATATTCTTTATCTTTGTTGGCACTTGAGAGAAAACGGTCATTTTATGTTGCTTAAGTTTTGAAAACTCCATCTTAATTTTCATGTTAAAAAACATAATAATGCATATCTTAGATAAATAATAATTAAGAAAAACCAAATATTAACTTAAGAAGGCTTTATTACATAACAAAATTCCCAATTAGAAATAATTTATAGAAAGGAAACAAATTTACGAAAAGAAACACTTTATGGCCTCCACGACTCCGCCTCGGCTCCCAAATCCACGATCTACTGATTATCTGCAAGATTAAGCAGAGGGGTGAGTCACCACGACTCAGTGTCTAAATCCCCTTGTGTCACATAGATGGCTTCAAGCCCACCATCGCATATTGGGCCTTAACCCACTCAAAACAGCATACACAAAGAAAGAATGAATGTAATATGTCCCAGCCTAACCTAATTTTCCATCCTCTACACACCACCCGTACCAGCCCATCACACCATGGGGATTTCTACAATCAACCCTCCATCCACTACACACCTCATATGTGGCTCCAAGTCACTCTTGGTTCCAGACCACCGTGATACTAGATCACCGTGACCGACTCACCATTAACATACGTGGGGCCAACCCACCGTGGTACCAAACCACCGTGACAATCCCTGATGAATGTATGTGGGACCAACCCACTGTGGTACCAAACCACTCGGATGAGTCACTGAATCATAGATATATATACGTGGTATTAAACCACCGTGGCACCAAGCCACTGAGACATGGTCACTGAATCAGATATATGTGGGGCCAACCCACTTGTGGTACCAAACCACCATGACAGTCTCTAACACTTCCCCTTTCGCATCATATCCCAAACCCATGCAGAACATACAAATCATATGAATGCACATGCTCTCAACATAGTTACAGATTACAGCATACATTTCCATGTCCATTAATAGAACGTTATTGTCACTTACCTGGTATGCTTAGCTTTACCCACAAGGGTATTATGACTGTTTTTCCAGTCACTTCGGCTTTTCAGCCCAAATAGTTAATAACACAGATTAATAACAGAGTGTGAACTTTTACACACCTGATAACACGCAATACTATGCTTTCTATGTCGACACTCTTGTTAGCAGGGATGACGGCTATCTGTCTATCCTGCTCTGAAGCTGGTCTACAACCCGGTGGCCAGTCTCGTACTGTCGATACTGTAACACCCCAAACCCGGTCAATACGCCACGACCGAATCTGGCATGCCACAGAGGAAAACGTTTTGAAGAGAATTGTGTTACCGATTAAATTATAGTGAAAAACTCTTTGCTGCTCTATGTTTGAAGAAATCAGGTGTATAATAAGTTATAAACTGATAATTTACTTTGAAATTCCATAAATAAAACTTTAAAACTTAGTTGTCAATCCATAGCTTAGAAAACATTTATGCCATTTTAAGAAAAACCCGAATTATTACTTTGAAAACCGTTTGCATTTTAGTGTAGAAACTTCAATTTGGAAATCATTTAAGTTGTCGAAAACACTTAAGTTGTAATTTTACTATCAAACGATTTATATTACCCGATGGTAAGATTTTGAAAACTGTTGCATTTTAATAGTTTAGAAAACTTTGGGCTCAATCATTAAATCAACCATGATATTTATTTAGCCATGTTTAAAACAAGTCCAAAGCATATAAATAATCCAAAAACATAATTAAAGAGGCCTTATTACAAATTCAAATAAAGACGAAAACCAAATTAAAATAAAATAAAGTACCCAAATCGAAGTTCATGTAAAACCGAATTTTATTGCATGGCCTCCTCGAGTTCATCCGGCTCCTCATCCGCGATCTATGAATCACCTGAAAAGATAAGGGAGAAGGTGAGTCACCAAGACTCAGTGCATAAATCCTTCCCCCGGTTAATGCAACATTCTTACACAATTCATAACCAAGCAATATATATATAATGCACCCAACCTAGCCATCCATAACTCCTTTTCTACCCCGTGTGGTACCAAACCACTGGTGGTGCCAAACCACTGGTGACCCAAAGTCACGATATCCAATAATGTGGTGCCAAACCACTTGTGACCCAAAGTCACGAATAATCAAGTTGTGGGGCCAACCCACGTGTGATACCAAATCACTGGCGACAATCCTGTAATATCAAATGTGGGGCCAACCCACTGTGGTGCTAAGCCACTGGGACGAGTCGCTATGAGGTGCCAAACCTCTGGTGTCCCAAAGACACGAAATAATCTTGTGGTACCAAACCACTGGAGGTGCCAAACCTCTGGTGTCCCAAAGACACGGATATCAAATCCTTCCCCCTCCACTCATATTCCCAAAACAATGTATTATGAGTATAAATCATGCCATCATACTTTGATATGAACATATAACATATATATCATAGATCATGATATCAATCAACATATAACAACATCATATCGAAACAGACTTACCCGAATCCTTGCTCATACCCATCAAGGTATCATATCAAGATCTCACAGTTTTCGGCTTTAATAACATGATTAGTATATTTATATATTTATATTACCGAGTTATGAAGTGTGCAAGGTACACACCTGTCACTAGCGAAATCACTAAATCCCGAAGACCCAATCTACCGCACTAGATCTCCTTGTCCTACATTCGGCCAACACTTAGATTAATAACAAAAACCATTCGGCCAACAACAAACCTTAGTCTCAATAGCCTTCGGCTTTACATCCTCTTAAAGAATAATGAACCAACATAAATCCTTACCACTTGACTTACCAACTTCGATTGCTAGAGAAATAGGGTTAAATCGATTGCTTCCAAAGTCTCGAAGAGCCTAAAAGAAATAAGTTCCTATGGTTAAAACCTTACTAACAAATGCCCAAAATTTGGCTTTTGCCCTCAAGAAAAACAACATATAAAAGAAAAGAAAAGGAAATTCAACCAAGACACTTACCTATCTTCAAAACCGATTATAGATGAACCCAAAGAAAATCTACCCTTGTTGATATTCGGCCAAGACAAATCAAAAAGGAAAAATGAAAGTTTCGGCAATAGTGGAGAAAAAGAAAGGAAAATAAAAGTGAAAATAGGAGAAGGAGGATTCAGAAATAGAAGAAAGAAGAAAATGGAAGAAGAAAATAGAATGGGGGATGGATGTTTTCGGCTTTGAACAAAAGTGGAAGAAAGAAAAGAGAATTGGGGAGAAGGAAGATTCGGCCAAGAGAAAGTAAAAAGAAATGTGGGTTTTCAACAAATATAAAAAGAAAGAAAAGAGAGAGATGGGAGAAAGAGGTTCAGACAAACACCTTGTTTGCCGAAAAAGAGAAGAGCACAAAGTGCTAAGTGTGGTTTCGGTTTTAAAAGAGAAATGAAAGAAAGCAATTAGAATTTGGTTCAAGGATGAAAGCCAAAACAAAAACAAAATTGCACCTAATGTCCAAGACACATTCGGCTAAAGAGGATGATTTTAGAGAGGAAAAGAAAAATGCAAAAGATGCACAAAATGCTAAGAATTGACCAACTAATCCCCCCCAAATTCCTATCAACATTCGGCCAACCCCCCTAGCCACCCATGCCGTCCACATTCATGGACTAATGGCCATAGAAGAGTTTCCAAAACAACTCTCCAACATTCAAGCCTTTTGTCCCCCTATCCTTCCTTAATCCATAAGATTCTTATCCCAAAATACAAGCTTTCCTAATCTATTATTCAACTTGCCATAAAATGTAAAGTCCAACTTACCATATGTATAGCTTGACCGACACTTAATGTAAAGGTGCATAAAAATAAAGTCTTCAAAATGTATTCCATGCTACTCGAACCACTTCCCTCAAGCAACCCTTCATGCACCATAACCATCATGCCACTAACTCCTCATGTGCTAAATTAGACACTTAAATTAACTTAAGTGTCAGGATCTCCTAATCCACTTCACTAAATTTTCAAAACTAAAAATTATTCTAGCTTAGCTAATAATTCCAAGCCTTCACAAAACTATACTAAGCACATAATAAAAATAATACTCGAGCTAACACAAGTAACAAGATGATACTCAAATTTTTAGGATGTTACAATTCTATCCCCTTAAAATAATTTCGTCCTCGAAATTACCTGATCAAAAGAGTTGAGGGTACTGCTGCCTCATCACATCCTCCGGTTCCCACGTAGCTTCTTCTACGCCATGATTCCGCCATAATACCTTCACTAATGGAACTGACTTCCTGCGCAACACTTTCACATCTCGATCTAGAATCTGCACTGGTTCTTCTTCTATCGTCAAATCTGGACTCACCTCTATTTCCTCTACTGCCACGACATGCGATGGATCAGAACGATAGCGTCTAAGCATAGAGACATAGAACACATCATGTATCTGACTCAGTTCTACTGGCAACTCGAGCTGATAAGCTACTGGTCCCACTCGTCTCAACACCTTATATGACCCAATAAACCTTGGACTTAACTTGCCTTTTCTCCCAAATCTTAACACTTTCTTCCATGGCGAGACCTTCAAAAAAACTTTGTCACCCACGGCAAACTCTATATCCCTCCGCTTGAGATCGGCATATGACTTCTGCCTATCCGAAGCTTCCTTCAACCGAGCTTGAATCAACTTCACCTTATCCTCAGTTTCTGCAACCAACTCTGGTCCTAACATCTGACGCTCACCCAACTCTGTCCAACATGTAGGTGTGTGACACCTCCTACCATACAACGCCTCATATGGTGCCATCTTAATGCTTGCCTGATAACTATTGTTGTATGCGAACTCAGCTAATGGTAAAAACTCTTCCCAGCTACCTCTGAAATCCAAAACACAACCTCTCAACATATCCTCTAAAATCTGTATAACCCTTTCCGACTGCCCGTCAGACTGTGGATGAAATGCGGTACTGAAATCCAACCGCGTACCCAAAGCCTGATGTAACGCTCTCCAAAACCTCGACGTAAATCTAGGATCTCTGTCTGAGATGATCGACACTGGCACACCATGCAACCTCACTATCTCCTCCACATACAACTTAGCTAACTTCTGAAGCGAGTAATCCACCCTTACCGGAATAAAATGAGCTGACTTAGTCAAACGATCCACAATCACCCAAACTGAGTCCTTCTTACTAGGTGTAAGAGGTAATCCACTGACAAAGTCCATAGCGATCCTTTCCCACTTCCACTGTGGAATCTTCACCAGCTGAAGTAACCCAAACGGTAACTGATGTTCAGCCTTGACCTGCTGACACGTTAGACATTTACCCACAAACTCAGTTATCTCCCGCTTCAGACCTAGCCACCAAAACTGCTCTCTTAAATCCCGATACATCTTGCTACCTCCAGGATACATAGCGTATGGGCTGCTATGTGCGTCCCGAAGAATTCTTTCCCTCAACTTAACATCCTTCGGCATACAAGCTCTCCCTTGAAAATACAATACTCCATCACTGGACAAACTATAATCCTCTAAACCACCATTCTGAACCTGCAACCTCCGATCATTCAAACCATTATCCTCTAACTATTTTTCCTTGATCTGCTCTAACCAAGTCAGCTTGACTTGCAATTCAGCCAAAAGACTCCCATCGTCATACAAACTAAGACGAGCAAACATCGATCTTAAGTCTGGTACAACCTTACGGCTCAACGCGTCTGCCACCATGTTAGCCTTGCCCGGATGATACTCAATCGAACAGTCGTAGTCCTTCAACAACTCAATCCATCTACACTGCCTCAAGTTTAAATCCTTTTGAGTTAAAAGATACTTAAGACTCTTGTGATCCGTGTTGACTATCGACTTCTCTCCGTACAAATAGTGTCTCCAAATCTTCAAAGTGAAAACCACTGCGGCTATTTCCAAATCATGCGTCGGATAGTTAACTTCATGTGGTCTCAACTGTCGAGATGCATAAGCCACTACCTTCCCTTCCTGCATCAGCACACATCCCAAGCCAGTATGTGATGCATCATAGTAAACCGTGAATTCCTTGCCTGCCTCAGGTTGAATCAAAATCGGAGCTTCAGTCAGAATCTTCTTCAACTTGTCGAAACTTCCTTGTTGCTTCTCAGTCCACACAAATGGAACTCCTTTCCTCAACAACTTGGTCATAGGTGCTGCTATCAAGGAAAATCCCTCTACAAATCTTTAGTAATACCCCGCCAGACCTAGAAAACTCTGAATCTCAGCCACTCACTTAGGCGGCTTCCAATCCAACACTACCTCAATCTTCCGAGGATCCACTGTAATCCCCTCAGCTAATACTACGTGACCCAAGAAAGTCACCTCCCTAAGCCAGAACTCGCACTTACTAAATTTAGCATAAAGCTGTTTTTCCCTCAGAATCTGCAACACTACTTGCAAATGCGCATGATGCTTCTCCTCTGACTTGGAGTATACCAAAATATCGTCTATAAATACCATAACAAACTAATCCAAAAACTACTGGAATACCCGATTCATCATGTCCATGAATGCTGCCAGCGCGTTAGTCAACCCAAACGGCATTACCAGAAACTCGTAGTGCCCATACCGAGTGCGAAATGCCGTCTTATGGATATCAGCCTCTTTTACCTTTAGCTGATGATACCCAGACCTTAAATCAATCTTGGAAAAAACCGCTGCCCCTTTAAGCTGATCAAACAAGTCATCTATCCTCGGCAAAAGATACTTGTTTTTGATCGTCAGCTTATTCAACTGGCGGTAATCTATACACATCCACATCGTACCATCCTTCTTATTGACAAAAAGTACCGACGCTCCCCAAGGCGAAACACTTGGTCGGATAAAACCTCGATCCAACAACTCCTGAATCTGAGCCTTCAATTCCACTAATTCCTTCGGTGCCATCCTATATGGAGTGATAGACACTGGCGCAGTTCCGGGTAACAGATCTATACCAAATTCAACTTCACGATCCGGAGGCAGTTCCGGAAGTTCTTCTGGAAATACGTCAGCATATTCCTTTACCGTTCGGACATTCCCCACAGTAGACTCCTTAGCCTCCAACGCACACACATGGACTACATATGCCTCACAACCCTTCTTGACCATCCTCTCAGCTTTCAACGCAGATACCACGTTGGATAGATAATCTCTTCTATTACCTATCATAACCACCTCTTCACCCTCAACTGTCTTCAAAACCATGCGCTTAGCAGCACAATCCAGACTTGCCCGGTACTTGACCAACCAGTCCATCCCAAGAATCAGATCGAACTTTCCAAACGGCAGTTCCATCAGATCAGCTACAAACACTACCCCTTGGAGTTCTAGGGGTACATCCCTATACAGCTTATTTACTTCTACAGAGTGACCTAGAGGGCTAATTACTGTCATCTCCCTAGAAGTAGTCTCAAAGTCTAAATTCATGGTCTTTACTATGCTACTAACAACATACGAATGCGTCGAACCCACATCTATCAAAGCAGTATATGGTACACCAAAGATTAAGAACGTACCGGTTATGACGTCTGGTGCATCGCCCTCCCCTCGACGCCTCGCTGTATACACCAAACTAGGCTGTCTTGCCTCAGTGTTACTTGCACCTCTGCCCGATGCTCCGCGGCCTCGACCAGAACCATTACCTCCTCTACCATTACCACGACCTCTCTGCGGTGACGGTCCCTCCTTTCTGAACTAAGCACGACCTTGACCCTCAGTCTGATTCCTGGCTAGCTTATGTGGACAGTCCCTCACACGATGATCCAGCGAGCCACACTCAAAACATCCTTTCCCTCCGGTCCAACATTCTCCCCAATGAAATTTTCCACATCGGTTACACTGTGCTGGTCCCTGATTAGCAGTAACAGGCCTTCCAGATTGATTCGGCCCACTCTGCCTAACCCTCTTCTGAGAATTACCGGCTAACCCGGATGATCCAAACCTCTCTTATGCTTATTCCTGTCGTGACTCTGCCTTACAGATTCCTTTATCCCT
This sequence comes from Gossypium australe, assembly GCA_005393395.2. Taxonomy (NCBI): domain Eukaryota; kingdom Viridiplantae; phylum Streptophyta; class Magnoliopsida; order Malvales; family Malvaceae; genus Gossypium; species Gossypium australe. Next base: position 93,453,398 of record CM016616.1, read on the forward strand.
TCAGCTATCTTAGTCTTTTCAATCAGCGCAGCAGACTCTCGCTCTTGATGTGGAGCAATCAGCAGTCTCAGCTCGTCTCTCAATTCATCCTCGAACCGAACACATCGCTTGTGCTCCAAAGCCACGATACCTCCAGCATACCGGCTCAATCTTAAAAATTCTGCCTCATATTCTGATACAGACTTACTCCCCTGGACCAAACTCAGAAATGCCTTACGTTGCGCATCAATGTAACTAGACCCAATATATTTCTTCTGATACGCTGCCTTAAAATAGTCCCAAGTGAGATCCTCCGCTGCAGCACTATCCTGCACCGTGAGCCACCACTGGTATGACTCATCCCGAAGAAGCGACACTATCCCTTTCAGCTTTTCTTCAGCATTCAGATCCAAGTCATCCATGATTCGCTCCGTCGCCTCTAACCAATACTCAGCCGTACTGGGAGCCACACCAGAAACACCTCGAAATACCTCAGCTCCATTGGCTCGGTGTCGCTCAGGTACGAATTTCCGAGCTCCCGCACCTCCACCTACTCTAGCTACCCTATCAAGAACTCGCAACATTGCTTGAGACACTGCGTCATCCCCCGTTTGATCCTGAAACTCACCACCTACAGCTAGTGGTGGTGCTGGTATCTCATTTTTCGACCCCTGACCAGACCTCACTGGCTCAGACACCGCCATCCTACCCCGACAGCGTCCACGCGTATTACGACCCTGACCTCGAGTGCTCATGTCTAAAGTCTTGACTTATCTGATTTAAAAGTTTTATGCTTAGACATCATTCCACTATCTTTAAAACACAGTTTTATGAATAATTTTAATAAGAAGTTGTTTCGCGAGTACATCCAACCTATAGTTTTGAGTCTCTAGAGTAGTTCCTACTACTATACAGTTATGCCATCATCATCATAATCGTACCATCGAAATCAACAGTTTGAGGTACTTACCTGGGCGGATTGGTGCCGGAGACTCGGTGCCATGCCTTTCAAATCATATAATTTTCAACAAAAACAATTTAAGACCATACTTTAAATCATTTTGGGCCTTGGGCCCACAGCCGAGCTTTTGAACTTGGCTCTGATACCAATTTGTAACACCCCAAACCCGGTCAATACGCCACGATCGAATCTAGCATGCCACAGAGGAAAACGTTTTGAATAGAATTGTGTTACCGATTAAATTATAGTGAAAAACTCTTTGCTGCTCTATGTTTGAAGAAATCAGGTGTATAATAAGTTATAAACTGATAATTTACTTTGAAATTCCATAAATAAAACTTTAAAACTTAGTTGTCAATCCATAGGTTAGAAAACATTTATGCCATTTTAAGAAAAACCCGAATTATTACTTTGAAAACCGTTTGCATTTAAGTGTAGAAACTTCAATTTGGAAATCATTTAAGTTGTCAAAAACACTTAAGTTGTAATTTTACTATCAAACGATTTATATTACCCGATGGTAAGATTTTGAAAACTGTTGCGTTTTGATAGTTTAGAAAACTTTGGGCTCAATCATTAAATCAACCATGATATTTATTTAGCCATGTTTAAAACAAGTCCAAAGCATATAAATAATCCAAAAACATAATTAAAGAGGCCTTATTACAAACTCAAATAAAGACGAAAACCAAATTAAAATAAAATAAAGTACCCAAATCGAAGTTCATGTAAAACTGAATTTTATTGCATGGCCTCCTCGAGTTCATCCGGCTCATCATCCGCGATCTATGAATCACCTGAAAAGATAAGGGAGAAGGTGAGTCACCAAGACTCAGTGCATAAATCCTTCCCCCGGTTAATGCAACATTCTTACACAATTCATAACCAAGCAATATATACATATAATGCACCCAACCTAGCCATCCATAACTCCTTTTCTACCCCGTGTGGTACCAAACCACTGGTGGTGCCAAACCACTGGTGACCCAAAGTCACGATATCCAATAATGTGGTGCCAAACCACTTGTGACCCAAAGTCACGAATAATCAAGTTGTGGGGCCAACCCACGTGTGATACCAAATCACTGGCGACGATCCCGTAATATCAAATGTGGGGCCAACCCACTGTGGTGCTAAGCCACTGGGACGAGTCGCTATGAGGTGCCAAACCTCTGGTGTCCCAAAGACACGAAATAATCTTGTGGTACCAAACCACTGGAGGTGCCAAACCTCTGGTGTCCCAAAGACACGGATATCAAATCCTTCCCCCTCCACTCATATTCCCAAAACAATGTATTACGAGTATAAATCATGCCATCATACTTTGATATGAACATATAACATATATATCATAGATCATGATATCAATCAACATATAACAACATCATATCGAAACAGACTTACCCGAATCCTTGCTCATACCCATCAAGGTATCATATCAAGATCTCACAGTTTTCAGCTTTAATAACATGATTAGTATATTTATATATTTATATTACCGAGTTATGAAGTGTGCAAGGTACACACCTGTCACTAGCGAAATCACTAAATCCCGAAGACCCGATCTACCGCACTAGATCTCCTTGTCCTACATTCGGCCAACACTTAGATTAATAACACAAACCATTCGGCCAACAACAAACCTTAGTCTCAATAGCCTTCGGCTTTACATCCTGTTAAAGAATAATGAACCAACATAAATCCTTACCACTTGACTTACCAACTTCGATTGCTAGAGAAATAGGGTTAAATCGATTGCTTCCAAAGTCCCGAAGAGCCTAAAAGAAATAAGTTCCTATGGTTAAAACCTTACTAACAAATGCCCAAAATTTGGCTTTTGCCCTCAAGAAAAACAACATAAAAAAGAAAAGTAAAGGAAATTCGGCCAAGACACTTACCTATCTTCAAAATCGATTATAGATGAACCCAAAGAAAATCTACCCTTGTTGATATTCGGCCAAGACAAATCAAAAAGGAAAAATGAAAGTTTCGGCAATAGTGGAGAAAAAGAAAGGAAAATAAAAGTGAAAATAGGAGAAGGAGGATTCGGAAATAGAAGAAAGAAGAAAATGGAAGAAGAAAATAGAATGGGGATGGATGTTTTCGGCTTTGAACAAAAGTGGAAGAAAGAAAAGAGAATTGGGGAGAAGGAAGATTCGGCCAAGAGAAAGTAAAAAGAAATGTGGGTTTTGAACAAATATGAAAAGAAAGAAAAGAGAGAGATGGGAGAAAGAGGTTCGGCCAAACACCTTGTTTGCCGAAAAAGAGAAGAGCACAAAGTGCTAAGTGTGGTTTCGGTTTCAAAAGAGAAATGAAAGAAAGCAATTAGAATTTGGTTCAAGGATGAAAGCCAAAACAAAAACAAAATTGCACCTAATGTCTAAGACACATTCGGCTAAAGAGGATGATTTTGGAGAGGAAAAGAAAAATGCAAAAGATGCACAAAATGCTAAGAATTGACCAACTAATCCCCCCCAAATTCCTATCAACATTCGACCAACCCCCCTAGCCACCCATGCCGTCCACATTCATGGACTAATGGCCATAGAAGAGTTTCCAAAACAAATAGAAGAGTTTCCAAAACAACTCTCCAACATTCAAGCCTTTTGTCCCCTTATCCTTCCTAAATCCATAAGATTCTTATCCCAAAATACAAGCTTTCCTAATCTATTATTCAACTTGCCATAAAATTTAAAGTCCAACTTACCATATGTATAGCTTGACCGACACTTAATGTAAAGGTGCATAAAAATAAAGTCTTCAAAATGTATTCCATGCTACTCGAACCACTTCCCTCAAGCAACCCTTCATGCACCATAACCATCATGCCACTAACTCCTCATGTGCTAAATTGGACACTTAAATTAACTTAAGTGTCAGGATCTCCTAATCCACTTCACTAAATTTTCAAAACTAAAAATTATTCTAGCTTAGCTAATAATTCCAAGTCTTCACAAAACTATACTAAGCACATAATAAAAATCATACTCGAGCTAACACAAGTAACAAGATGATACTCAAATTTTTAGGATGTTACAGATACAGCTCGCTTCTTAAACTTAGGGGATGGGACTACGGGTCCAACCCCCTCCTTTGTTTGACTGGTATTTGATTCCATAAAAGAAATCTTGGTCAGAAGACCGGGTTAAGGCATTGAAGCATATGAAATAAGAATATACGCTCAAGTGAAGAGGTTTCTTACAGAAATCAACAGGAACTGCAAGCTTCAGGCTTGAACTACGAATCGATTGAATCTCTAAAATGTTACTATGTTAGAACCGATATTCCCATAAAATAAAAGAATGATCTTTTAGCCAAACCAGCAAGTAAGAATCTCTTACCAACATTCAGCCAACACTACTTACCAAAAATCTTCCACCCGTTAGCCAGATATAGAAAAGAATACAACCACGAGACCCCTCCTATATTCGGCCAAAGCATCCAAAATGCAAGGTTAAAACCCTTGGTTTACAACCAACAAGGAATAAGAAAAACTCGAGAGAAAAGAAGAACACTCACCACCAATTGAGAAGAAACTGAATGGAAGAGTTATGAAAGTGAGTAATGGCAACCCACTGAAACAAAAACGAAAGAAGAAGATGATCACCCAAGGAAGATTCGGCCAAAAGAATAAATAAGAAAGAAATAATGATATGGAAAAGAGAATGGATTTTGGCTTGAGAAAATGATGAATTTTTAGGGTAAGGAATGAAGATTCGGCTAAGAAGAACAAATGAGAAAGAAATAATGAGATGGAGTGGGTGGTAGGAGGTTTCAGTTAAGGGGGGTTAAGAGGTGTGAATCAGATATGATCAAAAGAAAAAGAGAGAAAAAGAAGGAAAGAGAGTTGGGGTTCGACTCTTGAAGAAACAATTGAGAGAAAGAGATGCAATCGAGAAAGAGATAGGAGGGTTCGGCTTTAGATGGTGAAGCAATGTACTCACGTTACCAAAAATGCTAAAGAGGGGGAGAAGATGGTTTCGGTTTTTAGCTAGATGAAGAATGAACAATAATGACCTTAGGGGTTTCGGCTAATCAAAGAAAAGAACTAGAATTTGCCAACCTGAAAAGCACTAAATGCCGAAAAGAAAAACTCTCAATACCAAGTTGCTAAACACTTCAAAAAAATTTCGGCACCTACAATCTCCAAAATCGAATGCCACCACTTTTGATCGAATTCCCCCCAACACCAACCAAAAATTCGGCCACACCCCTTCTCCTCTCCTACATTCACTGCATTCCCTTCATTTGAATTAGTTTGAACCATTCTAATCCCACCTTTCACTCATGGCCTACCATTCAAAACATTTGACAACACCCACTCTTCAAGGTCCCTAGCCGATTCCGTCACCACTCATCCTGACACCAAAAAGAATTCCCAAAATGTAAACTGTGCGACTTGAACCTGCTCCTTCACTGCTCCCTGTGGCATCACTCACCTGCCTCTTAAGTGGCGCCTCTTTGCCACTTTACTATAGCACTTCTTGTGTCATCAAACCCAAACTATAATACTTAAAACCTGCCTCAGCTAGCTCTCCCCTAAAGTGTCAAAAATTAAAATTTTGGCCAAGGCTTCGGCTTAACCCCGAGCCTTCCCTGGACCCTCAAACACACCAAATTAACACACCGAGCATAGCATACACACACACAACACACATTAAATGCAGAACCCTAAAATCCAGGATGTTACAATATGTGAGCTTTGTGATGATAGTTGGTGGAATATGAAAGTTTAGTGTTGGGCTAACATAGTTCGTATTTGAATTTTTAGTGAAATTGAGTAATTTGGGCTAAATTGTGGAAATGAGAAATTGGAGGACTAAAATGTGAAATAAATGAAATTTATGTGCTTCTATTAACATGGAGAAAATTCGGCTAAGCTCATGTGAATAGTAATTCGACTACGATTTTCGTGGTCGAAAATCCCTAAGGGGAAGAGTTGTAACAGCCTGGTTTAGACCCTAGTCGGAACAGTGGTTTCGATACCATAAATCTGAGGCTGGAAAAATATCTTAATATTTTTTTTGATGTTTATAATATGTGATTGAGCATGTGTGAAAATTTGGTGTGAAAATTTTATCGTTTGTGTGTCGAATTAAGAAAAAGGACTTAATCGCATAAAATGTTAAAGCTGTGAGCTAATTGCTAAAGTGCTACATTGCTATTGTCTTTATAATGTGGAGTCCTGAAATTGAAATTTTACCATTGGGAGCATGAATGGACGGTAATGGATATAAGTCAATGGGATTTTAATGTTAATATTGAGGGTAAAAATGGTAATTAGTATATTAATGTTAAAATAATAAAAACAAAGTTAAATGGTGGCCATTTTAGTGTTCATCCACCGAAATAACAAAGGAAAAAGAAAGATTAAGAGAAATATAGGGTTCGGCTCTTTGAAGCTTCAATTGCTAACTGTTTTGAGCTCGATTTTTGATAATTTTTACGTTTTTGTGATCGTTGCTTCGTGTTCTTTCAAACCCATGCTTAAATTTTAGAAATTGATGGTGATTTTGAGATATGCCATTGATGAAAATGTGAGCTTTTTGATGATAGTTGGTGGAATATGAAAGACATAGTTTGTATTTGAATTTTTGGTGAAATTGAGTAATTTGGGCTAAATTGTGAAAAAGAGAAATTGGAGGACTAAAATGTGAAATAAACGAAATTTACCTGCTTCTATTAACATGGGGAAAATTCGGCTAAGCTTATATGAATAGTGATTCGGCTACGATTTTCGTGGACGAAAATCCCTAAGGAGGGAGAGTTGTAACAGCCTGGTTTAGACCCTAGTCAGAACAGTGGTTTAAGGAACATAAATCTGATGTTGGAAAAGTATTTTAATATTATTTTTTATGTTTATAATAAGTGATTGAGTATGTGTGAAAATTTTATCGTTTGCGTGTCGAATTAAGAAAAATGACTTAATTGCGTAAAATATAAAAGCTGTGTGTTGATTGTCAAAGCGCTACATTACTATTGTCTTTATAATGTGGAGTCTTAAGTTGAAATTTTACCCTTGGGAGCATGAATGGGCGGTAATGGATATAAGTTAATGGGATTTTAATGTTAATATTAAGCGTAAAAATGGTAATTAGTATATTAATGTTAAAATAATAAAAACAAAGTTAAATGGTGGCCATTTTAGAGTTCATCCGCCGAAATAACAAAGGAAAAAGAAAGATTAAGAGAAAAATAAGGTTCGGCTCTTTGAAGCTTCAATTGGTAAGTAATTTGAGCTCGGTTTTTGATAATTTTTACGTTTTGGTGATCGTTGCTTCGTGTTCTTTCAAACCCATGCTTAAATTTTTGAAATTGATGGTGATTATGAGATATGCCATTGATGAATATGTGAGCTTTGTGATGATAGTTGGTGGAATATGGAAGTTTAATGTTGGGCTAACATAGTTTTTATTTGAATTTTTGGTGAAATTGAGTAATTTGGGCTAAATTGTGAAGATGAGAAATTGGAGGACTAAAATGTGAAATAAACGAAATTTATTTGCTTCTATGAAAATGGGGAAAATTTGGCTAAGCTTATGTGAATAGTAATTCGGCTACGATTTTCGTGGACGAAAATCCCTAAGGGGGTAGAGTTGTAACAGCCTGGTTTAGACCCTAGTCGAAACAGTGGTTTAAGGACCATATATCTGAGGTTGGAAAAATATTTTAATATTATTTTTGATGTTTATATTATGTGATTGAGCATGTGTGAAAATTTGGTGTGAAAAGGTTATCGTTTGTGTGTTGAATTAAGAAAAAGGACTTAATCGCATAAAATGTAAAACATGTGTGTTGATTGTCAAAGTGCTACGCTGCTGTTGTCTTTATAATGTGGAGTCCTTAAATTGAAATTTTACCCTTGGGAGAATGAATGGACGGTAATGGATATAAGTTAATGGGATTTTAATGTTAATATTAAGAGTAAAAATGGTAATTAGGATATTAATGTTAAAATAATAAAAACAAAGTTAAATGGTGGCCATTTTAGTGTTCATCCACCGAAATAACGAAGGAAAAAGAAAGATTAAGAGAAAAATAATGTTCGGCTCTTTGAAGCTTCAACTGGTAACTGTTTTGAGCTCGGTTTTTGATAATTTTTACATTTTTATTATCGTTACGTCGTGTTCTTTCAAACCCATGCTTAAATTTTAGAAATTGATGGTGATTTTGAGATATGCCATTGATGAATATGTGAGCTTTGTGATGATAGTTAGTGGAATATGAAAGACATAGTTTGTATTTGAATTTTTGGTGAAGTTGAGTAATTTGGGCTAAATTGTGAAAATTAGAAATTGGAGGACTAAAATGTGAAATAAACGAAATTTATCTGCTTCTATTAGCATGGGGAAAATTTGGGTAAGCTTATGTGAATAGTAATTCGGCTACGATTTTCGTGGACGAAAATCCCTAAGGGGGGAGAGTTGTAATAGCTTGGTTTAGACCCTAGTCGGAACAGTGGTTTAAGGACCATAAATCCGAGGTTGGAAAAATATTTTAATAATATTTTTGATGTTTATAATATGTGATTGAGCATGTGTGAAAATTTGGTGTGAAACGTTTATCGTTTGTGTGTCGAATTAAGAAAAAGGACTTAATCGCATAAAATGTAAAAGCTGTGTGTTGATTGTTAAAGTGCTACATTGCTATTGTCTATATAATGTGGAGTCCTTAAATTGAAATTTTACCCTTGGGTGAATGAATGGACGGTAATGGATATAAGTTAATGGGATTTTAATGTTAATATTAAGGGTAAAAATGGTAATTAGTATATTAATGTTAAAATAATAATAACATAGTTAAATGGTGGCCATTTTAGTGTTCATCCACCGAAATAACAAAGGAAAAAGAAAGATTAAGAGAAAAATAGGGTTCGGCTCTTTGAAGCGTCAATTGGTAAGTGTTTTGAGCTCGGTTTTTGATAATTTTTACGTTTTTGTGATCGTTGCTTCGTGTTCTTTCAAACCCTTGCTTAAATTTTAGAAATTGATGGTGATTTTGAGATATGCCATTGATGAATATGTGAGCTTTGTGGGGATAGTTGGTGGACTATGAAAGACATTGTTTGTATTTGAATTTTTGGTGAAATTGAGTAATTTGGGCTAAATTGTGAAAATTAGAAATCGGAGGACTAAAATGTGAAACAAACCAAATTTATCTGCTTCTATTAACATGGGGAAAATTCGGCTAAGCTTATGTGAATAGTAATTCAGCTACGATTTTCGTGGACGAAAATCCCTAAGGGGGGAGAGTTGTAATAGCCTGGTTTGGACCCTGGTCTAAATAGTGGTTTAAGGACCATAAATCCGAGGTTGGAAAAATATTTTAATACTATTTTTGATGTTTATAATATGTGATTGAGCATGTGTGAAAATTTGGTGTGAAAATTTTATCGTTTGTGTGTCGAATTAAGAAAAAGGACTTAATCGCGTAAAATGTAGAGGCTTTGTGCTGATTGTTAAAGTACTACATTGCTATTGTCTTTATAATGTGGAATCCTTAAACTGAAATTTGACTCTTGGAAGCATGAATGGACGGTAATGGATATAAGTTAATGGGATTTTAATGTTAATATTTAGGGTAAAAATGGTAATTAGTATATTAATGTTCAAATGATAAAAACAAAGTTAAATGGTGGCCATTTTAGTGTTCATCCGCCGAAATAACAAAGGAAAAAGAAAGATCAAGAGAAAAATAGGGTTCGGCTCTTTGAAGCTTTAATTGGTTAGGGTTTTGAGCTCGGTTTTTGATAATTTTTACGTTTTTATGATCATTACTTTGTCTACTTTCAAACCCATGCTTAAATTTTAGAAATTGCTGGTGATTTTGAGATATGCCATTGATGAATATGTGAGCTTTGTGATGACAGTTGGTGGAATATGAAAGACATAGTTTGTATTTGAAGTTTTGGTGAAATTGAGTAATTTGGGCTAAATTGTGAAAATGAGAAATTGGTGGACTAAAATGTGAAATAAACGAAATTTATCTGCTTCTATTGACATGGGGAAAATTCGGCTAAGCTTATGTGAATAGTAATTCGGCTACGATTTTCGTGGACGAAAATCCCTAAGGGGGGAGAGTTGTAACAGCCTGGTTTAGACCCTAGTCTGAACAGTGGTTTAAGGACCATAAATCCGAGGTTGGAAAAATATTTTAATAGTATTTTTGATGTTTATAATATGTGATTGAGCATGTGTGAAAATTTGGTGTGAAAATTTTATCGTTTGTGTGTCGAATTAAGAAAAAGGACTTAATCGCGTAAAATGTAAAAGCTGTGTGTTGATTGTTAAAGTGCTACATTGCTATTGTCTATATAATGTGGAGTCTTTAAATTGAAATTTTACCCTTGGGTGAATGAATGGACGGTAATGGATATAAGTTAATGGGATTTTAATGTTAATATTAAGGGTAAAAATGGTAATTAGTATATTAATGTTAAAATAATAATAACAAAGTTAAATGGTGGCCATTTTAGTGTTCATCCACCGAAATAACAAAGGAAAAAGAAAGATTAAGAGAAAAATAGGGTTCGGCTCTTTGAAGCTTCAATTGGTAAGTGTTTTGAGCTCGGTTTTTGATAATTTTTACGTTTTTGTGATCGTTGCTTCGTGTTCTTTCAAACCCATGCTTAAATTTTAGAAATTGATGGTGATTTTGAGATATGCCATTGATGAATATGTGAGCTTTGTGCTAATAGTTGGTGGAATATGAAAGACATAGTTTGTATTTGAATTTTTGGTGAAATTGAGTAATTTGGGCTAAATTGTGAAAATTAGAAATCGGAGGACTAAAATGTGAAACAAACGAAATTTATCTGCTTCTATTAACATAGGGAAAATTCGGCTAAGCTTATGTGAATAGTAATTCAGCTACGATTTTCGTGGACGAAAATCCCTAAGGGGGAGAGTTGTAACAGCCTGGTTTAGACCCTAGTCTGAACAGTGGTTTAAAGACCATAAATCCGAGGTTGGAAAAATATTTTAATACTATTTTTGATGTTTATAATATGTGATTGAGCATGTGTGAAAATTTGGTGTGAAAATTTTATCGTTTGTGTGTCAAATTAAGAAAAAGGGCTTAATCGCGTAAAATGTAGAAGCTTTGTGCTGATTGTTAAAGTACTACATTGCTATTGTCTTTATAATGTGGAGTCCTTAAACTGAAATTTGACTCTTGGGAGCATGAATGAACGGTAATGGATATAAGTTAATGGGATTTTAATGTTAATATTTAGGGCAAAAATGGTAATTAGTATATTAATGTTCAAATAATAAAAACAAAGTTAAATGGTGACCATTTTAGTGTTCATCCGCCGAAATAACAAAAGAAAAAGAAAGATCAAGAGAAAAATAGGGTTCGGCTCTTTGAAGCTTTAATTGGTTAGGGTTTTGAGCTCGGTTTTTGATAATTTTTACGTTTTTGTGATCGCTACTTCGTCTACTTTCAAACCCATGCTTAAATTTTAGAAATTGCTGGTGATTTTGAAATATTCCATTGATGAATATGTGAGCTTTGTGATGACAGTTGGTGGAATATGAAAGACATAGTTTGTATTTGAATTTTTGGTGAAATTGAATAATTTGGGTTAAATTGTGAAAATGAGAAATTGGTGGACTAAAATGTGAAATAAACGAAATTTATCTGCTTCTATTGACATGGGGAAAATTCGGCTAAGCTTATGTGAATAGTAATTCGGCTACGATTTTTGTGGACGAAAATCCCTAAGGGGGGAGAGTTGTAACAGCCTGGTTTATACCCTAGTCTGAACAGTGGTTTAAGGACCATAAATCCGAGGTTGGAAAAATATTTTAATACTATTTTTGATGTTTATAATATGTGATTGAGCATGTGTGAAAATTTGGTGTGAAAATTTTATCGTTTGTGTGTCAAATTAAGAAAAAGGACTTAATCGCGTAAAATGTAGAAGCTTTGTGCTGATTGTTAAAGTACTACATTGCTATTGTCTTTATAATGTTGAGTCCTTAAACTGAAATTTGACCATTGGGAGCAAGAATGGACGGTAATGGATATAAGTTAATGGGATTTTAATGTTAATATTAAGGGTAAAAATGGTAATTAGTATATTAATGTTCAAATAATAAAAACAAAGTTAAATGGTGGCCATTTTAGTGTTCATCCACCGAAATAACAAAGGAAAAAGAAAGATTAAGAGAAAAATAGGGTTCGGCTCTTTGAAGCTTCAATTGGTAAGGGTTTTGAGCTCGGTTTTTGATAATTTTTACGTTTTTGTTATCGTTGTTTCGTGTTCTTTCAAACTCATGCTTAAGTTTTAGAAATTGCTGGTGATTTTGTGATCTGCCATTGATGAATATGTGAGCTTTGTGCTGATAGTTGGTGGAATATGAAAGACATAGTTTGTATTTGATTTTTTGGTGAAATTGAGTAATTTGGGCTAAATTGTGAAAATGAGAAATTGGAGGACTAAAATGTGAAATAAACGAAATTTATCTGCTTCTATTAACATGGGGAAAATTCGGCTAAGCGTATGTGAATTGCAATTCGGCTACGATTTTCATGGACGAAAATCCCTAAGGGAGGAAAGTTGTAATAGCCTGGTTTAGACCCCAGTCGCAACAGTGGTTTAAGGACCATAAATCCGAGGTTGGAAAAATATTTTAATATTATTTATGATGTTTATAATATGTGATTGAGCATGTGTCAAAATTTGGTGTGAAAATTTTATCGTTTGTGTGTCGAATTAAGAAAAAGGACTTAATCGCATAAAATGTAAAAGCTGTGTGTTGATTGTTAAAATGCTACACTGCTATTGTCTATATAATGTGGAGTCTTTAAATTGAAATTTTACCCTTGGTTGAATGAATGGACGGTAATGGATATAAGTTAATGGGATTTTAATGTTAATATTAAGGGTAAAAATGGTAATTAGTATATTAATGTTAAAATAATAAAAACAATGTTAAATGGTGGCCATTTTAGTGTTCATCCGCCGAAATAATAAAGGAAAAAGAAAGATTAAGAGTAAAATAGGGTTCGGCTCTTTGAAGCTTCAATTGGTAAGTGTTTTGAGCTTGGTTTTTGATAATTTTTAAGTTTTTGTGATCGCTGCATCGTGTTCTTTCAAACCCATGCTTAAATTTTAGAAATTGATGGTGATTTTGAGATATGCCATTGATGAATATGTGAGCTTTGTTGAAACACCCCACACCCGGCCCACGAGCCTGGACCGGATCTGGTATGTTCCTCGATGTAAATCGGTTCAAGATTCTTTTGTTACTTTGAAAAACTGTGTGTTCTGAAGATACTTTGCTTTTGGGTTGGGCTCGATTTGAAAACAAGTTGATTTTTATATTAAAAACCCATTTATTTCAGGTGACAAAATATTTAAAGTTTATTTTAAATTGAATTGACTTAATCTTTAACTAACATAAATTCGTAACATAGTAATTAAAACAACAATAAAAGTCATCACTATGGCCTTATTACATAAAACAAAACCCAAAATAAAATTTGCAGAGTACTTAAATAAAATATAATGTCCAAATTAAATAAAACTTTAAGCTGAGCATGGCCACCACAAGTTCTGCCGTCCCGGTCCATCACTGTTCATCACCTGAAACATGTTCCCACAACGGGGTGAGTCAACAGACTCAATGTGAAACCAACACTAAAGTTTAATAGATTTAGGCATACCATACATATCATGTTCACATAATAATTCAAGATAATGATGCAATCCCGAACCCATACCTAGATGCCATCCGCTACACATCCCCGTACCAACCTGCACACCGTGGGGACTACTAAGTCAACCTCCTTCCGCTACACTCCATCGAAGGCAGTCGCTGCAGTCGACGTGCTCATCGCCCATATAAAATTTGTGGCATAGCCACCAGATTTAAATAATTGTGTCACGAGACACCACATTCAGATAATGTAACCGAAGTTACCACATTCAGATAATGTGACCGAAGTCACCACATTCAGATAGTGAGACCGAAGTCACCACATTCACTTCCCCTTTCTCATATAACCCGAATGCCCCATATTATTCATATCATGCATATCATACTTAAAATTCACATTCATGTCACTTTTCACATGTTAAATATAACATATTTCGTAATCCTAGTATGAGTAGGAAACGTACCTGAGTACTCTGTACCGTAACACGGTACCTTAGCCATATTTACATTCTTAAAAACATGCACATATTAAATATTGCCATAAAACATATTAAGAATTAGTGTGGATTACACACCTGATTATCTTAGCAATTCACTAAAGTCTCAAAATCCGATCTACTGCCCTAGATCTTAATCCCTACATTCGGCCAACCTTAATATATTAGCATAAAGCCTATTCGGCTATAAAACCAAATCCTAGTAGGATTTGTATTCTTAAAACTTACCTTTGATGCCGATTTCACTGTTAACCAAATCCCGAAAACTTTGTGCTATTCCTTCCTTCAATCGGCCATCATTGAATCAATTAACTTGGTTAGTTTTCGGCTTTTGAACATTTAAAGAACATATCTAGATACTAATCTAGGCCTTAGCCGAATATGTACTTACCTTGGTTGGCTAGGTCTCGGACTATCACCCTTAAAAGTCGACACTAGCAAAGATCCCGAAATCTCTCCTTAATATTTCGGTCAAAGAATAAAAATAAGAATTAGACTTTAAAGTTTCGACAAGTCCTTAAAGGAAAGAATAGAAATCAAACTTGATCGTACCTTACTGAAGAAATCGGTTGCACCTTTGTTTGTAGCCCTTTAAAGGTTCGGCTATGAAGACTTGGAGACTAGATGGCTGTAGTCACCTATGTATTCGGCTTCAACCGAATGGAAAAGAGAGGGATATGCACTTAGAAAGAATCGGCAATGTGGACTTAGGGAGAAGAGGAATTCGGTTTAACAAAAGAAAAAGAAGAGAGGAGAGGAGAGCACTAAGAAATTTGACAGAGAGAAGAGGAGGAAGAAAAATTGATGAGTAGCCCTATTTTTTCCTCTTATAGCTGAAATTACTACTCAGAATCCCTTACTTGGCCACCAGTCTTCTATTTGATAGCTTTATCCTTTTAATTATCACAAAATAAAAGAATTTAATCCAACCATTATCTCTAGATAATAATGATAAATAAATTCATTATTTATCCCTTACTTATCTTTTAAAAATAAAAGAATAAAAGCTCCTAAAGAATAGCCTTGTGCCGTCCACCTCTCTGCTTCTAGAAGCAAAAATAAAATCTCTTTTATTTGCTTCCCAAGTGACTCGAACCCTGGCCCAAATACACAAGCTGGTGGCGTCACTTGCTGGGCTTTTAAGTGGTGCCTTCAAGCCACTTTGACAAGCCTGTTTGTGTGTCAAATTCTTCCTATTAATTTTCTTAAGGCCACCTTGCCTTAATTTCCTCTTTTTAAACCTTAAAACTTGACATTTCTTTACGTTTCCAAGTTTCCAAAAATTTTCGTTTGCCTCTTTTAAACTTAACATTTCCTTACATTTACAAGTTTCCACAAATGTTCACTTTCCTCTTTTAAACTTCACATTTCCATACATTTCCAGGTTTCCAAAAATGTTCAAAATGCATTCATAACACATAAGACATGTCATTTCATACAATTAAACCAAAAATGCATAGGCCCTTTTCAGGATGTTACAGTTCTACCCCCTTAAAATAATTTCGTCCTCGAAATTTCCTAGCTAAAATAACTGAGGGTATTGCTGTCGCATTGTCTCTTCTGGTTCCCACGAAGCTTCCTCTGATCCATGATTGTGCCATAACACTTTGACTAGAGGAACTGACTTCCTCCGTAACACTTTCACATCACGTTCCAATATCTAAATCGGCTCCTCCTCGTAGGATAGGTCTGGCCTTAGCTCCACTTCTTCAATTGGTACCACATGAGATGGATCCGATCGATAACGACGTAACATGGATACATAAAATACGTCGTGCATCTGCTGCAACTCTGGTGGCAACTCTAACTGGTATGCCACTGGTCCAACTCGTTTCGATACCCGATAAGGCCCTATAAACCTTGGGCTTAACTTCCCTTTGCAACCAAACCTCATCACCTTCTTCCAAGGCGAGACCTTAAGGAATACTTGATCTCCTACATCAAATTCTATATCTTTTCGTTTGAGATCTGCGTACGACTTCTACCTATCAGAGGCTTCCTTTAACCGTGCCCTGATTATCTCAACCTTTTCTTCAGTTTCTGCCACTAACTCTGGACCCAAAACCCGACGTTCTCCTAACTCAGTCCAACAAGTAGGAGTTCGACACTTCCGACCATACCACGCTTCATATGCTGCCATCCGAATGCTAGCTTGATAGCTGTTGTTGTAGGCGAACTCTGCTAAAGGCAAATAGTCTTCCCAACTTCCTCGGAAATCCATCACCCAGCCTCTCAACATATCCTCCAACACTTGTATAACCCGTTCAGACTACCCGTCTGATTGTGGATGAAAAGCCGTAGTGAAGTCCAACTTAGTGCCTAAAGCTTGATGAAGTGCTCTCCAAAACCAAGACGTAAATCTTGGGTCTCTATCCGAAATGATTGATACCGGCACTCCATGCAACCTTACAATCTCAGCCACATACAACTTCGCCAATTTCTGTAGAGAATAATCAACTCTAACAGGTATGAAATGTGTGGACTTAGTCAACCTATCAACTATCACCCATACCGAGTCCTTCTTAGTAGGCGTAAGGGGAAGCCCATTAACGAAGTCCATGGTAATTCTCTCCCACTTCCACTGCGGAATCTCGATTGGCTGAAGCAATCCCGATGGAACTTGGTGTTCAGCCTTAACTTGCTGACACGTCAGACATTTTCCCACGAATTCAGTAACTTCTCGTTTAAGATCAGGCCACCAAAACTGTTCCCTTAGATCTCTGTACAGCTTAGTGCCTCCGGGATGCATAGCATAAGGGCTACTATGCGCCTCCCGTAGAATCCTTTGTCTTATCTCTTCGTCCCTCGGCATACAGACTTTTCCTTTGTAGCACAATACTCCTTCCACATTAACGCCATAATCCTCTAACTCTCCGTTCTGTACTTGCTGTAACTTGGCACTTAGGTCCTTATCAGCCCACTGTCCCCTTTTCACCTCAGTGAGCCACGTGGGCTTGACTTGCAACTCTACCAACAAGCTTCCATCATCATACAAACTTAAGTGAGCGAACATAGCCCTTAGATCCGACACAACCTTCCGACTTAAAGCATCAGCTACCACATTCGCCTTGCCCGGGTGGTACTCTATCGAGCAATCATAATCCTTCAATAACTCCACCCACCTTCGCTGCCTCAAGTTCAACTCCTTCTGAGTCAACAGATACTTAAGGCTATTGTGGTCTGTGTAGATTATTGACCTTTCTCCATAAAGGTAGTGCCTCCAAACCTTAAGAGCGAAAACCACTGCTGCCAATTCCAAGTCATGAGTTGGGTAGTTAACCTCATACGGCCTTAACTGTTGAGACGCATAAGCGACTACTTTTCCATCTTGCATTAGGACACATCCTAATCCCGTGTGAGAAGCGTCACAGTATACCACAAAATCCTTCCCTGCCTCCGGCTGAATTAACACTGGAGCTTCCGTCAACACTTTCTTAAGCTTTTCAAAGCTCTCCTGTTGCTTATCAGTCCATTCAAAGGGTACTTCCTTCCTTAGCAACTTTGTCAAAGGTGCGGCTATTGACGAGAACCCTTCCACGAACCTTCTGTAATAGCCTGCCAAACCTAAGAAACTTTAGATCTCAGCCACGGACCTAGGTGGTTTCCAATCCAACACTGCTTCGATCTTCCTAGGATCCACTCTTATTCCCTCTGCGGATACCACATGCCCTAAGAATGCCACCTCCTTAAGACAAAATTCACACTTGCTGAATTTGGCATAAAGCTTCTTCTCCCTTAATACTTCCAACACAACTCGGAGATGCTCATCATGCTCCTCCTCCGACTTCGAATACACCAGGATCTCATCGATAAACACAACAACGAACCTATCCAAATAGGGTTGGAAAACCAGGTTCATCATATCCATGAACGCGGCTGGGGCATTCGTCAACCCAAACGGCATTACTACAAATTCAAAATGGCCGTATCTTGTCTTAAAAGCGGTCTTATGGATATCTGCCTCCTTTACCTTCAACTGATGATATCCCGACCTTAAGTCTATCTTCGAGAATACTGCGGCCTCCTTCAACTGATCGAACAAGTCATCGATCCTTGGCAAAGGATACTTGTTCTTAATGGTCAGCTTATTCAACTGACGGTAATCTATGCACATCTGCATAGTTCCGTCCTTCTTCTTTACAAACAGGACCGGTGCTCCCCATGGAGACACACTAGGTCGAATGAACCCACGATCCAACAATTCTTGGATTTGAGCCTTGAGCTCAACCAACTCCTTTGCTGCCATACGATACGGGGCAATTGACACAGGAGCTGTTCCCGGTAGCAAGTCTATTCCAAACTCCACTTCCCTATCTGGGGGTATTCCTGGTAATTCCTCTGGAAACACATCTTCAAAATCCCTTACAGTTCTAACTCCACTGACACCTTCTTCCTTTCCACCCAACGCACTTACGAAGGCTAAGAACGCCTTGCACCCTTTCCTAACCATTTTCTCAGCCATCCGCTACACATCCCCGTACCAACCTGCACACCGTGGGGACTACTAAGTCAACCCTCCTTCCGCTACACTCCATCGAAGGCAGTCGCTGCAGTCGACGTGCTCATCGCCCATATAAAATTCGTGGCATAGCCACCAGATTTAAATAATTGTGTCATGAGACACCATATTCAGATAATGTAACCGAAGTTACCACATTCAGATAATGTGACCGAAGTCACCACATTCAGATAGTGAGACCGAAGTCACCACATTCACTTCCCCTTTCTCATATAACCCGAATGCCCCATATTATTCATATCATGCATATCATACTTAAAATTCACATTCATGTCACTTTTCACATGTTAAATATAACATATTTCGTAATCCTAGTATGAGTAGGAAACGTACCTGAGTACTCTGTACCGTAACACGGTACCTTAGCTATATTTACATTCTTAAAAACATGCACATATTAAATATTACCATAAAACATATTAAGAATTAGTGTGGATTACACACCTGATTATCTTAGCAATTCACTGAAGTCTCAAAATTCGATCTACTGCCCTAGATCTTAATCCCTACATTCGGCCAACCTTAATATATTAGCATAAAGCCTATTCGGCTATAAAACCAAATCCTAGTAGGATTTGTATTCTTAAAACTTACCTTTGATGCCGATTTCACTGTTAACCAAATCCCGAAAACTTTGTGCTATTCCTTCCTTCAATCGGTCATCATTGAATCAATTAACTTGTTAGTTTTCGGCTTTTGAACATTTAAAGAACATATCTAGATACTAATCTAGGCCTTAGCCGAATATGTACTTATCTTGGTTGGCTAGATCTTGGACTATCACCCTTAAAAGTCGACACTAGCAAAGATCCCGAAATCTCTCCTTAATATTTCAGTCAAAGAATAAAAATAAGAATTAGCCTTTGAAGTTTCGACAAGTCCTTAAAGGAAAGAATAGAAATCAAACTTGATCGTACCTTACTGAAGAAATCGATTGCACCTTTGTTTGTAGCCCTTTAAAGGTTCGGCTATGAAGACTTGGAGACTAGATGGCTATAGTCACCTATGTATTCGACTTCAACCAAATGGAAAAGAGAGGGATATGGACTTAGAAAGAATCGGCAATGTGGACTTAGGGAGAAGAGGAATTCGGTTTAACAAAAGAAAAAGAAGAGAAGAGAGGAGAGCACTAAGAAATTCGGCAGAGAGAAGAGGAGGAAGAAAAGTTGATGAGTAGCCCTATTTTTTTCCTCTTATAGTTGAAATTACTACTCAGAATCCCTTACTTGGCCACCACTCTTCTATTTGATAGCTTTATCCTTTTAATTATCACAAAATAAAAGAATTTAATCCAACCATTATCTCTTGATAATAATGATAAATAAATCCATTATTTATCCCTTACTTATCTTTTAAAAATAAAAGAATAAAAGCTCCTAAAGAATAGCCTTGTGCCGTCCACCTCTCTGCTTCTAGAAGCAAAAATAAAATCTCTTTTATTTGCTTCCCAAGTGACTCGAACCCTGGCCCAAATACACAAGTTGGTGGCGTCACTTGCTGGGCTTTTAAGTGGTGCCTTCAAGCCACTTTGACAAGCCTGTTTGTGTGTCAAATTCTTCCTATTAATTTTTTTAAGGTCACCTTGCCTTAATTTCCTCTTTTTAAACCTTAAAACTTGACATTTCTTTACATTTCCAAGTTTCCAAAAATTTTCGTTTGCCTCCTTTAAACTTAACATTTCCTTACATTTCCAAGTTTCCACAAATGTTCACTTTCCTCTTTTAAACTTCACATTTCCATACATTTCCAGGTTTCCAAAAATGTTCAAAATGCATTCATAACACATAACACATGTCATTTCATACAATTAAACCAAAAATGCATAGGCCCTTTTCAGGATGTTACATTTGTGCTGATAGTTGGTGGAATATGAAAGACATAGTTTGTATTTGAATTTTTGGTGAAATTGAGTAATTTGGGCTAAACTATGAAAATGAGAAATTGGAGGACTAAAATGTGAAATAAATGAAATTTATCTGCTTCTATTAACATGGGGAAAATTCGGCTAAGCTTATGTGAATAGTAATTCAGCTACGATTTTTGTGGACGAAAATCCCTAAGGGGGGAGAGTTGTAATAGCCTAGTTTAGACCCTAGTCGGAACTGTGGTTTAAGGACTATAAATCCGAGGTTGGAAAAATATTTTAATAGTATTTTTTATGTTTATAATATGTGATTGAGCATGTGTGAAAATTTGGTGTGAAACTTTTATCGTTTGTGTGTCGAATTAAGAAAAAGGACTTAATCGCATAAAAAGTAAAAGCTGTGTGTTGATTGTTAAAGTGCTACACTGCTATTGTCTATATAATGTGGAGTCCTTAAATTGAAATTTTACCCTTGGGTGAATGAATGGACGGTAATGGATATAAGTTAATGGGATTTTAATGTTAATATTAAGGGGGAAAATGGTAATTAGTATATTAATGTTAAAATAATAAAAACAAAGTTAAATGGTGGCCATTTTAGTCTTCATCCGCGGAAATAACAAAGGAAAAAGAAATATTAAGAGAAAAATAGGGTTCGGCTCTTTGAAGCTTCAATTGGTAAGTGTTTTGAGCTCGGTTTTTGATAATTTTTACGTTTTTTTGATCGTTGCTTCGTGTTCTTTCAAATCCATGATTAAATTTTAGAAATTGATGGTGATTTTGAGATATGCCATTGATGAATATGTGAGCTTTGTGCTGATAGTTGGTGGAATATGAAAGACATAGTTTGTATTTGAATTTTTGGTGAAATTGAGTAATTTGGGCTAAATTGTGAAAATTAGAAACTGGACGACTAAAATGTGAAACAAACGAAATTTATCTGCTTCTATTAACATGGGGAAAATTCGGCTAAGCTTATGTGAATAGTAATTCGGCTACGATTTTCGTGGACGAAAATCCCTAAGGAGGAGAGTTGTAATAGCCTGGTTTAGACCTTAGTCGGAACAGTGGTTTTGGGACCACAAATCTGAGGTTGGAAAAATATTTTAATATTATTTTTGATGTTTATAATATGTGATTGAGCATGTGTGAAAATTTGGTGTGAAAATTTTATCGTTTGTGTATCGAATTAAGAAAAATGACTTAATCGCATAAAATGTAAAAGCTGTGTGTTGATTGTTAAAGTGCTACATTACTATTGTCTTTATTATGTGGAGTCTTTAAATTGAAATTTTACCTTTGGGAGAATGGATGGACGGTAATGGATATAAGTTAATGGGATTTTAATGTTAATATTAAGGGTAAAAATGGTAATTAGTATATTAATGTTAAAAGAATAAAAACAAAGTTAAAAGGTGGCCATTTTAGTGTTCATCTGTCGAAATAACAAAGGAAAAAGAAAGATCAAGAGAAAAATAGGGTTCGGCTCTTTGAAGCTTCAATTGGTAAGTGTTTTGAGCTCGGTTTTTAATAATTTTTACATTTTTGTGATCGTTGTTTCGTATTCTTTCAAACCCATGCTTAAATTTTAGAAATTGATGGTGATTTTGAGACATGCCATTGATGAATATGTGAGCTTTGTGCTGATAGTTGGTGGAATATGAAAGACATAGTTTGTATTTGATTTTTTGGTGAAATTGAGTAATTTGGGCTAAATTGTGAAAATGAGAAATTGGATGACTAAAATGTGAAATAAACAAAATTTATCTGCTTGTATTAACATGTGGAAAATTCGGCTAATCTTATGTGAATAGTAATTCAGCTACGATTTTCGTGGACGAAAATCCTTCAGGGGGGAGAGTTGTAACAGCCTGGTTTAGACCCTCGTCTGAACAGTGGTTTAAGGACCATAAATCCGAGGTTGGAAAAATATTTTAATACTATTTTTGATGTTTATAATATGTGGTTGAGCATGTGTGAAAATTTGGTGTGAAAATTTTATCGTTTGTGTGTCAAATTAAGAAAAAGGACTTAATCGCGTAAAATGTAGAAGCTTTGTGCTGATTGTTAAAGTACTACATTGCTATTGTCTTTATAATGTGGAGTCCTTAATCTAAAATTTGACCCTTGGGAGCAAGAATGGATGGTAATGGATATAAGATAATGGGATTTTAATGTTAATATTAAGGGTAAAAATGGTAATTAGTATATTAATGTTAAAATAATGAAAATAAAGTTAAATGGTGGCCATTTTAGTGTTCATCCACCGAAATAACAAAGGAATAAGAAAGATTAAGTGAAAAATAGGGTTCGGCTCTTTGAAGCTTTAATTGGTAAGTGTTTTGAGCTCGGTTTTTAATAATTTTTACGTTTTTGTGATCGTTACTTCGTCTTCTTTCAAACCTATGCTTAAATTTTAGAAATTGCTGGTGATTTTGAGATATGCCTTTGATGAATATGTGAGCTTTGTGATGATAGTTGGTGGAATATGAAAGACCTAGTTTGTATTTGAATTTTTGGTGAAATTGAGTAATTTGGGCTAAATTGTGAAAATGAGAAATTGGAGGACTAAAATGTGAAATAAACGAAATTTATCTGCTTCTATTAACATGGGGAAAATTCGGCTAAGCTTATGTGAATAGTAATTCGGCTACGATTTTCGTGGACGAAAATCCTTCAGGGGGAGAGTTGTAACAGCCTGGTTTAGACCCTCGTCTGAACAGTGGTTTAAGGACCATAAATCCGAGGTTGGAAAAATATTTTAATACTATTTTTGAGGTTTATAATATGTGGTTGAGCATGTGTGAAAATTTGGTGTGAAAATTTTATCGTTTGTGTGTCAAATTAAGAAAAAGGACTTAATCGCGTAAAATGTAGAAGCTTTGTGCTGATTGTTAAAGTACTACATTGCTATTGTCTTTATAATGTGGAGTCCTTAATCTAAAATTTGACCCTTGGGAGCAAGAATGGATGGTAATGGATATAAGATAATGGGATTTTAATGTTAATATTAAGGGTAAAAATGGTAATTAGTATATTAATGTTAAAATAATGAAAATAAAGTTAAATGGTGGCCATTTTAGTGTTCATCCACCGAAATAACAAAGGAATAAGAAAGATTAAGTGAAAAATAGGGTTCGGCTCTTTGAAGCTTTAATTGGTAAGTGTTTTGAGCTCGGTTTTTAATAATTTTACGTTTTTGTGATCGTTACTTCGTCTTCTTTCAAACCTATGCTTAAATTTTAGAAATTGCTGGTGATTTTGAGATATGCCTTTGATGAATATGTGAGCTTTGTGATGATAGTTGGTGGAATATGAAAGACCTAGTTTGTATTTGAATTTTTGGTGAAATTGAGTAATTTGGGCTAAATTGTGAAAATGAGAAATTGGAGGACTAAAATGTGAAATAAACGAAATTTATCTGCTTCTATTAACATGGGGAAAATTCGGCTAAGCTTATGTGAATAGTAATTCGGCTACGATTTTCGTGGACGAAAATCCTTCAGGGGGAGAGTTGTAACAGCCTGGTTTAGACCCTCGTCTGAACAGTGGTTTAAGGACCATAAATCCGAGGTTGGAAAAATATTTTAATACTATTTTTGAGGTTTATAATATGTGATTGAGCATGTGTGATAATTTGGTGTGAAAATTTTATCGTTTGTGTGTCGAATTAAGAAAAGGGACTTAATCACGTAAAATGTAGAAGCTTTGTCCTGATTGTTAAAGTACTACATTGCTATTGTCTTTATGATGTCGAGTCCTTAAACTGAAATTTGACCCTTGGGAGCAAGAATGGACGGTAATGGATATAAGTTAATGGGATTTTAATGTTAATATTAAGGGTAAAAATGGTAATTAGTATATTAATGTTCAAATAATAAAAACAAAGTTAAATGGTGGCCATTTTAGTGTTCATCCGCCGAAATAACAAAGGAAAAAGAAAGATTAAGAGAAAAATAGGGTTCGGCTCTTTGAAGCTTCAATTGGTAAGGGTATTGACCTCGATTTTTGATAATTTTTACATTTTTGTGATCGTTGTTTCGTGTTCTTTCAAACCCATACTTAAATTTCAGAAATTGATGGTGATTTTGAGATCTGCCATTGATGAATATGTGAGCTTTGTGCTGATAGTTGGTGGAATATGAAAGACATAGTTTGTATTTGAATTTTTGGTGAAATTGAGTAATTTGGGCTAAATTGTGAAAATGAGAAATTGGAGGACTAAAATGTGAAATAAACAAAATTTATATGCTTCTATTCACATGGGGAAAATTCGGCTAAGCGTATGTGAATAGTAATTCGGCTACGATTTTCTTGTACGAAATTCCCTAAGGGGGAGAGTTGTAATAGCCTGGTTTAGACCCTAGTCGGAACAGTGGTTTAAGGACCATAAATCTGAGGTTGGAAAAATATTTTAATATTATTTTTGATGTTTATAATATGTGATTGAGCATGTGTCAAAATTTGGTGTGAAACTTTTATCGTTTGTGTGTCGAATTAAGTAAAAGGACTTAATCGCATAAAATGTAAAAGCTGTGTGTTGATTGTTAAAGTGCTACATTGCTATTGTCTATATAATGTGGAGTCCTTAAATTGAAATTTGACCCATGGGTGAATGAATGGACGGTAATGGATATAAGTTAATGGGATTTTAATGTTAATATTAAGGGTAAAAATGGTAATTAGTATATTAATGTTAAAATAATAAAAACAAAGTTAAATGGTGGCCATTTTAGTCTTCATCCGCCGAAATAACAAAGGAAAAAGAAAGATTAAGAGAAAAATAGGGTTCGACTCTTTGAAGCTTCAATTGGTAAGTGTTTTGAGCTCGATTTTTGATAATTTTTACGTTTTTTTGATCGTTGCTTCGTGTTCTTTCAAATCCATGCTTAAATTTTAGAAATTGATGGTGATTTTGAGATATGCCATTGATGAATATGTGAGCTTTGTGCTGATAGTTGGTGGAATATGAAAGACATAGTTTGTATTTGAATTTTTGGTGAAATTGAGTAATTTGGGCTAAATTGTGAAAATTAGAAACTGGAGGACTAAAATGTGAAACAAACGAAATTTATCTGCTTCTATTAACATGGGGAAAATTCGGCTAAGCTTATGTGAATAGTAATTCGGCTACGATTTTCGTGGACGAAAATCCCTAAGGGGGGAGAGTTGTAATAGCCTGGTTTAGACCCTGGTCTGAATAATGGTTTAAGGACCATAAATCCGAGGTTGGAAAAATATTTTAATACTGTTTTTGATGTTTATAATATGTGATTGAGCATGTGTGAAAATTTGGTGTGAAAATTTTATCGTTTGTGTGTCGAATAAAGAAAAAGGACTTAATCGCGTAAAATGTAGAAGCTTTGTGCTGATTGTTAAAGTACTACATTGCTATTGTCTTTATAATGTGGAGTCCTTAAACTGAAATTTGACCCTTGTGAGCATGAATGTACGGTAATGTATATAAGTTAATGGGATTTTAATGTTAATATTAAGGGTAAAAATGGTAATTAGTATATTAATATTCAAATAATTAAAACAAAGTTAAATGGTGGCCATTTTAGTGTTCATCCGCCGAAATAACAAAGGAAAAAGAAAGATCAAGAGAAAAATAGGGTTCGGCTCTTTGAAGCTTTAATTGGTTAGTGTTTTGAGCTTGGTTTTTGATAACTTTTACGTTTTTGTGATCGTTACTTCGTCTTCTTTCAAACCCATGCTTAAATTTTAGAAATTGCTGGTGATTTTGAGATATGCCATTGATGAATATGTGAGCTTTGTGATGACAGTTGGGGGAATATGAAAGACATAGTTTGTATTTGAATTTTTGATGAAATTGAGTAATTTGGGCTAAATTGTGAAAATGAGAAATTGGAGGACTAAAATGTGAAATAAATGAAATTTATGTGCTTCTATTAACATGGAGAAAATTCGGCTAAGCTTATGTGAATAGAAATTCGGCTAAGATTTTCGGGGTCGAAAATCCCTAAAGGGGGAGAGTTGTAATAGCCTGGTTTAGACCCTAGTCGGAACAGTGGTTTCGGGACTACAAATCTGAGGTTGGATAAATATTTTAATATTATTTTTTATGTTTATAATATGTGATTGAGCATGTGTGAAAATTTTATCGTTTATTTGTCGAATTAAGAAAACGGACTTAATCGCATAAAATGTAAAAGCTGTGTGTTGATTGTTAAAGTGCTACACTGCTATTGTCTGTATAATGTGGAGTCCTTAAATTGAAATTTTAACCTTGGGTGAATGAATGGACGGTAATGGATATAAGTTAATGGGATTTTAATGTTAATATTACGGGTAAAAATGGTAATTAGTATATTAATGTTAAAATAATAAAAACAATGTTAAATGGTGGCCATTTTAGTGTTCATCCGCCGAAATAAGAAAGGAAAAAGAAAGATTAAGAGAAAAATAGGGTTCGGCTCTTTGAAGCTTCAATTGGTAAGTGTTTTGAGCTCGGTTTTTGATAATTTTTACGTTTTTGTGATCATTTGTAACACCCCAAACCCGATCAATACCCCATGACCGAATCTGGTATGTTACGGAGTGAAAACATTTTGAAAACATAAGTTTGTCGGAAAATTGTTTCTTAGAAAACCCTTTTATTGCTTTAAGGTTTTAAAAATAACTCAGTAATAACGAATGTTGAGGTTGTTTAGTAGTGGTTGTAATACTGGGAAACTCATGATTGAAAAACGTATTTGCAACTACCGATTTTTTGAAAACATTGGGTACTTCTTAAAAACTGAATGCGATGAGTATGATCAGGTTTAAAACCATTTGCCTTTAAAGTGGTTTGCAATTTAGAGTTGTAAAACATCCAAGTTACCTTAATATTTTGAGAGCTTTGTTACCCGATGGTAACGTTTGAAAAACCCGAAGAGATATAGTTTTGAAAACATTGCTTTTTACCGATTAATTGAACAGGTCACTATATCCAACGTGTGTATAATATAATCAAAATAAAAGCAAATTATAAAACCCAAAATAATAAAACTTAGCGGCCTTATTACAAACCCAAAACCAATTTTAAAGGAAATAAATAAAACCGAAACCGTAGTTTAAAGTTACCAAACTAGGATGCATGGCCACCTCGAGTCCTCCTCGGCTCCATATCCGCGATCTATGCCTCATCTGCAAAATATAAGGGAAGGGGTGAGTCACCGAGACTCAGTGTATAAATCCCCAACCCGATAGTGCAACCACTTACACAAATCATCAGAAATAACATGCAAATCATGCAACCCATAACCTAACCATCCAATCTCCTTTATCTACCCCGTGTTGTCAAAAGCACTGGTGGTCAAAACCACTGGTGACCGAAGTCACAAATATATATCGGTGTGGTCAAAACCACTGATGACCGTAGTCACAAATCAAGTGATGGGGCCAACCAATCGTGTGGTAAAAACCACTGATGACAATCCCATAAAATATCATGTGGGGCCAACCCACTGTGGTACCAAACCACTGGGACAAGTCATAATATCCATATGTGGTCAAAACCACTGGTGACCGTAGTCACAAATATCAATCGTGTGGTCAAAACCACTGGTGGTCAATACCACTGGGACTTAGTCACAAATTATAATAATATTGTGGTCAAAACAACTGGTGACCGTAGTCACAAATCAAATGATGGGGCCAACCCATCTTGTGGTCAAAACCACTGGTGACAGTCGAAAATTAATCATCCCCCTTCTCTTATCAAACCCATCATCATGTTCACAACATACGGGTCATATTATCGAATGATCATGCAGATAACATATAACATGGCATTTAATAGTAACATGATGATATATCAAAAATCTCATAACAGGGGACTTACCCGGAATCCAAGCTCATGCCCATAAGGAATAATCAACAATCTCATTGGCTATAACAGTAACATAATAAGCATTGTTATACTAATAAAGTGTGTAAGCGTTTACACACCTGATTACACGCAAGACTATGCTCTCTACGTTGGTACTGTCGTTAATCGACACTACCGCTATCTGTCTACTGCTTTGCTCCGATGCCGGCCCACACCCAGGTGGCCAATCGCGAACAGCAGACCACCCTTTTCTTGAACTTAGGAGCTGGGGTTCAGATCCAAACCCCCCTAACGTTCGGCTGACAACAGGGTCCATAACGCCTTCGGTCACTAAATCGGATTAACACAGAGATTAACATTGAATAGAAATTAAACCCAAATAAATAGATCCCTTACCTAAGTCGACGAAACCCCGAGGCTCTAAGCGTAACCCACAACCAATGAACCCCGAAAGTTCCCACAAGATGGCGTCACCACACTCCCCTGCTTTCGGCCAAGCACAACACTATTAAGCTAATAGCCCTTCGGCTTATCCACAAAATCCCGAAAATATAACGCATGAAGATAACTCCTTACCTAGAGCCGATTTGGTTTCCAACCAAATCCTGAAGCCACAGAATGATCTCCCTTGCAATCGGCTAGATCAACAATCAATCCCGAAGATCCACTGAATCTGCTACACTCCTCTCTACAATCGGCCAAACCACACCCTCTTAAATCCCATAGTCATTCGGCATATGGCATAACAATATACGTTGGCTCAAATGAAATATAGATCTAGAGTACCACCACTAACCTTAAGAGAATTCGGCAATACCTCAAAAGAGGAGATGATTCGGCAATGGATTACTGCACGAAGTATCCCGCAGTTCCTCTAAATGAATCTGCTTGGAACAAGAGAAAAAGAAGAAAGTAATCGCAACGATAGGAAGGGGTGATTCGGCTCTTGAGTAAAGAAGAGGAAGAAGAAGATGGGTCGATTTCAGGAAAAGATGGGGAAGGAAAGTGGAACAAAGATTGATGGATTCGGCTAAGCAAGAGGGTTTCGGCTTATGATCCAAAGCTGAGGAAAAGAAATCCAAAGAGAAGAAGATGAAATGATTTTGTTTACAAAGAGTAAACTGAAAAAAAAAAGAAAAGAGAAAGTGGATATAGAGTTTCGGCACTAGGAGATTGAAAGAAGAAGATGAAGAAATTGCAAGAGAGATGGTAAGATGATTTTGGCTATGGCACAAAACAAAAGACAAGAGCCTAAAGGAGATTCGGCTATGACCTTTTTGAGAGGAGAAAAAGAAACTAACCGCATGTAAAATGTGCCCCTGAACACACCCCCATTCGGCACCAAAGAAAAGCAACAATTACAAGTCCCCTAATGCTCTCTACCTAGCCGAATGCTTACTCCTCACCAAAACCACACACCCAAATTTGGCACATCCCCCCTTCTCAACACCAAAACCGATTACTTCCCAAACTCATACCACAACCAAAAATTCGACTAAGCAAAACCCATTCCTACTCAAACACTTGCCGTCCCCCCTTACCCCTCATTGAAATCCTCTCATCCACTCATTCAAATTGGTTTGAATGAGTCATCTCCACATTTTTCTCCTCTCCATCCATTCAAACATGTTGACCCCTTCATCCTTATCTTCCAGAGTCCCACCTGAGCACTCCTCCTCTAGCTTGTGGCGTCAAAAAGAAATAGCAGGGAAAGCAATTCCTGCTGCTCGAACACAGGCACTCCCTCCCTGCATGTGGCGTCATCTCCATGGTGCTTAAGTGGAGCCTCCTTGCCATTTTACCAAGGCACTTCTTGTGTCAAAGTTCCCCAATAAATTCCCTTAACCCCTATCTCACCTAGCTCCCTCTTCCCAAGTACTAAAAACAAAACTTTTGGCCATGGCCCAAGACTATCCCGAGGTCATGCCTAGACCTCAAGACACACCAAACGAACACAGTAGACATATCAACACATGCAAACACATACAAAATGCAGAGACCTCGATTTAAGGATGTTACAGTTCTACCCCCTTAAAAATTATTTCGACCTCGAAATTACCTGGTCAAAAGAGTTGAGGGTATTGCTGCAGTATCACATCCTCTGGTTCCCACGTGGCCTCCTCCGTACCATGGTTCCGCCATAATACTCTCACCGAGGGAACCGACTTCCGTCGCAGAACCTTGTCATCTCGATCTAAGATCCGTACCGGTTCCTCCTCGAAAGACAAGTCAGGGCTCACCTCTATCTCCTCAACTGGTACCACATGTGACGGATCTGATCGATAGCGCCTAAGCATGGAAACATGAAAGGCATCGTGAATCTGACTTAACTCTACTGGTAACTCGAGCTGATAAGCTACCGGTCCCACTCGCTTCAACACTGTATATGGCCCGATGAACTTAGGGCTTAGCTTACCCTCCCGACCAAAACTCAACACTTCCTCCCAGGGCGATACCTTCAGAAAGATCTTATCACCCACTGCATACTCAATATCCCTGTGCTTGAGGTCAGCGTAAGATCTCTGTCTGTCCAACGCTTCCTTTAGACGAGCCCGAATCACCTTAACCTTATCCTCTGTTTCTGTCACCAACTCCGAACCCAACATACGCCGTTCACCCAATTCTATCCAACACGTCGGAGTACGACATTTCCGTCCATAGAGTGCCTCATACGGTGCCATCTAAATACTCGCTTGATAACTATTGTTATAAGCGAACTCTGCCAAAGATAGATACTCCTCCCAACTATCACTGAAATCCAGAACACAGCCTCTTAACATATCCTCCAGAATTTGGATTACCCTCCCGGACTGTCCATCCGGCTGCGGATGAAAGGCCGTGCTAAAATCCAACCTAGTACCCAAAGCCTGAAGCAAAGCTTTTTAGAATCTCGACGTGAACCTGGGATCCCTATCCGAAATAATTGACACAGGCACTCCATGCAACCTTACTATCCCTGCCACATACAACTTGGCTAACTTCTGAAGCGAATAATCAATCCTCACCGGAATGAAATGAGCTGATTTAGTCAAACGATCCACAATTACCCAAACTGAGTCCTTCTTACTAGGCATAAGGGGAAGCCCACTGACGAAATCCATCGTAATCTTTTCCCACTTCCACTGTGGAATCTTAACCGGCTGCAACAGTCCTGACGGTAACTGATGCTCCGCCTAGACTTGCCGGCATGTCAAACACTTTCCCACAAACTCAGTTACTTCCCGCTTAAGACCTGGCCACCAAAACTGCTCCCTCAAGTCACGATACATCTTGCTGCCTCCAGGATGCATAGCGTATGGGCTGCTATGAGCTTCCTGAAGAATCTGCTGTCTCAACTCAACATCCTTAGGCATACATACCTTCCCTTGAAAACACAGTACTCCATCACTATCCAAGTTGTAACCCTCAGATTCACCATTCTGCACTTGTAACCTTCGAGCACTCAAAACCTCATCTGCCAGCTGTTTTTCCTTAACCTGATTAATCCAAGACGGCTTTACTTGTAATTCTGCCAAAAGACTCCCATCATAAAAAAGATTAAGGTGAGAAAACATCGCTCGCAAGTCTGCTATCACCTTACGGCTCAACGCATCAGCTACTACGTTAGCCTTACCCGGATGATACTCAATCGAACAGTCGTAATCTTCCAACAATTTGATCCACTTTCGCTGCCTCAAATTTAAATCCTTCTGAGTCAAGAGGTACTTCCGGCTCTTGTGATCCGAATAACTATCGACTTCTCCCCAAGGTGACACACTTGGTCGGATAAAACCTCTGTCCAACAACTCCTGAATCTGGGCCTTTAACTCCACTAATTCTTTCGGCGCCATCCTATAAGGAGCAATAGATACTGGCGCGGTTCCAGGTAACAAGTCTATACCGAACTCAACCTCGCGGTCAGGAGGTAAACCAGGGAGTTCCTCTGGAAAAACATCAGCAAATTCCCCTACGGTTCGGACATTCCTCACAGCTGCATCCTTTATTTCCAAGGCACACACATGCACCAAAAACGCTTCACAACCCTTCCGAACCATCTTCTCAGCCTTCAGCGCAGAGACCACATTAGATAAGTAATCTCTCCTATTACCTATCATCACCACCTCCTCACCTTCCATGGCCTTCAACACCATGCGCTTAGCTGCGCGATCCAAACTAGCTTGATACTTTACTAGCCAATCCATCTCGAGAATCAGATCGAACTCCCCAAACGGCAGTTCCATCAAGTCAGCCTGAAACACGACCCCTTGAAGTTCTAGGGGTACATCCTTATACAGTTTACTTACTTCTACAGAGTGACCTAGAGGGCTTAACACTGTCATCTTCCTAGAAGTAATCTCATAGTCTAAGTTCATGGTTTCCACTATGCTACTAGCAACATACGAGTGCGTCGAACCAACATCAATTAAAGCATCATAAGATACTCCAGAAAAAATTAAAAACGTACCGGTTATGACGTCCGGTGCGTCGCCCTCCTCTCGACGCCTCGCTGTGTAGACTAAACCAGGCTGTCTCGCCTCTGTACCACCTGCTCCTCTGCCCCGTGCTCCACGGCCTCTACCAGAGCCATTACCTCCCCTAACTGAACCACGGCCACTCTATAGCTGCTGATTATCCCTCCTAAACTGTGCACGATACCGATCCTCAGACTGCAGCCCAGCTGATCTCTGTGGTCAATCCCTGACTCGATGCCCCATCGAGCCACACTCCAAGCATCCCCTGTTACTAGTCCAACATTCCCCCGTGTGAGACTTCCCACACCGAGCACATCGTGGCTGCCACTGAGTGTTAGCAGCAGCAGGCCTAGCAGCTTGATTCAGCCCACTATATCTAACCCTTTTCTGCTGATTCCCAGAAAACCCAGACGATCCAGAACTCCTTTTATTCCAACCCCTATCCTGATTCCGCCTTACAGACAGCAACCTTAGCTTTCTCCACTAGAACAACAAACTCCCGTTCCTGCTGTGGGGTAATTATCATCCGCAGCTCGTCTCTCAACCCATCCTCAAATCTGACACAGCGCCCATGCTCTGCACCCACAATACCCCGAGCATACCTACTCAACCGAAGGAATTCCGCCTCATATTCCGCTACAGTATTATTACCCTGGACCAAGTTCAAGAAAGCTCTGCGCTGCGCATCAACATAACTAGCCCCTATGTATTTCCTCTAATAAGCTGTTCTAAAGAATTCCCAAGTGAGATCATCTACCATTGCTCCGTCCCTAACTGTGAGCCACCACTGATATGACTCATCTCGCAGCAGAGATACGATGCCCTTCAGCTTTTCCTCAGCTGAAAAAAAATCCAGGTCATCCATAATGCGTTCCATCGCTTCCAACCAATATTCCGCTGTACTAGGTGCCACACCAGACACACCTCTAAATACCTCTGCACCATTAGCTTTGAGTTGCTCGGTCACCGATTTCTGAACTCCTGTTCCAACGCCTGCGCTCGCAACCCTTTCTAGCACCCGCAGCACCGCCTATGACACTGTGTCATTACCACCCGTCTGATCCTGATGTTCCGCGCCCACAGCTGGCGGCGGTGGTACCTCGTTTTCCGATCCATGACCAGACCCTGCCGGTTCCGAGACGGTCATCCTACCCCTACCTCGTCCACGAATATTTCGCCCACGACCACGTGCACCCATGTCTACCGATATATTCAAGCAGATTATAAGTTTTATGCGTTAGACTTTTATTCCACTGTCTATTAAAGCACAATCTTATGAGAAGTTTAATAAGGGATTGTTTCGCGAGTTCACATCATCCTATAGTTCAAGTCTCTAGAGTAGTTCCTACTAGTATTCAGTCATGCCAATATTATCATAATCATATCATCCAAAAAGCAACAGGTTGGGGTACTTACCTGGGCAGATTGGTGCCGGAGACTCGGTGCCATGCTTTCACCACTAAACTTTTTCTCATAAAAAGCCTTTCATAGTCATTTTTTAACACATTTTTGGGCCTCGGGCCCACAGCCGAGCTATTGAACCTAGCTCTGATACCACAATTGTAACACCCCAAACCCGGTCAACACACCATGACCGAATCTGGTATGTTACGGAGTGAAAACATTTTGAAAACATAAGTTTGTCGAAAAATTGTTTCTTAGAAATCCCTTTTATTGCTTTAGGGTTTTAAAAATAACTCAGTAATAACGAATGTTGAGGTTGTTTAGTAGTGGTTGTAATACTGGGAAACTCATGATTGAAAAACATATTTGCAACTACCGATTTTTTGAAAACATTGGGTACTTCTTAAAAACTGAATGCGATGAGTATGATTAGGTTTAAAACCATTTGCCTTTAAAGTGGTTTGAAATTTAGAGTTGTAAAACATCCAAGTTACCTTATTATTTTGAGAGCTTTGTTACCCAATGGTAACGTTTGAAAAACCCGAAGAGATATAGTTTTGAAAACATTGCTTTTTACCGGTTAATTTAACAGGTCACTATATCCAATGTGTGTATAATATAATCAAAATAAAAGCAAATTATAAAACCCAAAATAATAAAACTTAGCGGCCTTATTACAAACCCTAAACCAATTTTAAAGGAAATAAATAAAACGGAAACCGTAGCTTAAAGTTAAAACCAACCTAGGATGCATGGCCACCTCGAGTCCTCCTCGGTTCCATATCCGCGATCTATGCCTCATCTGTAAAATATAAGGGAAGGGGTGAGTCACCGAGACTCAGTGTATAATCCCCAACCCGATAGTGCAACCACTTACACAAATCATCAGAAATAACATGCAAATCATGCAACCCATAACCTAACCATCCAATCTCCTTTATCTACCTCGTGTGGTCAAAACCACTGATGGTCAAAACCACTGGTGACCGAAGTCACAAATATATATCGGTGTGGTCAAAACCACTAGTGACCGTAGTCACAAATCAAGTGATGGGGCCAACCCATCGTGTGGTCAAAACCACTGATGACAATCCCATAATATATCATGTGGGGCAAACCCACTGTGGTACCAAACCACTGGGACAAGTCACAATATCCATATGTGGTCAAAACCACTGGTGACCATAGTCACCAATATCAATCATGTGGTCAAAACCACTGGTGACCGTAGTCACAAATCAAATGATGGGGCCAACCCATCTTGTGGTCAAAACCACTGGTGACAGTCCAAAATTAATCATCCCCCTCCTCTCATCAAACCCATCATCATGCTCACAACATACGGGTCATATTATCGAATGATTATGCAGATAACATATAACATGGCATTTAACAGTAACATGATGATATATCAAAAATCTCATAACAGGGGACTTACCCGGAATCCAAGCTCATGCCCACAAGGCATAGTCAACAATCTCATTGGCTATAACAGTAACGTAATAAGCATTGTTATACTAATAAAGTGTGTAAGCTTTTACACACCTGATTACACGCAAGACTATGCTCTCTATGTTGGTACTGTCGTTAATCGACACTACCGCTATCTGTCTACTGCTTTGCTCCGATGCCGGCCCACACCCAGGTGGCCAATCGTGAACAACTGACACCACCCTTTTCTTGAACTTAGGAGCTGGGGTCTCAGATCCAACCCCCCTAACGTTCGGCTGACAACAGGATCCATAACGCCTTCGGTCACTAAATCAGATTAACACAGAGATTAACATTGAATAGAAATTAAAACCAAATAAATAGATCCCTTACCTAAGTCGACGAAACCCCGAGGCTCTAAGCGTAACCCACAACCAATGAACCCCGAAAGTTCACACAAGATGGCGTCACCACACTCCCCTGCTTTTGGCCAAGCACAACACTATTAAGCTAATAGCCCTTCGGCTTATCCACAAAATCCCGAAAATATAACGCATGAAGATAACTCTTTACCTAGAGCTGATTTGGTTTCCAACCAAATCCTGAAGCCACACAATGATCTCTCTAGCAATCGGCTAGATCAACAATCAATCCCGAAGATCCACTGAATCCGCTACACTCCTCCCTACAATCGGCCAAACCACACCCTCTTAAATCCCATAGTCATTCGACATATGGCATAACAATATACGTTGACTCAAATGAAATATAGATCTAGAGTACCACCACTAACCTTAAGAGAATTCGGCAATACCTCAAAAGAGGAGATGATTCGGCAATGGATTACTGCACGAAGTATCCCGCAGTTCCTCTAAATGAATCGGCTTGGAACAAGAGAAAAAGAAGAAAGCAATCGCAAGGATAGGAAGGGGTGATTCGGCTCTTGAGTAAAGAAGAGGAAGAAGAAGATAGGCCGATTTCAGGAAAAGATGAGGAAGGAAAGTGGAACAAAGATGGATGGATTCGGGTAAGCAAGAGGGTTTCGGCTTATGATCCAAAGCTGAGGAAAAAAAATCCAAAGAGAAGAAGATGAAATGATTTTGTTTACAAAGAGTAAACTGAAAAAAAGAAAAGAGAAAGTGGATATAGAGTTTCGGCACTAGAAGATTGAAAGAAGAAGATGAAGAAATTGCAAGAGAGATGGTAAGATGATTTCGGCTATGGCACAAAACAAAAGACAAGAGCCTAAAGGAGATTCAGCTATGACCTTTTTGAGAGGAGAAAAAGAAACTAACCGCATGTAAAATGTGCCCCTGAACACACCCCCATTCGGCACCAAAGAAAAGCAACAATTACAAGTCCCCTAATGCTCTCTACCTAGCTGAATGCTTACTCCTCACCAAAACCACACACCCAAATTTGGCACATCCCCCCTTCTCAACACCAAAATCGATTACTTCCCAAACTCATACCACAACCAAAAATTCGGCTAAGCAAAACCCATTCCTACTCAAACACTTGTCGTCCCCCCACTTACCCCTCCTTGAAATCCTCTCATCCACTCATTCAAATTGGTTTGAATGAGTCATCTCCACATTTTTCTCCTCTCCATCCATTCAAACATGTTGACCCCTTCATCCTTATCTTCCAGAGTCCCACCTGAGCACTCCTCCTCTAGCTTGTGGCGTCAAAAAGAAATAGCAGGGAGTGCAATTCCTGCTGCTCGAACACAGGCACTCCCTCCCTGCATGTGGCGTCATCTCCATGGTGCTTAAGTGGCGCCTCCTTGCCAATTTACCAAGGCACTTCTTGTGCCAAAGTTCCCCAATAAATTCCCTTAACCCCTATCTCACCTAGCTCCCTCTTCCCAAGTACTAAAAACAAAACTTTTGGCCATGGCCCAAGACTATCTCGAGGTCATGCTTAGACCCCAAAACACACCAAATGAACACAGCAGACATATCAACACATGCAAACACATACAAAATGCAGAGACCCCGATTTAAGGATGTTACATCGTTGCTTCGTGTTCTTTCAAACCCATGCTTAAATTTTAGAAATTGATAGTGATTTTGAGATATGCCATTGATGAATATGTGAGCTTTGTGCTGATAGTTGGTGGAATATGAAAGACATAGTTTGTATTTGAATTTTTGGTGAAATTGAGTAATTTGGGCTAAATTGTGAAAATTAGAAATTGGAGGACTAAAATATGAAATAAACAAAATTTATCTCCTTCTATTAACATGGGGAAAATTCAGCTAAGCTTATGTGAATAGTAATTCGGCTACGATTTTCGTGGACGAAAATCCCTAAGGGGGGAGAGTTGTAATAGCCTGGTTTAGACCCTAGTCAGAACAGTGGTTTAAGGACCATAAATCTGAGGTTGGAAAATATTTTAATATTAGTTTTGATGTTTATAATATGTGATTGAGCATGTGTGAAAATTTGGTTTGATATCGTTTGTGTGTCGAATTAAGAAAAAGGACTTAATCGCGTAAAATGTAAAAGCTGTGTGCTGATTGTTAAAGTACTACATTGCTATTGTCTTTATAATGTGGGGTCCTTAAACTAAAATTTTACCCTTGGGAGCATGAATGGACGGTAATGGATATAAGTTAATGGGATTTTAATGTGAATATTAAGGGTAAAAATGGTAATTAGTATATTAAAGTTAAAATAATAAAAACAAAGTTAAATGGTGGCCATTTTATTGTTCATCCGCCAAAATAACAAAGGAAAAAGAAAGATCAAGAGAAAAATAGGGTTCGGCTCTTTGAAGCTTCAGTTGGTTTGTGTTTTGAGCTCGGTTTTTGATAATTTTTACTTTTTTGTGATCGTTACTTCGTCTTCTTTCAAACTCATGCCAAAATTTTAGAAATTGCTGGTGATTTTGAGATATGCCATTGATGAATATGTGAGCTTTGTGATGACAGTTGGTGGAATATGAAAGTTTAATGTTGGGCTAACATAGTTTGTATTTGAATTTTTGATGAAATTGAGTAATTTGGGCTAAATTGTGAAACTGAGAAATTAGAGGACTAAAATGTGAAATAAATGAAATTTATATGCTTCTATTAACATGGAGAAAATTCAGCTAAGCTTATGTGAATAGAAATTCGGCTAAGATTTTCGGAGTCGAAAATCCCTAAAGGGGGAGAGTTGTAATAGCTTGGTTTAGACCCTAGTCGGAACAGTGGTTTCGGGACCATAAATCTGAGGTTGGAAAAATATTTTAATATTATTTTTGATGTTTATAATATGTGATTGAGCATGTGTGAAAATTTGGTGTGAAACTTTTATCGTTTGTGTGTCGAATTAAGAAAAAGGACTTAATCGCATAAAATGTAAAAGCTGTGTGTTGATTGTTAAAGTGCTACATTGCTATTTTCTATATAATGTGGAGTCCTTAAATTGAAATTTTACCCTTGGGTGAATGAATGGACGGTAATGGATATAAGTTAATGGGATTTTAATGTTAATATTAAGGGTAAAAATGGTAATTAGTATATTAAAGTTAAAATAATAAAAACAAAGTTAAATGGTGGCCATTTTAGTCTTCATCCACTGAAATAACAAAGGAAAAAGAAAGATTAAGAGAAAAATAGGGTTCGGCTCTTTGAAGCTTCAATTGGTAAGTGTTTTAAGCTCGATTTTTGATAATTTTTACGTTTTTGTGATCGTTGCTTCGTGTTCTTTCAAACCCATGCATAAATTTTAGAAATTGATGGTGATTTTGAGATATGCCATTGATGAATATGTGAGCTTTGTGCTGATAGTTGGTGGAATATGAAAGACATAGTTTGTATTTGAATTTTTGGTGAAATTGAGTAATTTGGGCTAAATTGTGAAAACTAGAAATTGGAGGACTAAAATGTGAAATAAACAAAATTTATCTCCTTCTATTAACATGGGGAAAATTCAGCTAAGCTTATGTGAATAGTAATTCAGCTACGATTTTCGTGGACGAAAATCCCTAAGGGGGGAGAGTTGTAATAGCCTGGTTTAGACCCTCGTCGGAACAGTGGTTTAAGGACCATAAATCCGAGGTTGGAAAAATATTTTAATATTATTTTTTATGTTTATAATATGTGATTGAGCATGTGTGAAAATTTGGTGTGAAAATTTTATCGTTTGTGTGTCGAATTAAGAAAAAGGACTTAATCGCAGAAAATATAAAAGCTGTGTGCTGATTGTTAAAGTACTACATTGCTATTGTCTTTATAATGTGGGGTCCTTAAACTAAAATTTTACCCTTGGGAGCATGAATGTACGGTAATGGATATAAGTTAATGGGATTTTAATGTTAATATTAATGGTAAAAATGGTAATTAGTATATTAATGTTAAAATAATAAAAACAAAGTTAAATGGTGGCCATTTTACTGTTCATCCACCGAAATAACAAAGGAAAAAGAAAGATTAAGAGAAAAATAGGGTTCGCCTCTTTGGTGCTTCAATTGGTAAGTGTTTTGAGCTCGATTTTTGATAATTTTTACCTTTTTGTGATCGTTGCTTCGTGTTCTTCAAACCCATACTTAAATTTTAGAAATTGATGGTGATTTTGAGATATGCCATTGATGAATATGTGAGCTTTGTGCTGATAGTTGGTGGAATATGGCAGACATAGTTTGTATTTGAATTTTTGGTGAAATTGAGTAATTTGGGCTAAATTGTGAAAATTACAAATTGGAGGACTAAAATGTGAAACAAACGAAATTTATCTTCTTCCATTAACATGGGGAAAATTCTGCTAAGCTTTTGTGAATAGTAATTCAGCTATGATTTTCGTGGACGAAAATCCCTTAGGGGGGAGAGTTGTAATAGCCTGGTTTAGACCCTCATCTGAACAGTGGTTTAAGGACCATAAATCCGAGGTTGGAAAAATATTTTAGTACTATTTTTGAT
The DNA here is from genome assembly GCA_005393395.2 of Gossypium australe. NCBI lineage: Eukaryota > Viridiplantae > Streptophyta > Magnoliopsida > Malvales > Malvaceae > Gossypium > Gossypium australe. The sequence continues at coordinate 93,493,910 of CM016616.1, forward strand.
GTTTATAATATGTGATTGAGCATGTGTGAAAATTTGGTGTGAAAATTCTATCGTTTGTGTGTCGAATTAAGAAAAATGACTTAATCTGTAACACCCTGAATTAGGGGTTATTTGTAATTTAAATAAATTCCAATGGGGCTTCAAGAAATAAAATTTATAATTTTATTTGACATGTTTAAGGGTCCAAAAATAAACCCGAGCTAGGCCTGACCCAGTATTAAAAAAAAAAAAAAAATTTTAAGTGAGTACAAGGAAGGAGTTAGGTGAAGATAGGGGTTAAATAAAATTCAGGAGAAACTTGACACAAGATTGTTATTGGCGTGTTGGCTTGGTGAATTAAGGGCTTGCAAGGGAGGTCTTGGGTTCGAATCTTGGAAAGGGGAGAAATCATTTTGTTTTATTTTGGGGCGTTAAAGAAAAAGGGGCCAGGAAGGAAGGTCTTAAGATTAAATAATGGGGGTTGTATGGCATGGAAGTCAGGGTAGTAGGAGTGGCTTGGGGCGCCACTTGAGAGGGGGAGGTTTCGGGTTCGAAACGCAAGGGAAGCCAGGAAGAATTTTGTTTTGGGCCTTTTGCGTCATAAGGAAAGGGCCAAGATGAAGGTTTTATAAATAAATAAAAAGGGTATTTGACATGAAAGTCGACTAGGAGAATTGGTCTGGGCGCTTTAAGGGGGGCTGTTGCTGCTGCTGCTTGGGGTCGCTGGTTCGAACCCAAGGAGCAGCACTTTGATTTAATTTTTTTCCTTCTCTCTTTTGCTGCTGCTGGCGTGAAGAATGGGTGAATTGGCTGCACATGGTTCCTTAATTAGCATTCGGCTGGAGGAGTTTGAGATGCACATGGGTTCTTTTATTTTTTTTTAAATTGAAGAGGTGGATAGGAGATAAACATTAGTTTATTGATGTTTTGAAGAGGTGTTAAGATTAAGCTTGTTCTTTTTATGATTTTCGGCTGGAAGTGGGGGGGAATATTAGTGGTTTATTTGCTTTTAAATTCTTGGGGAGATAAACTATGCATTATCTTTGATAATTAAAAAGTTGAAATTATCACAAAATGAGGATGAAAGTTGGCCGAATGAAGGATTCATTAAGGCCATTCACATTCGGTTTTATCTCCTAGATTGAGGGGCCAAATTTTTGTTTTAAAATTCTTTTCTTTGCTCCAAAAATTTGCTGCTGCCGAAACCCCTTGTTACATTGCCTAAATTATTAGAAAATTCCAGCATCTCTTTTGTTTTCTCTTAGCCGAATACACCCCTTTCTCTTCTCAAAAATTTCTAGCATCTTTTTCTTCTATTTTGCTGCCAAATTTCTCCTTGTTCTTAAGCCAAAACTGTTCAAAATTTCCAGCATCTTTTTCTCAAAATTTCAGCCCTTCCATTAGTGTTGGCCGAACCTTCTTTTTCCCCCTAACTAAGTGCTGCCGAATTCCATAGTGTGGTAAGGGATCACTCTAAGCTTAATCTTTGTTCTTGTTATGGCTAGCCTTGTTAAGAGTTTGGCTAATCTCTCGTTGAATCGATATCATCTAGGAACTACGAGATTTTCAAGCAATAGATTTGACTCTCCATTCCCTATCAATCGATTTTGGGTGCAAACAGAAGGCTAGTACTCAAAAGCGAGATCAGGATCTAGCGACGTAAATTGGATCTTCGGGATCTAGAAATTACGATAGTAAAAGGTGTGTAAACTCTTTACACACTTTATTAATAAATTTGCTATATTATTGCCTTGTGTATAAATTTTGGTAGTGGTCTATGATATGCTTGTGGGCTTAAACATGGATTCCGGGTAAGTCTCCTGTACGTGATCTATTGATATATGTTTGCATGCCATCACATGATGATTTAAAATGCATGATATGTGATATTGATATGTAAGCATGTGATGGTGGGATTGATTGAGAGGAGGGGGATGAATTATGGACTGTCGTCAGTGGTTTTGACCACAAGATGGGTTGGCCCCATCGGACTATTTGTAACCTATGGTCATCAGTGGTTTTGACCACAATGATTAATTATTTGCGACTAAGTCCCAGTGGTTTGGTACCACCAGTGGTTTTGACCACATTTGATATATTGTGACTTTAAGTCATCAGTGGTTTTGACCACACGGGGTAGAAAAGGTGTATGGATGGCTAGTTGGGTTGCATGAGCATGTTATTAATAAATTGTGTATGAGATATATTTTTTTTCCGGGTAGGGGATTTATACACTGAGTCTTGGTGACTCACCCCTTCCCTTAACATTTTGCAGATGAGTAGGTCGCGGAGAAGGAGCCGGAGGGACTCGAGGTGGCCATGCTGTGGAATTTTAATAGATGAACTTGGATTTTATTTTGTTTATTTAAAATGTTGGTTTATTTTAATTAAGTTGTAATAAGGCCTCCTAGATATATTTTTATTATGTTTATGTTTGGATGGATTGGTTTAAAACTATTTTATTAATATTAAATTAAATGCACATGTTTCCACAAAAGTTAAATCGCCAAATGTTTTATTGTGCCATCGGGCACACCTGAACCTGTAACAATTTGACTTAATGATTATTTTTAAAATAAACCTAAGTGTGGATTTTATACACCTCTAGTGTTTTGAACAAAATAACTATCTTTTACCAAAAAGATAATTCAACTTAAAAGGATTTTACAAAGCATTTTCTCTGTAGCACTCCAAATTCGGTCGTAGTGTCTGGGCCAGGTTTGGGGTGTTACAAATTGGTATCAGAGCCCAGTTCAAAGCTCGGCTGTGGGGGCCCAGGGCCCAAAAATGTTTTGGTAGGCCTTATGATTTTTGATTTTTTTGAACAGCATGGCCCGAGTCTCCGGCACCGATCCGCCCAGGTAAGTACATCGAACCTCTTGGTGAATTATTTCTTCTGTAGAAGGGTAGGAAGCATGGAACGTAGAATAGATTTATAGGAATATTGAACCCTAGGATTAGACTACTCAAACACACAAACAGAACATAAGACTTAAAGAACTAAACCCACTTATGACTTAGTCACTGAGCTAGGGTGTGGTAACCCCTATACGCATGTCTAGGAGTGGATCCGGAAGAGCCTGGTATTTAAGCAGTCCGTGTGACTCACCTCCTCTTCGCAGGTATCCTACCTGGTGCGTAGCTTCGGTTCACCCTAACCAAGAGGGCTCGGTCATAGGCTAAACATAATGATTAAAACCCGAAAAGGGAATTAGCCATGTTTTTGAAAAAGAATGAAACAACAACAACCCTAATGTTTTCAAAACTTTTGCAATAACTCTTTCAAATCTGAGAACGTCATTTTTACAACGTTTTCCTCGAAAAACTTGATTTGTGAAAAATTACAAAAATGCCCTTAGGGGTAAAATTACTAAAATGCCCTCGGTTCATAAAATATTAGTTCAATGGTTTTGCTCAAAAATTTCAACTATTTTACAAATATTCAACAACTTAGCTTTGAAAATCATCAACAAAATATTTTGGTTTTGGAAAATTACGAAAACGCCCTCATGTTGCAAAATTACCGAAATGACCCTGGTTTTAGAAATTTTTACAAACATTACTATTTGAAAAGGAACATTTTCAAAAAGGAACCCTCGAAGTTTTGCAACTGTTAAAAATATCCATGACTTGTTAAACTACGAAATTGCCCCTGAATGACAAAATTACCAAAATACCCCTGGTTTCAAAACGATGCTATATCTCTAAATTTTACAAATTTTTCCAGAAAAACCCTCTAGTTTTGGGAATTACAAAATGACCTACTTTACTAAAGTTTTAAAACTTCTTTTATTACGAAAATACCCCTGTAGGAAAATGACGAAAATACCCCTGGGTTAGAAATGGGCAGAAATGTCCGAAGAGCGAATAGGTATGGAAAGTATTAAGGAACGGATGCATGAACTCCTTTGTGTGAACTAGGATAGAGAACTGAAACCTTGTTTGCTCGAAAGAATCTCTGATTAAAACTCTCTCCATAAAATTTCTTCGCGAATAAGAAAGTGGAACAAATGCTAACGCATAAAAATTTTCTTAATCAGATTAAAGCACGGTAGTTAAGATGAGTTCTAGAGGTCATGGACGTCCGCCGCGTGGCCGTGGTAGGGGTAGGATGACCTTGTCGGAGCCAGCAAGGTCTGGTCACGGGTCTGGAAATGAGATGCCGGATCTGCCGGAAGCGGAAACTGAATTTCAAGATCAGACGGGTGGAAATGATGTCGTATCTCAAGCTGTATTACGGGTATTGGAACGAGTTGTTGAGGCTGGCGCGGGTGCAGGAGCCCGTAAATCTGTGGTGGAACGACTCCGGGCTAACGGAGCAGAAGTATTTAGGGGAGTTTCCGGAGTGGCACCCAGTACGGCGGAGTACTGGTTGGAAGCAACTGAAAGGATCATGGATGACATAGATTTTACAGCTGAGGAGAAATTAAAGGGTATAATTTCTTTGCTTCGGGATGAGTCATATCAGTGGTGGCTCACTGTAAGGGATGGAACTGTGGCAGAAAATCTCACCTGGGAATTTTTCAAGGATGCCTATCAAAAGAAGTATATCGGAACTAGCTACGTAGATGCACAACGGAAGGCTTTCTTGAACCTGGTTCAGGGAAATAAGTCAGTGGCGGAATATGAGGCCGAGTTCCTCCGGTTGAGTAGGTATGCTCGTGGTATTGTGGGTACCGAGCATGAGCGCTGTGTCAGGTTTGAAGATGGGCTTAGGGATGACCTGAGAATGATGATAGCTCCACAACAGGAACGAGAGTTTGCTGTCCTTGTGGAGAAGTCTAAAGTGGCTGAGGGAGTAAGACAGTCCGTTAAGCGGAACCAAGAACGGAATTGGAATAAGAGGAGCTCGGAACCTTCAAGGTTCTCAGGTAATGAACAGAAGAGGACGAGGTTTGATGGGTCGGATCAAGCTGCTAGGCCTGCTGTTGCTGCTAATACCCAATGGCCGCCACGGTGTGACAAGTGTGGCAAGTTTCACAAGGGGGAGTGTTGGAATGGTAATCGTGGATGCTTTGAGTGTGGATCATTCAATCACCGTGTAAGGGATTGTCCTCAGAAGTTAGCTAAGAATCAACCAGAGGGACAGAACCGTGCTCAGGTTAGAAATGAAAGACCACCACAGAGGGGTCGAGGTGCAGCTAGAGGTAATGGAAATGGTAACGGGCATAGCCGAGGTGCTGAAGGTGCAGAGGCGAGGCAACCAAGGTTGGTTTATACAGTTGGCCGTCGCGAGGAGGAGGATGTACCAGATGCAACAACGGGTAAGTTCCTTACTTCTGGAATACCCTTAATTACTTTGATTGTTGTAGAGTTTTCTTGTTTTACTAGGAAAGTGCCTGAAACCTTGGTTGTGAACTTAGAGATTGTGCCTAGGAAGTAGGATAGTTCTATTAAGATCAGAGTACGCAGCATAAGCGTAGCACGGTGAGTTAAGATGTACGACTATTCGTTAGTAAGTAATTTCGAGGACGAAATTATTTTAAGGGGGTAGAATTGTAACACCCTGAATTAGGGGTTATTTGTAATTTAAATAAATTCCAATGGGGCTTCAAGAAATAAAATTTATAATTTTATTTGACATGTTTAAGGGTCCAAAAATAAACCCGAGCTAGGCCTGACCCAGTATTAAAAAAAAAAAATTTTTTTTAAGTGAGTACAAGGAAGGAGTTAGGTGAAGATAGGGGTTAAATAAAATTCAGGAGAAACTTGACACAAGATTGTTATTGGCGTGTTGGCTTGGTGAATTAAGGGCTTGCAAGGGAGGTCTTGGGTTCGAATCTTGGAAAGGGGAGAAATCATTTTGTTTTATTTTGGGGCGTTAAAGAAAAAGGGGCCAGGAAGGAAGGTCTTAAGATTAAATAATGGGGGTTGTATGGCATGGAAGTCAGGGTAGTAGGAGTGGCTTGGGGCGCCACTTGAGAGGGGGAGGTTTCGGGTTCGAAACGCAAGGGAAGCCAGGAAGAATTTTGTTTTTGGGCCTTTTGCGTCATAAGGAAAGGGCCAAGATGAAGGTTTTATAAATAAATAAAAAGGGTATTTGACATGAAAGTCGACTAGGAGAATTGGTCTGGGCGCTTTAAGGGGGGCTGTTGCTGCTGCTGCTTGGGGTCGCTGGTTCGAACCCAAGGAGCAGCACTTTGATTTAATTTTTTTCCTTCTCTCTTTTTGCTGCTGCTGGCGTGAAGAATGGGTGAATTGGCTGCACATGGTTCCTTAATTAGCATTCGGCTGGAGGAGTTTGAGATGCACATGGGTTCTTTTATTTTTTTTTAAATTGAAGAGGTGGATAGGAGATAAACATTAGTTTATTGATGTTTTGAAGAGGTGTTAAGATTAAGCTTGTTCTTTTTATGATTTTCGGCTGGAAGTGGGGGGAATATTAGTGGTTTATTTGCTTTTAAATTCTTGGGGAGATAAACTATGCATTATCTTTGATAATTAAAAAGTTGAAATTATCACAAAATGAGGATGAAAGTTGGCCGAATGAAGGATTCATTAAGGCCATTCACATTCGGTTTTATCTCCTAGATTGAGGGGCCAAATTTTTGTTTTAAAATTCTTTTCTTTGCTCCAAAAATTTGCTGCTGCCGAAACCCCTTGTTACATTGCCTAAATTATTAGAAAATTCCAGCATCTCTTTTGTTTTCTCTTAGCCGAATACACCCCTTTCTCTTCTCAAAAATTTCTAGCATCTTTTTCTTCTATTTTGCTGCCAAATTTCTCCTTGTTCTTAAGCCAAAACTGTTCAAAATTTCCAGCATCTTTTTCTCAAAATTTCAGCCCTTCCATTAGTGTTGGCCGAACCTTCTTTTTCCCCCTAACTAAGTGCTGCCGAATTCCATAGTGTGGTAAGGGATCACTCTAAGCTTAATCTTTGTTCTTGTTATGGCTAGCCTTGTTAAGAGTTTGGCTAATCTCTCGTTGAATCGATATCATCTAGGAACTACGAGATTTTCAAGCAATAGATTTGACTCTCCATTCCCTATCAATCGATTTTGGGTGCAAACAGAAGGCTAGTACTCAAAAGCGAGATCAGGATCTAGCGACGTAAATTGGATCTTCGGGATCTAGAAATTACGATAGTAAAAGGTGTGTAAACTCTTTACACACTTTATTAATAAATTTGCTATATTATTGCCTTGTGTATAAATTTTGGTAGTGGTCTATGATATGCTTGTGGACTTAAACATGGATTCCGGGTAAGTCTCCTGTACGTGATCTATTGATATATGTTTGCATGCCATCACATGATGATTTAAAATGCATGATATGTGATATTGATATGTAAGCATGTGATGGTGGGATTGATTGAGAGGAGGGGGATGAATTATGGACTGTCGTCAGTGGTTTTGACCACAAGATGGGTTGGCCCCATCGGACTATTTGTGACCTATGGTCATCAGTGGTTTTGACCACAATGATTAATTATTTGCGACTAAGTCCCAGTGGTTTGGTACCACCAGTGGTTTTGACCACATTTGATATATTGTGACTTTAAGTCATCAGTGGTTTTGACCACACGAGGGGTTGGCCCCATCATTTAAATTGTGACTTTAAGTCATCAGTGGTTTTGACCACACGGGGTAGAAAAGGTGTATGGATGGCTAGTTGGGTTGCATGAGCATGTTATTAATAAATTGTGTATGAGATATATTTTTTTTCCGGGTAGGGGATTTATACACTGAGTCTTGGTGACTCACCCCTTCCCTTAACATTTTGCAGATGAGTAGATCGCGGAGAAGGAGCCGGAGGGACTCGAGGTGGCCATGCTGTGGAATTTTAATAGATGAACTTGGATTTTATTTTGTTTATTTAAAATGTTGGTTTATTTTAATTAAGTTGTAATAAGGCCTCCTAGATATATTTTATTATGTTTATGTTTGGATGGATTGGTTTAAAACTATTTTATTAATATTAAATTAAATGCACATGTTTCCACAAAAGTTAAATCGCCAAATGTTTTATTGTGCCATCGGGCACACCTGAACCTGTAACAATTTGACTTAATGATTATTTTTAAAATAAACCTAAGTGTGGATTTTATACACCTCTAGTGTTTTGAACAAAATAACTATCTTTTACCAAAAAGATAATTCAACTTAAAAGGATTTTACAAAGCATTTTCTCTATAGCACTCCAAATTCGGTCGTAGTGTCTGGGCCAGGTTTGGGGTGTTACATAATCGCGTAAAATGTAGAAGCTTTGTGCTGATTGTTAAAGTACTACATTGCTATTGTCTTTATAATGTGGAGTCCTTAAACCGAAATTTGACCCTTGGGAGCATGAATAGACGGTAATGGATATAAGTTAATGGGATTTTAATGTTCATATTAAGGGTAAAAATGATAATTAGTATATTAATGTTCAAATAATAAAAAAAAGTTAAATGGTGGCCATTTTAGTGTTCATCCGCCGAAATAACAAAGGAAAAAGAAAGATCAAGAGAAAAATAGGGTTCGGCTCTTTGAAGCTTTAATTGGTTAGTGTTTTGAGCTCGATTTTTGATAATTTTTACGTTTTTGTGATCGTTACTTCGTCTTCTTTCAAACCCATGCTTAAATTTTAGAAATTGCTGGTGATTTTGAGATATGCCATTGATGAATATGTGAGCTTTGTGATGACAGTTGGTGGAATGTGAAAGACATAGTTTCTATTTGAATTTTGGATGAAATTGAGTAATTTCAGCTAAATTGTGAAAATGAGAAATTGGAGGACTAAAATGTGAAATAAATGAAATTTATGTGCTTCTACTAACATGGAGAAAATTCGGCTAAGCTTATGTGAATAGAAATTCGGCTAAGATTTTCGAGGTCGAAAATCCCTAAAGGGGGAGAGTTGTAATAGCCTGGTTTAGACCCTAGTCAGAACAGTGGTTTCGGGACCACAAATCTGAGGTTGGATAAATATTTTAATATTAGTTTTTATGTTTATAATATGTGATTAAGCACGTGTGAAATTTTGGTGTGAAAATTTTATCGTTTGTGTGTCGAATTAAGAAAAAGGACTTAATCGCATAAAATGTAAAAGCTGTGTGTTGATTGTTAAAGTGCTACACTGCTATTGTCTGTATAATGTGGAGTCCTTAAATTGAAATTTTAACCTTGGGTGAATGAATGGACGGTAATGGATATAAGTTAATGGGATTTTAATGTTAATATTACGGGTAAAAATGGTAATTAGTATATTAATGTTAAAATAATAAAAACAAAGTTAAATGGTGGCCATTTTAGTGTTCATCTGCCGAATAACAAAGGAAAAAGAAAGATTAAGAGAAAAATAGGGTTCGGCTCTTTGAAGCATCAATTGGTAAATGTTTTGAGCTCGGTTTTTGATAATTTTTACATTTTTGTTATCGTTGTTTCGTGTTCTTTCAAAGCCATGCTTAAATTTTAGAAATTGATGGTGATTTTGAGATCTGCCATTGATGAATATGTGAGCTTTGTGCTGATAGTTGGTGGAATATGAAAGACATAGTTTGTATTTGAATTTTTGGTGAAATTGAGTAATTTGGGCTAAATTGTGAAAATGAGAAATTGGAGGACTAAAATGTGAAATAAACGAAATTTATCTGCTTCTACTAACATGGGGAAAATTCGGCTAAGCTTATGTGAATAGTAATTCGGCTACGATTTTCGTGGACGAAAATCCCTATGGGGGAGATTGTAATAGCCTAGTTTAGACCCTAGTCGGAACAGTGGTTAAAGGACCATAAATCCGAGGTTGGAAAAATATTTTAATATTATTTTTTATGTTTATAATATGTGATTGAGCATGTGTGAAAATTTGGTGTGAAAATTTTATCGTTTGTGTGTCGAATTAAGAAAAAGGACTTAATCGCATAAAATGTAAAAGTTGTGTGTTGATTGTTAAAGTGCTACACTGCTATTGTCTATAAAATGTGGAGTCCTTAAATTGAAATTTTAACCTTGGGTGAATGAATGGACGGTAATGGATATAAGTTAATGGGATTTTGATGTTAATATTAAGGGTAATAATGGTAATTAGTATATTAATGTTAAAATAATAAAAACAATGTTAAATGGTGGCCATTTTAGTGTTCATCCGCCGAAATAACAAAGGAAAAAGAAAGATTAAGAGAAAAATCGGCTCTTTGAAGCTTCAATTGGTAAGTGTTTTGAGCTCGGTTTTTGATAATTTTTACGTTTTTGTGATCGTTGCTTCGTGTTCTTTCAAACCCATGCTTAAATTTTAGAAATTGATGGTGATTTTGAGATATGCCATTGATGAATATGTGAGCTTTGTGCTGATAGTTGGTGGAATATGAAAGACATAGTTTGTATTTGAATTTTTAGTGAAATTGAGTAATTTGGGTTAAATTGTGAAAATTAGAAATTGGAGGACTAAAATATGAAATAAACAAAATTTATCTTCTTCTATTAACATGGGGAAAATTCGGCTAATCTTATGTGAATAGTAATTCGGCTACGATTTTCGTGGACGAAAATCCCAAAAGGGGGGAGAGTTGTAATAGCCTGGTTTAGACCCTAGTTGGAACAGTGGTTTAAGGACCATAAATCCGAGGTTGGAAAAATATTTTAATATTATTTTTGATGTTTATACTATGTGATTGAGCATGTGTGAAAATTTGGTGTGAAAATTTTATCGTTTGTGTGTCTAATTAAGAAAAAGGACTTAATCGCGGAAAATGTAAAAGCTGTGTGCTGATTGTTAAAGTACTACATTGCTATTGTCTTTATAATGTGGGGTCCTTAAACTAAAATTTTACCCTTGGGAGCATGAATGGACGGTAATGGATATAAGTTAATGGGATTTTAATGTTAATATTAAGGGTAAAAATGGTAATTAGTATATTAATGTTAAAATAATAAAAACAAAGTTAAATGGTGGCCATTTTACTGTTCATCCGCCGAAATAACAAAGGAAAAAGAAAGATCAAGAGAAAAATAGGGTTCGGCTCTTTGGAGCTTCAGTTGGTTTGTGTTTTGAGCTCGGTTTTTGATAATTTTTACTTTTTTGTAATCGTTAATTCGTCTTCTTTCAAACCCATGCTTAAATTTTAGAAATTGCTGGTGATTTTGAGATATGCCATTGATGAATATGTGAGCTTTGTGATGACAGTTGGTGGAATATGAAAGTTTAATGTTGGGCTAACATAGTTTGTATTTGAATTTTTGATGAAATTGAGTAATTTGGGCTAAATTGTGAAACTGTGAAATTAGAGGACTAAAATGTGAAATAAATGAAATTTATGTGCTTCTATTAACATGGAGAAAATTCAGCTAAGCTTATGTGAATAGAAATTCGGCTAAGATTTTCGGGGTCGAAAATCCCTAAAGGGGAGAGTTGTAATAGCCTGGTTTAGACCCTAGTCGGAACAGTGGTTTCGGGACCACAAATCTGAGGTTGGAAAAATATTTTAATATTATTTTTTATGTTTATAATATGTGATTGAGCATGTATGAAAATTGGTGTGAAAATTTTATCGTTTGTGTGTCGAATTAAGAAAAAGGACTTAATCGCATAAAATGTAAAAGCTGTGTGTTGATTGTTAAAGTGCTACATTGCTATTGTCTTTATAATGTGGAGTCCTTAAATTGAAACTTTACCCTTGGGAGAATGAATGGACGGTAATGGATATAAGTTAATGGGATTTTAATGTTAATATTAAGGGTAAAAATGGTAATTAGTATATTAATGTTAAAATAATAAAAACAAAGTTAAATGGTGGCCATTTTAGTGTTCATCCACCGAAATAACAAAGGAAAAAGAAAGATTTAGAGAAAAATAGGGTTCGTCTCTTTGAAGCTTCAATTGGTAAGTGTTTTGAGCCCGGTTTTTTATAATTTTTACGTTTTTGTGATCGTTGCTTCGAGTTCTTTCAAACCCATGCTTAAATTTTAGAAATTGATGGTGATTTTGAGATATGCCATTGATGAATATGTGAGCTTTGTGATGATAGTTGGTGGAATACGAAAGAGATAGTTTGTATTTGAATTTTTGGTGAAATTGAGTAATTTGGGCTAAATTGTGAAAATGAGAAATTGGAGGACTAAATGTGAAATAAACGAAATTTATCTGCTTCTATTAACATGGGGAAAATTCGGCTAAGCTTATGTGAATAGTAATTCGGCTACGATTTTCGTGGACGAAAATCCCAAAGGGGGGAGAGTTGTAACAGACTGGTTTAGACACTAGTCGGAACAGTGGTTTCGGGACCATAAATCCGAGGTTGGAAAATATTTTAATATTATTTTTGATGTTTATAATATGTGATTGAGCATGTGTGAAAATTTGGTGTGAAAATTTTATCGTTTGTGTGTCGAATTAAGAAAAAGGACTTAATCGCGTAAAATGTAAAAGCTGTGTGCTGATTGTTAAAGTATTACATTGCTATTGTCTTTATAATGTGGAGTCCTTAAACTGAAATTTGACCCTTGGGAGCATGAATGGGCGGTAATGCATATAAGTTAATGGGATTTTAATGTTAATATTAAGGGTAAAAATGGTAATTAGTATATTAATGTTAAAATAATAAAAACAAAGTTAAATGGTGGCCATTTTAGTGTTCATCCGTCGAAATAACAAAGGAAAAAGAAAGATTAAGTGAAAAATAGGGTTCGGCTCTTTGAAGGTTCAATTGGTAATTGTTTTGAGCTCGGTTTTTTATAATTTTTACGCTTTTGTGATCGTTACTTCGTCTTCTTTCTAACCCATGCTTAAATTTTAGAAATTGCTGGTGATTTGAGATATGTCATTGATGAATATGTAAGCTTGGTGATGATAGTTGGTGGAATATGAAAGACATAGTTTGTATTTGAATTTTTGGTGAAATTGAGTAATTTGGGCTAAATTGTGAAAATGAGAAATTGGAGGACTAAAATGTGAAATAAACGAAATTTATCTGCTTCTATTGACATGGGGAGAATTTGGCTAAGCTTATGTGAATAGTAATTCGGCTACGATTTTCGTGGACGAAAATCCTTTAGGGGGAGTGTTGTAACAGCCTGGTTTAGACCCTAGTCGGAACAGTGGTTTAAGGACCATAAATCCGAGGTTGGAAAAATATTTTAATATTATTTTTGATGTTTATAATATGTGATTGAGCATGTGTGAAAATTTGGTGTGAAAATTTTATCGTTTGTGTGTCGAATTAATAAAAAGGACTTAATCGCATAAAATGTAAAAGCTGTGCGTTGACTGTTAAAGTGCTACATTGCTATTGTCTATATAATGTGGAGTCCTTAAATTGAAATTTTACCCTGGGGTGAATGAATGGACGGTAATGGAAATTAGTTAATGGGATTTTAATGTTAATATTAATGGTAAATATGGTAATTAGTATATTAATGTTAAAATAATAAAAACAAAGTGAAATTGTGGCCATTTTAGTGTTCATCCGCCGAAATAACAAAGGAAAAAGAAAGATCAAGAGAAAAATAGGGTTCGGCTCTTTTAAGCTTCAATTGGTTAGAGTTTTGAGCTCGATTTTTGATAATTTTTACGTTTTTGTGATCGTTACTTCGTCTTCTTTCAAACCCATGCTTAAATTCTAGAAATTGCTGGTGATTTTGAGATATCCCATTGATGAATATATGAGCTTTGTGATGTTAGTTGGTGGAAAGTTTAATGTTCGGCTAACATAGTTTATATCTGAATTTTTGGTGAAACTGCGTAATTTGGGCTAAATTGTGAAAATGAGAAATTGGAGGACTAAAATGTGAAATAAATGAAATTTATGTGCTTCTATTAACATGGAGAAAATTCGGCTAAGCTTATGTGAATAGAAATTCGGCTAAGATATTTGGGGTCGAAAATCCCTAAGAAGGAGAGTTGTAATAGCCTGGTTTAGACCCTAGTCGGAATAGTGGTTTCAGGACCATAAATCCGAGGTTGGAAAAATATTTTAATATTAGTTTTTATGTTTATAATATGTGATTGAGCACGTGTGAAATTTTGGTGTGAAAATTTTATCGTTTGTGTGTCGAATTAAGAAAAAGGACTTAATCGCATAAAATGTAAAAGCTGTGTGTTGATTGTTAAAGTGCTACACTGCTATTGTCTGTATAATGTGGAGTCCTTAAATTGAAATTTTAACCTTGGGTGAATGAATGGACGGTAATGGATATAAGTTAATGGGATTTTAATGTTAATATTACGGGTAAAAATGGTAATTAGTATATTAATGTTAAAATAATAAAAACAAAGTTAAATGGTGGCCATTTTAGTGTTCATCCGCCGAATAACAAAGGAAAAAGAAAGATTAAGAGAAAAATAGGGTTCGGCTCTTTGAAGCATCAATTGGTAAATGTTTTAAGCTCGGTTTTTGATAATTTTTACATTTTTGTTATCGTTGTTTCGTGTTCTTTCAAAGCCATGCTTAAATTTTAGAAATTGATGGTGATTTTGAGATCTGCCATTGATGAATATGTGAGCTTTGTGCTGATAGTTGGTGGAATATGAAAGACATAGTTTGTATTTGAATTTTTGGTGAAATTGAGTAATTTGGGCTAAATTGTGAAAATGAGAAATTGGAGGACTAAAATGTGAAATAAACGAAATTTATCTGCTTCTACTAACATGGGGAAAATTCAGCTAAGCTTATGTGAATAGTAATTCGGCTACGATTTTCGTGGACGAAAATCCCAAAGGGGGGAGAGTTGTAACAGACTGGTTTAGACACTAGTCGGAACAGTGGTTTCGGGACCATAAATCCGAGGTTGGAAAATATTTTAATATTATTTTTGATGTTTATAATATGTGATTGAGCATGTGTGAAAATTTGGTGTGAAAATTTTATCGTTTGTGTGTCGAATTAAGAAAAAGGACTTAATCGCGTAAAATGTAAAAGCTGTGTGCTGATTGTTAAAGTATTACATTGCTATTGTCTTTATAATGTGGAGTCCTTAAACTGAAATTTGACCCTTGGGAGCATGAATGGGCGGTAATGCATATAAGTTAATGGGATTTTAATGTTAATATTAAGGGTAAAAATGGTAATTAGTATATTAATGTTAAAATAATAAAAACAAAGTTAAATGGTGGCCATTTTAGTGTTCATCCGTCGAAATAACAAAGGAAAAAGAAAGATTAAGTGAAAAATAGGGTTCGGCTCTTTGAAGGTTCAATTGGTAATTGTTTTGAGCTCGGTTTTTTATAATTTTTACGCTTTTGTGATCGTTACTTCGTCTTCTTTCTAACCCATGCTTAAATTTTAGAAATTGCTGGTGATTTTGAGATATGTCATTGATGAATATGTAAGCTTGGTGATGATAGTTGGTGGAATATGAAAGACATAGTTTGTATTTGAATTTTTGGTGAAATTGAGTAATTTGGGCTAAATTGTGAAAATGAGAAATTGGAGGACTAAAATGTGAAATAAACGAAATTTATCTGCTTCTATTGACATGGGGAGAATTTGGCTAAGCTTATGTGAATAGTAATTCGGCTACGATTTTCGTGGACGAAAATCCTTTAGGGGGAGTGTTGTAACAGCCTGGTTTAGACCCTAGTCGGAACAGTGGTTTAAGGACCATAAATCCGAGGTTGGAAAAATATTTTAATATTATTTTGATGTTTATAATATGTGATTGAGCATGTGTGAAAATTTGGTGTGAAAATTTTATCGTTTGTGTGTCGAATTAATAAAAAGGACTTAATCGCATAAAATGTAAAAGCTGTGCGTTGACTGTTAAAGTGCTACATTGCTATTGTCTATATAATGTGGAGTCCTTAAATTGAAATTTTACCCTGGGGTGAATGAATGGACGGTAATGGAAATTAGTTAATGGGATTTTAATGTTAATATTAATGGTAAATATGGTAATTAGTATATTAATGTTAAAATAATAAAAACAAAGTGAAATTGTGGCCATTTTAGTGTTCATCCGCCGAAATAACAAAGGAAAAAGAAAGATCAAGAGAAAAATAGGGTTCGGCTCTTTTAAGCTTCAATTGGTTAGAGTTTTGAGCTCGATTTTTGATAATTTTTACGTTTTTGTGATCGTACTTCGTCTTCTTTCAAACCCATGCTTAAATTCTAGAAATTGCTGGTGATTTTGAGATATCCCATTGATGAATATATGAGCTTTGTGATGTTAGTTGGTGGAAAGTTTAATGTTCGGCTAACATAGTTTATATCTGAATTTTGGTGAAACTGCGTAATTTGGGCTAAATTGTGAAAATGAGAAATTGGAGGACTAAAATGTGAAATAAATGAAATTTATGTGCTTCTATTAACATGGAGAAAATTCGGCTAAGCTTATGTGAATAGAAATTCGGCTAAGATATTTGGGGTCGAAAATCCCTAAGAAGGAGAGTTGTAATAGCCTGGTTTAGACCCTAGTCGGAATAGTGGTTTCAGGACCATAAATCCGAGGTTGGAAAAATATTTTAATATTAGTTTTTATGTTATAATATGTGATTGAGCACGTGTGAAATTTTGGTGTGAAAATTTTATCGTTTGTGTGTCGAATTAAGAAAAAGGACTTAATCGCATAAAATGTAAAAGCTGTGTGTTGATTGTTAAAGTGCTACACTGCTATTGTCTGTATAATGTGGAGTCCTTAAATTGAAATTTTAACCTTGGGTGAATGAATGGACGGTAATGGATATAAGTTAATGGGATTTTAATGTTAATATTACGGGTAAAAATGGTAATTAGTATATTAATGTTAAAATAATAAAAACAAAGTTAAATGGTGGCCATTTTAGTGTTCATCCGCCGAATAACAAAGGAAAAAGAAAGATTAAGAGAAAAATAGGGTTCGGCTCTTTGAAGCATCAATTGGTAAATGTTTAAGCTCGGTTTTTGATAATTTTTACATTTTTGTTATCGTTGTTTCGTGTTCTTTCAAAGCCATGCTTAAATTTTAGAAATTGATGGTGATTTTGAGATCTGCCATTGATGAATATGTGAGCTTTGTGCTGATAGTTGGTGGAATATGAAAGACATAGTTTGTATTTGAATTTTTGGTGAAATTGAGTAATTTGGGCTAAATTGTGAAAATGAGAAATTGGAGGACTAAAATGTGAAATAAACGAAATTTATCTGCTTCTACTAACATGGGGAAAATTCGGCTAAGCTTATGTGAATAGTAATTCGGCTACGATTTTCGTGGACGAAAATCCCTATGGGGGAGATTGTAATAGCCTAGTTTAGACCCTAGTCGGAACAGTGGTTAAAGGACCATAAATCCGAGGTTGGAAAAATATTTTAATATTATTTTTTATGTTTATAATATGTGATTGAGCATGTGTGAAAATTTGGTGTGAAAATTTTATCGTTTGTGTGTCGAATTAAGAAAAAGGACTTAATCGCATAAAATGTAAAAGTTGTGTGTTGATTGTTAAAGTGCTACACTGCTATTGTCTATAAAATGTGGAGTCCTTAAATTGAAATTTTAACCTTGGGTGAATGAATGGACGGTAATGGATATAAGTTAATGGGATTTTGATGTTAATATTAAGGGTAAAAATGGTAATTAGTATATTAATGTTAAAATAATAAAAACAATGTTAAATGGTGGCCATTTTAGTGTTCATCCGCCGAAATAACAAAGGAAAAAGAAAGATTAAGAGAAAAATCGGCTCTTTCAAGCTTCAATTGGTAAGTGTTTTGAGCTCGATTTTTGATAATTTTTACGTTTTTGTGATCGTTGCTTCGTGTTCTTTCAAACCCATGCTTAAATTTTAGAAATTGATGGTGATTTTGAGATATGCCATTGATGAATATGTGAGCTTTGTGCTGATAGTTGGTGGAATATGAAAGACATAGTTTGTATTTGAATTTTTGGTGAAATTGAGTAATTTGGGTTAAATTGTGAAAATTAGAAATTGGAGGACTAAAATGTGAAATAAACAAAATTTATCTTCTTCTATTAACATGGGGAAAATTCGGCTAATCTTATGTGAATAATAATTCGGCTACGATTTTCGTGGACGAAAATACCAAAAGGGGGGAGAGTTGTAATAGCCTGGTTTAGACCCTAGTTGGAACAGTGGTTTAAGGACCATAAATCCGAGGTTGGAAAAATATTTTAATATTATTTTTGATGTTTATAATATGTGATTGAGCATGTGTGAAAATTTGGTGTGAAAATTTTATCGTTTGTGTGTCGAATTAAGAAAAAGGACTTAATCGCGGAAAATGTAAAAGCTGTGTGCTGATTGTTAAAGTACTACATTGCTATTGTCTTTATAATGTGGGGTCCTTAAACTAAAATTTTACCCTTGGGAGCATGAATAGACGGTAATAGATATAAGTTAATGGGATTTTAATGTTAATATTAAGGGTAAAAATGGTAATTAGTATATTAATGTTAAAATAATAAAAACAAAGTTAAATGGTGGCCATTTTAGGGTTCATCCGCCGAAATAACAAAGGAAAAAGAAAGATCAAGAGAAAAATAGAGTTCGGCTCTTTGGAGCTTCAGTTGGTTTGTGTTTTGAGCTCGGTTTTTGATAATTTTTACTTTTTTGTAATCGTTAATTCGTCTTCTTTCAAACCCATGCTTAAATTTTAGAAATTGCTGGTGATTTTGAGATATGCCATTGATGAATATGTGAGCTTTGTGATGACAGTTGGTGGAATATGAAAGTTTAATGTTGGGCTAACCTAGTTTGTATTTGAATTTTTGATGAAATTGAGTAATTTGGGCTAAATTGTGAAACTGAGAAATTAGAGGACTAAAATGTGAAATAAATGAAATTTATGTGCTTCTATTAACATGGAGAAAATTCAGCTAAGCTTATGTGAATAGAAATTCGGCTAAGATTTTTGGGGTCGAAAATCCCTAAAGGGGAGAGTTGTAATAGCCTGGTTTAGACCCTAGTCGGAACAGTGGTTTCGGGACCACAAATCTGAGGTTGGAAAAATATTTTAATATTATTTTTTATGTTTATAATATGTGATTGAGCATGTATGAAAATTGGTGTGAAAATTTTATCGTTTGTGTGTCGAATTAAGAAAAAGGACTTAATCGCATAAAATGTAAAAGCTGTGTGTTGATTGTTAAAGTGCTACATTGCTATTGTCTTTATAATGTGGAGTCCTTAAATTGAAACTTTACCCTTGGAGAATGAATGGACGGTAATGGATATAAGTTAATGGGATTTTAATGTTAATATTAAGGGTAAAAATGGTAATTAGTATATTAATGTTAAAATAATAAAAACAAAGTTAAATGGTGGCCATTTTAGTGTTCATCCACCGAAATAACAAAGGAAAAAGAAAGATTAAGAGAAAAATAGGGTTCGTCTCTTTGAAGCTTCAATTGGTAAGTGTTTTGAGCCCGGTTTTTTATAATTTTTACGTTTTTGTGATCGTTGCTTCGAGTTCTTTCAAACCCATGCTTAAATTTTAGAAATTGATGGTGATTTTGAGATATGCCATTGATGAATATGTGAGCTTTGTGATGATAGTTGGTGGAATACGAAAGAGATAGTTTGTATTTGAATTTTGGTGAAATTGAGTAATTTGGGCTAAATTGTGAAAATGAGAAATTGGAGGACTAAATGTGAAATAAACGAAATTTATCTGCTTCTATTAACATGGGGAAAATTCGGCTAAGCTTATGTGAATAGTAATTCGGCTACGATTTTCGTGGACGAAAATCCCAAAGGGGGGAGAGTTGTAACAGACTGGTTTAGACACTAGTCGGAACAGTGGTTTCGGGACCATAAATCCGAGGTTGGAAAATATTTTAATATTATTTTTGATGTTTATAATATGTGATTGAGCATGTGTGAAAATTTGGTGTGAAAATTTTATCGTTTGTGTGTCGAATTAAGAAAAAGGACTTAATCGCGTAAAATGTAAAAGCTGTGTGCTGATTGTTAAAGTATTACATTGCTATTGCCTTTATAATGTGGAGTCCTTAAACTGAAATTTGACCCTTGGGAGCATGAATGGGCGGTAATGGATATAAGTTAATGGGATTTTAATGTTAATATTAAGGGTAAAAATGGTAATTAGTATATTAATGTTAAAATAATAAAAACAAAGTTAAATGGTGGCCATTTTAGTGTTCATCCGCCGAAATAACAAAGGAAAAAGAAAGATTAAGTGAAAAATAGGGTTCGGCTCTTTGAAGGTTCAATTGGTAAGTGTTTTGAGCTCGGTTTTTGATAATTTTTACGCTTTTGTGATCGTTACTTCGTCTTCTTTCTAACCCATGCTTAAATTTTAGAAATTGCTGGTGATTTTGAGATATGTCATTGATGAATATGTAAGCTTGGTGATGATAGTTGGTGGAATATGAAAGACATAGTTTGTATTTGAATTTTTGGTGAAATTGAGTAATTTGGGCTAAATTGTGAAAATGAGAAATTGGAGGACTAAAATGTGAAATAAACGAAATTTATCTGCTTCTATTGACATGGGGAGAATTTGGCTAAGCTTATGTGAATAGTAATTCGGCTACGATTTTCGTGGACGAAAATCCTTTAGGGGGAGTGTTGTAACAGCCTGGTTTAGACCCTAGTCGGAACAGTGGTTTAAGGACCATAAATCTGAGGTTGGAAAATATTTTAATATTATTTTTGATGTTTATAATATGTGATTGAGCATGTGTGAAAATTTGGTGTGAAAATTTTATCGTTTGTGTGTCGAATTAATAAAAAGGACTTAATCGCATAAAATGTAAAAGCTGTGCGTTGACTGTTAAAGTGCTACATTGCTATTGTCTATATAATGTGGAGTCCTTAAATTGAAATTTTACCCTGGGGTGAATGAATGGACGGTAATGGATATTAGTTAATGGGATTTTAATGTTAATATTAATGGTAAATATGGTAATTAGTATATTAATGTTAAAATAATAAAAACAAAGTGAAATTGTGGCCATTTTAGTGTTCATCCGCCGAAATAACAAAGGAAAAGAAAGATCAAGAGAAAAATAGGGTTCGGCTCTTTTAAGCTTCAATTGGTTAGAGTTTTGAGCTCGATTTTTGATAATTTTTACGTTTTTGTGATCGTTACTTCGTCTTCTTTCAAACCCATGCTTAAATTCTAGAAATTGCTGGTGATTTTGAGATATCCCATTGATGAATATATGAGCTTTGTGATGTTAGTTGGTGGAAAGTTTAATGTTCGGCTAACATAGTTTATATCTGAATTTTTGGTGAAACTGCGTAATTTGGGCTAAATTGTGAAAATGAGAAATTGGAGGACTAAAATGTGAAATAAATGAAATTTATGTGCTTCTATTAACATGGAGAAAATTCGGCTAAGCTTATGTGAATAGAAATTCGGCTAAGATATTTGGGGTCGAAAATCCCTAAGAAGGAGAGTTGTAATAGCCTGGTTTAGACCCTAGTCGGAATAGTGGTTTCAGGACCATAAATCCGAGGTTGGAAAATATTTTAATATTAGTTTTTATGTTTATAATATGTGATTGAGCACGTGTGAAATTTTGGTGTGAAAATTTTATCGTTTGTGTGTCGAATTAAGAAAAAAGGACTTAATCGCATAAAATGTAAAAGCTGTGTGTTGATTGTTAAAGTGCTACACTGCTATTGTCTGTATAATATGGAGTCCTTAAATTGAAATTTTAACCTTGGGTGAATGAATGGACGGTAATGGATATAAGTTAATGGGATTTTAATGTTAATATTACGGGTAAAAATGGTAATTAGTATATTAATGTTAAAATAATAAAAACAAAGTTAAATGGTGGCCATTTTAGTGTTCATCCGCCGAATAACAAAGGAAAAAGAAAGATTAAGAGAAAAATAGGGTTCGGCTCTTTGAAGCATCAATTGGTAAATGTTTTGAGCTCGGTTTTTGATAATTTTTACATTTTTGTTATCGTTGTTTCGTGTTCTTTCAAAGCCATGCTTAAATTTTAGAAATTGATGGTGATTTTGAGATCTGCCATTGATGAATATGTGAGCTTTGTGCTGATAGTTGGTGGAATATGAAAGACATAGTTTGTATTTGAATTTTTGGTGAAATTGAGTAATTTGGGCTAAATTGTGAAAATGAGAAATTGGAGGACTAAAATGTGAAATAAACGAAATTTATCTGCTTCTACTAACATGGGGAAAATTCGGCTAAGCTTATGTGAATAGTAATTCGGCTACGATTTTCGTGGACGAAAATCCCTATGGGGGAGATTGTAATAGCCTAGTTTAGACCCTAGTCGGAACAGTGGTTAAAGGACCATAAATCCGAGGTTGGAAAAATATTTTAATATTATTTTTTATGTTTATAATATGTGATTGAGCATGTGTGAAAATTTGGTGTGAAAATTTTATCGTTTGTGTGTCGAATTAAGAAAAAGGACTTAATCGCATAAAATGTAAAAGTTGTGTGTTGATTGTTAAAGTGCTACACTGCTATTGTCTATAAAATGTGGAGTCCTTAAATTGAAATTTTAACCTTGGGTGAATGAATGGACGGTAATGGATATAAGTTAATGGGATTTTGATGTTAATATTAAGGGTAAAAATGGTAATTAGTATATTAATGTTAAAATAATAAAAACAATGTTAAATGGTGGCCATTTTAGTGTTCATCCGCCGAAATAACAAAGGAAAAAGAAAGATTAAGAGAAAAATCGGCTCTTTCAAGCTTCAATTGGTAAGTGTTTTGAGCTCGATTTTTGATAATTTTTACGTTTTTGTGATCGTTGCTTCGTGTTCTTTCAAACCCATGCTTAAATTTTAGAAATTGATGGTGATTTTGAGATATGCCATTGATGAATATGTGAGCTTTGTGCTGATAGTTGGTGGAATATGAAAGACATAGTTTGTATTTGAATTTTTGGTGAAATTGAGTAATTTGGGTTAAATTGTGAAAATTAGAAATTGGAGGACTAAAATGTGAAATAAACAAAATTTATCTTCTTCTATTAACATGGGGAAAATTCGGCTAATCTTATGTGAATAGTAATTCGGCTACGATTTTCGTGGACGAAAATCCCAAAAGGGGGGAGAGTTGTAATAGCCTGGTTTAGACCCTAGTTGGAACAGTGGTTTAAGGACCATAAATCCGAGGTTGGAAAAATATTTTAATATTATTTTTGATGTTTATAATATGTGATTGAGCATGTGTGAAAATTTGGTGTGAAAATTTTATCGTTTGTGTGTCGAATTAAGAAAAAGGACTTAATCGCGGAAAATGTAAAAGCTGTGTGCTGATTGTTAAAGTACTACATTGCTATTGTCTTTATAATGTGGGGTCCTTAAACTAAAATTTTACCCTTGGGAGCATGAATAGACGGTAATGGATATAAGTTAATGGGATTTTAATGTTAATATTAAGGGTAAAAATGGTAATTAGTATATTAATGTTAAAATAATAAAAACAAAGTTAAATGGTGGCCATTTTACTGTTCATCCGCCGAAATAACAAAGGAAAAAGAAAGATCAAGAGAAAAATAGGGTTCGGCTCTTTGGAGCTTCAGTTGGTTTGTGTTTTGAGCTCGGTTTTTGATAATTTTTACTTTTTTGTAATCGTTAATTCGTCTTCTTTCAAACCCATGCTTAAATTTTAGAAATTGCTGGTGATTTTGAGATATGCCATTGATGAATATGTGAGCTTTGTGATGACAGTTGGTGGAATATGAAAGTTTAATGTTGGGCTAACATAGTTTGTATTTGAATTTTTGATGAAATTGAGTAATTTGGGCTAAATTGTGAAACTGAGAAATTAGATGACTAAAATGTGAAATAAATGAAATTTATGTGCTTCTATTAACATGGAGAAAATTCAGCTAAGCTTATGTGAATAGAAATTCGGCTAAGATTTTCGGGGTCGAAAATCCCTAAAGGGGAGAGTTGTAATAGCCTGGTTTAGACCCTAGTCGGAACAGTGGTTTCGGGACCACAAATCTGAGGTTGGAAAAATATTTTAATATTATTTTTTATGTTTATAATATGTGATTGAGCATGTATGAAAATTGGTGTGAAAATTTTATCGTTTGTGTGTCGAATTAAGAAAAAGGACTTAATCGCATAAAATGTAAAAGCTGTGTGTTGATTGTTAAAGTGCTACATTGCTATTGTCTTTATAATGTGGAGTCCTTAAATTGAAACTTTACCCTTGGGAGAATGAATGGACGGTAATGGATATAATTTAATGGGATTTTAATGTTAATATTAAGGGTAAAAATGGTAATTAGTATATTAATGTTAAAATAATAAAAACAAAGTTAAATGGTGGCCATTTTAGTGTTCATCCACCGAAATAACAAAGGAAAAAGAAAGATTAAGAGAAAAATAGGGTTCGTCTCTTTGAAGCTTCAATTGGTAAGTGTTTTGAGCCCGGTTTTTTATAATTTTTACGTTTTTGTGATCGTTGCTTCGAGTTCTTTCAAACCCATGCTTAAATTTTAGAAATTGATGGTGATTTTGAGATATGCCATTGATGAATATGTGAGCTTTGTGATGATAGTTGGTGGAATACGAAAGAGATAGTTTGTATTTGAATTTTTGGTGAAATTGAGTAATTTGGGCTAAATTTTGAAAATGAGAAATTGGAGGACTAAATGTGAAATAAACGAAATTTATCTGCTTCTATTAACATGGGGAAAATTCGGCTAAGCTTATGTGAATAGTAATTCGGCTACGATTTTCGTGGACGAAAATCCCAAAGGGGGGAGAGTTGTAACAGACTGGTTTAGACACTAGTCGGAACAGTGGTTTCGGGACCATAAATCCGAGGTTGGAAAATATTTTAATATTATTTTTGATGTTTATAATATGTGATTGAGCATGTGTGAAAATTTGGTGTGAAAATTTTATCGTTTGTGTGTCGAATTAAGAAAAAGGACTTAATCGCGTAAAATGTAAAAGCTGTGTGCTGATTGTTAAAGTATTACATTGCTATTGTCTTTATAATGTGGAGTCCTTAAACTGAAATTTGACCCTTGGGAGCATGAATGGGCGGTAATGCATATAAGTTAATGGGATTTTAATGTTAATATTAAGGGTAAAAATGGTAATTAGTATATTAATGTTAAAATAATAAAAACAAAGTTAAATGGTGGCCATTTTAGTGTTCATCCGTCGAAATAACAAAGGAAAAAGAAAGATTAAGTGAAAAATAGGGTTCGGCTCTTTGAAGGTTCAATTGGTAAGTGTTTTGAGCTCGGTTTTTGATAATTTTTACGCTTTTGTGATCGTTACTTCATCTTCTTTCTAACCCATGCTTAAATTTTAGAAATTGCTGGTGATTTTGAGATATGTCATTGATGAATATGTAAGCTTGGTGATGATAGTTGGTGGAATATGAAAGACATAGTTTGTATTTGAATTTTTGGTGAAATTGAGTAATTTGGGCTAAATTGTGAAAATGAGAAATTGGAGGACTAAAATGTGAAATAAACGAAATTTATCTGCTTCTACTAACATGGGGAAAATTCGGCTAAGCTTATGTGAATAGTAATTCGGCTACGATTTTCGTGGACGAAAATCCCTATGGGGGAGATTGTAATAGCCTAGTTTAGACCCTAGTCGGAACAGTGGTTTAAGGACCATAAATCCGAGGTTGGAAAAATATTTTAATATTATTTTTTATGTTTATAATATGTGATTGAGCATGTGTGAAAATTTGGTGTGAAAATTTTATCGTTTGTGTGTCGAATTAAGAAAAAGGACTTAATCGCGTAAAATGTAAAAGCTGTGTGCTGATTGTTAAAGTGCTACATTGCTATTGTCTTTATAATGTGGAGTCCTTAAACTGAAATTTTACCCTTGGGAGCATGAATGGACGGTAATGGATATAAGTTAATGGGATTTTAATGTTAATATTACGGGTAAAAATGGTAATTAGTATATTAATGTTAAAATAATAAAAACAAAGTTAAGTGGTGGCCATTTTAGTGTTCATCCGCCGAAATAACAAAGGAAAAAGAAAGATTAAGAGAAAAATAGGGTTCGGCTCTTTGAAGCTTCAATTGGTAAGTGTTTTGAGCCCGGTTTTTGATAATTTTTACGTTTTTGTGATCGTTCCTTCGTCTTCTTTCAAACCCATGCTTACATTTTAGAAATTGCTGGTGATTTTGAGATATGCCATTGTTGAATATGTGAGATTTGTGATGACAGTTTTTGGAATTTGAAAGTTTAATTGTAACACCCCAAACCCGGCCCATGCGTTTCGACCGGATCTTGCATGTCACGGTTTGTACTTTGAAAACTTTTGCCTTGTTTGTTTTTGAAGTCATAAATTAAATAGACATTATTTAAGAGAAGAAGTGGCATTTTAAAAATAAAACCTTGTATTAAGTATATTTAAACCTTTGACATAATCTCATTAGTTGCAGAACATTAAAACTACTTAATTGGATAAACCTATGGGGCCTTATTACATTGATAATTCCAAAGTAAAAATAAAATAAAAGAAAACTTTAAAGAAATCCCAAAATAATAATTTGTAGAAATAAAACTTGATGGCCCCTCGAGCCCGTCTCGGCTCCCATGTCCACGATCTACTGCTCATCTGGAGAGTAGAGAAAAGGAAAGCGTGAGTCACCAAGACTCAGTGTTAAATCCCAAAAACACATAAAAGGCTTGGGCCCACAAACACATTATGAGCCCTGGCCCATACACAATGGCAACAATCATAATCACATGACAGATAATAAATGATGCAAAGCCCAACCCATCCTAGAATGCCATCCTCTACACACCAACTCGTACCAACCATCACACCTTGGGGATTTCTACAATCAACCCTCCATCCGCTACACACCATATCGACAGCTGTGCTGCCTGTCATAATGATCGATCACTATGTGACCTATGTGGCGAAGCCACCGATCGCTATGCGACCTTAAAAATATATCGACAACTGTGCTGCCTGTCATAAAGACCGATCACTACGTGACCTATGTGGCAAAGCCACCGATCGCTGTGCGACCTTCTTCACCTTCATCATGTCAATCCCATCCCCATGCTTACATGCAAGAACATAAATATATTATCATCACAGATTATCACATACTTTTTGATACACATAAGGAGTTCTATGTTTACGTACATTGCACCTTTGCCTAACCCTTTTAGGGTTCTATTCGACTGTCTATACAGCCTCTTTCCAGCTTTTTAGCCCATAACATATATATATAAACATACATACATGTTTATTAGTAGTGTGCTAGAGATCTACACACCTGATTACCGATAAAACGATGCTTTCTATGTCGACGCTATCCTTAGTCGACACAACAGCTATCTCGAACGGCAGATACTGCTCGTTTCTTAAACTTAGGGATTTTCTCTTTTTCCTGATCCATATTTAATTCCATCAAAAGTCCTTATCAGAACTACTATCACAATGTTTAATTGTTAATCCTCATTATAACATTAAGATCTTGTATATAATGATGAAATCTAATAGAAATCTAGGAAAATCTACTTACCTTAAAAATCCCGAAAGTGGAGACTAGCTATTTTCGGCTTTTAGATCTAATTGACCAAGCTTCCTTCAAATCCCGAATTGCCACCCATCATAAAACCATTAAACTATTAGCTTTCAGCTTTTGCCTTTCAAAAACCGGGAATAGATCATGAGAACTAATCAAAAATCGACACTTACCTTAGCATAGGAGATTCGGCTAGCACTAGAGAGAGGATTTGGCAATGCCAATGGAAGATTTAAATGCTGGAAGTATAGAACTAATTCTCAAATAGGATGAATAGAAGAAAAGACTATGGATGCTTCGGCTTTTTTAGAGAAATCGGCACAAGGAGGAAAAAGTGGAGAAGAGTTTTGGCTTTTGAAGAAATTGGAGAAAAGAAATTGGAGAGGGAGAGGCTAGGGAATTTTGGCACAATGGGAGAGGAATTTAGGGTTTTCATTGTTAGAATCAAGGAGCTAGCCCCCCTATTTATAGATATTTTGGCACCTACTGCTAAAAACTGAAAACGCCCTTAAAATTCAAGCTAAAAGAGAGGAGAAATTTGGCACCCTCTTTGCCATGCAGTAGCCGAATTTTACACTCCTCTAGGTGATGGATTTTCGGCCATCACCTTCCTTGTAGATAAGATCCTATCTTTTCTCCTTTTTATCTTCTTAATTATCAATTATAAAATCCATATATATCTTCCTATTTTTAAGCCTTGTAGCCGTCCACCTCATTAATTCTAAATGAAGAAATTTAACTCATTTAAATTAAAAGATTTAGGCTTCATTAAACTTACATTTTTGGGCCCCTAAATCCCTTGTGTATGGCGTCACTTCTAATTCCCTTACAGTGCCACTTATTGTTGGTCCACAAGCCCACGTTGGCATTTTAAACATAATTGCCACCTTTTATGTAATATCCTTAAATCGGGGTCTCTGCATTTTGTATGTGTTTGCATGTGTTGATATGCCTACTGTGTTCGTTTGGTGTGTTTTGGGGTCTAGGCATGACCTCGGGTTAGTCCTGGGGCATGGCCAAAAATTTTGTTTTAGCATTTAAGAAGAGGGAGCTAGAAGAATTAGGGGTTAAAGGTAATTACTAGAGGATTTAGGCACAAGTAATCGGGTGGTAAAGTGGTCAAGGAGGTGCCACTAAGGTGTCAGGTAAGTGACACCACATGCAGGGAAGGAGAGCTGGTGTTCGAGCTGCGAAGATCCCCTTGCTGCTATTTATTTTTGACGCCAAAGCTGAGGAAGTGGAGTGCTCAAGTGGGACTCTCATGATGGATGAGGATTAAGCTATCAGATTTTAAATGGATGAAGGGGAGGAAAAGTTGGTGGTTGACTCATTCAAATCTGTTTGAATGAGTGGACGAGAGGAATTCAAGGAGAAGTGAAGGGGACGGCAAGTGTTTGGTGTTTAGCCGAATTGTTGAGTGGTGGTATGAGTTGGGAAGCAATCGGTTTTGGTTCTTTTGGGGTGGTGGCAGAATGTGCCAAGGTTAGTAGCTAAAATCGGCAAGCTTGGAAGGTCTTGCTCTTTTGTGTTTAGTGTCAAGCCGAAACCTCAAATTGCACCCCTCTCAATCTTTCTTTTCTCTTTTCGGCATATTAGGTACTTGGCCGAACCATCTTTGTTTTTCCTTGTAAAAGCCGAAACCCAAGTGGCATTCTTCCTCTTTTCTTTTAGTTGCCTATTGCCGAAACCCTTCTTTTCTATTTCATTCATCTTCTCCATCTTCACCATCTTCAAGAGCTGAAACTTGCTTGCTTCTTCTTCTCTTTATTCTGTTCAAAAGCCGAAATACCCAACTTTCTTCTCCTCTTCCATTCGACAGCATCATCCCCTGTGCTCTCTTCTTCTCTTTTGGATTCATAAGCCATAGCCGAAACCTCTTTACTCTCTATTTTCTTCTCCCTGATTGACACCTTGGCCGAATATTGTGTTCAAAAACCTCTCTCTTCTTGTGAGTTCTTTTCATCACCTCAAGTGCCGAATCTATCTTGTTCATTTGGATTAGCCGAATCCCCTGGTAAGTGGCTTCTTTTTCCTCTTCTTCTCTTCTTGACCGATTTGGGTAATGCCAAATCTCTTTTGTCTTCTTTGTCACTCCTTCAATCATTATTAATCAGATCTTAATCCCATTCTTGTTCTTTAAAGGTAGCCGAAACCCCTAACATTTGTAAGGGGTGCCGATCTGTGTTGTTTAGGAGCCGAATCAATCATCAAGGTAAGGAGGGGATAATCCCTTTTTGTTTTCGAGATTTATGTTGTGGCCAAATGGCCTATGGATTCTAAGTGTTATGTTAAAACCGATTGTAGGGTGGAGCATAGCCGAATACAGTGAGTCTCCGGGACTTGGTGGTTGATCTAGGTAAGGTCTTAACATTTCAAGATCTATTTTTGATTCTTTCAGAAACCGAAGGCTAATCATCTATGTGTCTTAGTGCTAGCCGATTGCAAGGGAAATCGTCTCATAGTTTCGGGATTTGGTTGGAAACGAAATCGGCTTAAGGAAAGGGAAAGAACGCTTTGGGATTTCGTTAGATTCGAGTAGTTTCGGGATTCTTACTTAGATCTGCAATTAGTCAGGTGTGTAAACTCTTACACACTTTATTGGTATAATATGCTTATTGTGTTATCGTTACAACTATTGAATCAGTGATTTTGCCTTGTGGCATGAGCTTGGAAACCGGGTAAGCCCCCTGTTATGTGATTTTTGATATAATTCATCATGTTTTGTTAAATGCTATATGGACATGATGGTGATGGGTTGATGAGAGGAGGGGGATGATTTATTTGGACTGTCACCAGTGGTTTTGACCACCAGATGGGTTGGCCCCATCATTCGATTTGTGACTACGGTCACCAGTGGTTTTGACCACACTATTATTATTATTTGTGACTAAGTCCCAGTGGTTTTGTAACACCCCAAACCCGACCCAAACCGTATGACCGAATTTGGTTTGCTACAGAGAAAACATTTTGAAAACCATTTTAAAACTTAGTCGAATTGCCTTTCAATTGAAAGTTTATTTGTTAAAAACCATACTTAATTTATTTAAAAATATTTGTTGAGTCGAGTTGTTTACAAATTTCAAATGTACCCGATGGTACTTTAAAAACATTTTTGCGTTTAATTTGAGAAAACATGTGCATCCGTTTTAACATCATCAAATAGTTTAAACTGATCATTCAAACATGCAGCAATAATAAAATAATCCTAGGAGGCCTTATTACAATTAAACAACATAAATCCAAAAGAAAGATAATTAAACCCAAAATTCATTTATTAAAATCTCCACTGCATGGCCACCTCGAGTCCATCCGGCTCCATCTCCGCGATCTACTCATCTGCAAAATGTTAAGGGAAAGGGGTGAGTCACCAAGACTCAGTGTGTAAATCCCCCACCCGGAAAATACATCTCATACACAATTCATTAATAAAGATGCACATGCAACCCAACTAGCCATCCATACTCCTTTTCTACCCCGTGTGGTCAAAACCACTGGTGGTCAAAACCACTGATGACTTAGAGTCACAAATCAGATGATGGGGCCAACCCATCGTGTGGTCAAAACCACTGATGACCATAGGTCACAATATATCAAATGTGGTCAAAACCACTGGTGGTACCAAACCACTGGGACTTAGTCACAAATAATCAATTGTTGTGGTCAAAACCACTGATGACCATAGGTCACAAATAATCTGATGGGGCCAACCCATCTTGTGGTCAAAACCACTGACGACAGTCCATAATTCATCCCCCTCCTCTCATCAATCCCACCATCACATGCTTATATATATATTATCATGTATCATGTCATAGCATTTAACATCATGTAATGGCATGCAAATCATATATCAAAAATCACAAATTAGGAGACTTACCTGAATTCCATGCTTAGCCATAAGCAAATCACAACCAAAAGATCTAAGACAAATAATAATAGCACGTAAATTTATAAAGTGTGTATAGAGATCTTACACGCCTATTTTCTAGCAATTCTCGAATATACTAGCGAAATCCCGAGACGTTGTTTCCTCCAATTCACCGAATTCCCGTATTTGTCACTTGTCCTATCGAGATTCCTACCAAAACACTTGATAATAATTAGCTTGCACATCTATTCATAACCAAAGCCTATAGCCGAATGTTACTTACCACCTTTCCTTAGGAGAATAAATCCCAAAAGCTTCCCTTAATGGCTATGGCTTCCTTCTTACTAATGCTTGAAAAAGAATCCCAAAAAGGATCTTGTGCTCCCTTGATATTCGACCAAAGTAACTCTAATGGAGAAGGAAAGATTTCGGCTATATAGTAATGAAAGGAGAAAATATGTGAATAAAAGTGAGGGAATATGTAAGTAGAAAAGAGAATAACAAATGAGTGAATGGGGATTCGGTTTAATCAACAATGGAAGAAAGAAAAGAAAAGAGGATTTGAGGAAGAAAGAGGTTCGGCCAAATGAAAGAAAAGGGATTTGTGTTTGAGCATAAATCAAAGGAAGAAAAGAGAGAGATGGGAGAAACGAGATTCGGCCAACACCTTGTTTGCCCAAAAGAAAATGCACATAAATAAAAAGGTAGTTTTGGTGTCAAAAGGAAAAATAAGAGAAAGAGAAATGATATTTTGACTCAACAAAATGAGGCTTAAAAACCAAAACAATTTTGCACAAAAATGCCTAAGTGCATTCGGCCAAAGAGGAATTTGCTTGGGGAGGAAAAGAAAATATGCCAAATGGTGCCCAAATGCCAAAGTTGGCCAAATATCCTCCCCTAAACCACCTAACACATTCGGCCATCCAGCTAGACACCCTTGCCGTCCACATTCAACCACTAAAGCCTAGGAAAACTTTCCAAAACATCATCCACTTTCCATGCCTTTTTCCCCTCATCATGCCATAAGTTCAAGATTCTTATCCCCTAAATTAAGCTTTCCTTAATCATAAATTCAACTTACCATAAGTCCTTGATTCCATGCCATAAGTTAACACTTTCCTTAATCCTTTAGTCTACTAACCAAAAATAACAAGGTCAACCCTTACCATAATTATGCTTGGCCGACACTTGCCATACAAGTACAAAAATAAAAGTTCTCTAAATGCTAACTAAGGGATTCGAACCACTCCCCTCTTGCTATTACCCATGTGCCATCACCACTTTGCCATTTACTCAACTTGTGTCATTTATAGATACTTAATTTAACTTAAGTGCTAAGCTCACATAATCCACTTCATTAAATATCCCAAACTAAAAATTATTCTAACTTCCTAAATAAAAACAAGCCTTCACCAGACTATTCTAACACACAAAATTCCTACCCGAGCCAACACAAAAAAAATAATACTCAAATTTTCCTAAAGCCCAATTCCCAATCGGCCCAATCCTACTAGGCCCAATTTTGGGATGTTACAATTCTACCCTCCTTAAAGAAATTTCGTCCTCGAAATTTCCAACTAGCTCACAGTCGTACCTCCTATCTCGCCACACTACGCTCCTGCTGCGCACTTTGATCTTAAAGAATTATCATATTTCTAAACACATTCTCCAAGTTCATAATCAAATTTTTCCCACACTTCACCAACACAAAAGAACAAACTAACGTAACCACAAATAAGACAATTGAGGGTATTCCGGAAATAAGAACTTACCCGTTGTCATATCTGGCACATCTTCCTCCTCACGACGGCCAACTGCATAAACCAACCTTGGTTGCCTCGCCTCTGTACCTTCAGCACCTCGGCCACGCCCGTTACCATCACCATTACCACGACCTCTCTATGGTGGTCCTTCATTTCTAACTTGAGCACGGTTCTGACCCTCTGGCTGATTCTTAGCTAACTTCCGGAGATAATCCCTTACACGGTGATCGAATGATCCACACTCAAAACATCCTCGATTACCATTCCAACACTCCCCCTTGTGAAACTTGCCACACTTATCACACCGTGGCGACCATTGAGGATTAGCAGTAGCAGCAGGCCTAGCAGCTTGATCCGACCCATCAAACCTCGTCCTCTTCTGTTCATTACCCGAGAACCTTGAAGGTTCCGAGCTCCTCTTATTCCAATTCCGTTCTTGGTTCCGCTTAACGGACTATCTTACCTCTTCGGAAACCTTTGATTTCTCTACTATGACAACAAACTCCCGCTCCTACTGTGGAGCTATCATCATTCTCAGCTCATCTCTCAGCCCATCTTCGAATCTAACACAACGTTCATGCTCGGTACCCACCATACTACGAGCATACCTACTCAACCGGAGGAACTCGGCCTCATATTCCGCCACTGACTTATTTCCCTGAACCAGGTTCAAGAAAGCCTTTCGCTGTGCGTCTACATAGCTAGTTCCAATATACTTCTTTTGGTAAGCTTCCCTGAAGAATTCCCACGTGAGATTTTCTGCCACCGTTCCATCCCTTACGGTGAGCCACCACTGATAAGACTCATCCCGAAGCAAGGAGATAATACCCTTCAACTTCTCCTCAACGGTGAAATCCAAATCACCCATAATCCTTTCAGTGGATTCCAACCAATACTCCGCCGCACTGGGTGCCACTCCCGACACACCCCGAAATACCTCAGCTCCGTTAGATCAGAGTCGCTCGGGAACAGATTTCCGAGCTCCCAAATTTCCACTAGCCTCAGCCACCAACTCAAGGACTCGCAACACAGCTTGCGATACTGCCTCTCCTCCGGTCTGATCCTGCTCTTCAGCTCCAAAAGCTGGAGGTGGTGGTGGCGGTGGTATTTCATTTTCAGAACCCTGACCCGACCTAACGGGTTCAGACACGGTCATCCTGCCCCTTCCGCGTCCACGATGGCCACGTCCTCTAGAACTCATTCTATCTAACGCGCTTTTAATCTGATTAAGAAATTTTATGGATTAGTCCTTTGTTCCACTTAATTATTCGCGACGAAATTTTATGAAAAAAATTTAATAGGGATTCTTTCGATCAAACAAAGTTTTGAGTTTGCTATCCTAGTTCACACAGAGAGGAACATCCATTCCCTAATACCTTCCATACCTACTTATTCACTCCTCGGACATTTCTGTCATGTTTCTATCCCAGGGGTATTTTCGTCATTTTTCTTACAGGGGAATTTTCGTAATAAACCAACGAAATTTTAGAACTTTCATAAATCAGATCACTTTGAAATTTTCCAAAACTAGAGGGTATTTCTGAAAATTTGTTAAATGGCAACATTTTGGAAACCAGGGGTATTTCGGTAATTTTGTCAATCAGGGGTAATTTTGTAAACTTAGTAAATCAGGGGTATTTTAACAATTGTAAAACTGTGAGGGTTCTCTTTTGAGAGTTTTCTCTCTTTTTTTTTTAAAACAATGATGTTGCAAAAATTTTAGAAATCAGGGTCATTTTGGTAATTTTGGTAAACCGGGAATATTTTGAAGATTTTTCCAAAATAAATTTTTCCTAATATCTAGAGAGTACTTAAACAATTTTAAAACTCGAGTTTTCATGAAAACATGGCTAATCCCTTTCGGGTTTTATTTATTGTGTTTAGCCTATGATCGAGTCCTCTTGGTTAGGGTGAACCGAAGCTACGCACCAGGTAGGATTCCTGCGAAGAGGAGGTGAGTCACGAGGACTGCTTAAGTACCAAGCTCTTCCGGATCCAATCCTAGACATGCGCACCAGGGTTACCACACCCTAACTCGGCGACTTGGTCCTAGGTTTGTTTAATTAGGCTTTTAAGGTTTTATGTCCTTGTTGGGGTAAACTAATCCTAAGGTTTAAAGTACTTATTACTATCTACGTTCCATGCTTCCTACCCTTCTACAGAAAATAAATCATACAGAAGTTAGGAGTACTTACCTGGGCGGATAGGTGCCGGAGACTCAGTGCCATGCTATTCAAAACCAAAAATATTTCTCAAAGGCCTACTAAAACATTTTTGGGCCTTGGGCCCCCACAGCCGAGCTTTGAACTGGGCTCTGATACCAATTTTGTAACATCCCAAACCCGGCCCAAACCGTATGACCGAATTTGGTTTGCTACAGAGAAAACATTTTGAAAACAATTTTAAAACTTAGTCGAATTGCCTTTCAATTGAAAGTTTATTTGTTAAAAACCATACTTAATTTATTTAAAAATATTTGTTGAGTCGAGTTGTTTACAAATTTCAAATGTACCCGATGGTACTTTAAAAACATTTTTGCGTTTAATTTGAGAAAACATGTGCATCCGTTTTAACATCATCAAATAGTTTAAACCGATCATTCAAACATGCAGCAATAATAAAATAATCCTAGGAGGCCTTATTACATTTAAACAACATAAATCCAAAAGAAAGATAATTAAACCCAAAATTCATTTATTAAAATCTCCACTGCATGGCCACCCCGAGTCCATCCGGCTCCATCTCCGTGATCTACTCATCTGCAAAATGTTAAGGGAAAGGGGGTGAGTCACCAAGACTCAGTGTGTAAATCCCCCACCCGGAAAATACATCTCATACACAATTCATTAATAAACATGCACATGCAACCCAACTAGCCATCCATACTCCTTTTCTACCCCGTGTGGTCAAAACCACTGGTGGTCAAAACCACTGATGACTTAGAGTCACAAATCAGATGATGGGGCCAACCCATCGTGTGGTCAAAACCACTGATGACCATAGGTCACAATATATCAAATGTGGTCAAAACCACTGGTGGTACCAAACCACTGGGACTTAGTCGTAAATAATCAATTGTTGTGGTCAAAACCACTGATGACCATAGGTCACAAATAATCTGATGGGGCCAACCCATCTTATGGTCAAAACCACTGACGACAGTCCATAATTCATCCCCCTCCTTTCATCAATCCCACCATCACATGCTTATATATATATTATCATGTATCATGTCATAGCATTTAACATCATGTAATGGCATGCAAATCATATATCAAAAATCACAAATTAGGAGACTTACCTGAATTCCATGCTTAGCCATAAGCAAATCACAACCAAAAGATCTAAGAAAAATAATAATAGCACGTAAATTAATAAAGTGCGTATAGAGATCTTACACACCTATTTTCTAGCAATTCTTGAATATACTAGCGAAATCCCGAGACGTTGTTTCCTCCAATTCACCGAATTCCCGTATTTGTCACTTGTCCTATCGAGATTCCTACCAAAACACTTGATAATAATTAGCTTGCACATCTATTCATAACCAAAGCCTATAGCCGAATGTTACTTACCACCTTTCCTTAGGAGAATAAATCCCAAAAGCTTCCCTTAATGGCTATGGCTTCCCTCTTACTAATGCTTGAAAAAGAATCCCAAAAAGGATCTTGTGCTCCCTTGATATTCGACCAAAGTAACTCTAATGGAGAAGGAATGATTTCGGCTATATAGTAATGAAAGGAGAAAATATGTGAATAAAAGTGAGGGAATATGTAAGTAGAAAAGAGAATAACAAATGAGTGAATGGGGATTCGGTTTAATCAACAATGGAAGAAAGAAAAGAAAAGAGGATTTGAGGAAGAAAGAGGTTCGGCCAAATGAAAGAAAAGGGATTTGTGTTTGAGCACAAATCAAAGGAAGAAAAGAGAGAGATGGGAGAAATGAGATTCGGCCAACACCTTGTTTGCCCAAAAGAAATGCACATAAATAAAAAGGTAGTTTTGGTGTCAAAAGGAAAATGAGAGAAAGAGAAATGATATTTTGACTCAACAAAATGAGGCTTAAAAACCAAACAATTTTGCACAAAAATGCCTAAGTGCATTCGGCCAAAGAGGAATTTGCTTGGAGAGGAAAAGAAAATATGCCAAATGGTGCCCAAATGCCAAAGTTGGCCAAATATCCTCCCCTAAACCACCTAACACATTCGGCCATCCACCTAGACACCCTTGCCGTCCACATTCAACAACTAAAGCCTAGGAAAACTTTTCAAAACATCATCCACTTTCCATGCCTTAGTCCCCTCATCATGCCATAAGTTCAAGATTCTTATCCCCTAAATTAAGCTTTCCTTAATCATAAATTCAACTTACCATAAGTCCTTGATTCCATGCCATAAGTTAACACTTTCCTTAATCCTTTAGTCTACTAACCAAAAATAACAAGGTCAACCCTTACCATAATTATGCTTGGCCGACACTTGCCATACAAGTACAAAAATAAAAGTTCTCTAAATGCTAACTAAGGGATTCGAACCACTCCCCTCTTGCTATTACCCATGTGCCATCACCACTTTGCCATTTACTCAACTTGTGTCATTTATAGATACTTAATTTAACTTAAGTGCTAAGCTCACATAACCCACTTCATTAAATCTCCCAAACTAAAAATTATTCTAACTTCCTAAATAAAAACAAGCCTTCACCAGACTATTCTAACACACAAAATTCCTACCCGAGCCAACACAAAAAAAATAATACTCAAATTTTCCTAAAGCCCAATTCCCAATCGGCCCAATCCTACTGGGCCCAATTTTGGGATGTTACAGGTTTTGACCACCAGTGGTTTTGACCACACTTGTGATATTTGTGACTACGGTCACCAGTGGTTTTGACCACATATGGATATTGTGACTCGTCCCAGTGGTTTGGTACCACAGTGGGTTGGCCCCACATGATATATTACGGGATTGTCATCAGTGGTTTTGACCACACGATGGGTTGGCCCCATCACTTGATCTGTGACTTCGGTCACCAGTGGTTTTGACCACATCGATATTATTTGTGACTTCGATCACCAGTGGTTTTGACCACCAGTGGTTTTGACCACACGGGGTAGATAAAGGAGATTGGATGGCTAGGTTATGGGTTGCATGATATGCATGTTTTACTGATGATCTGTGTAAGTGCTTGAACTATCGGGTTGGGGATTTATACACTGAGTCTCGGTGACTCACCCCCTTCCCTTATATTTTGCAGATGAGGCATAGATCGCGGATATGGAGCCAAGGAGGACTCGAGGTGGCCATGCATCTTAGTTGGTTCTGGACTTTAAATTGCTATTTTGATTTTATTAATTTTCTTTTAATTTGGTTTTCGGGTTTGTAATAAGGCCGCTAAGTATTATTTTGGGTTTACGATGGATTTCGTCAGTGGGCTTCCCCTTACGCCTAGTAGGAAGGACTCAGTATCGGTAATAGTGGATCGTCTGACTAAATCAGCCCATTTCATTCCGGTAAGGGTTGATTATTCGCTCCAGAAGCTAGCCAAGTTGTATGTGACAGAGATAGCACGGTTGCATGGAGTGCTTGTGTCAATCATTTTGGATAGGGATCCCAGGTTCACGTCGAGGTTCTGGAAAGCTTTGCATCAGGCTTTGGGTACAAGGTTGGATTTTAGCACGGCTTTCCATCCGCAGTCTGATGGACAGTCAGAAAGGGTAATTCAGATTCTGGGGGGCTGTGTTCTGGAATTCAGCGGTAGTTGGGAGGAATATCTACCATTGGCAGAGTTCGCTTATAACAATAGTTATCAAGCGAGTATTCAGATGGCACCATATGAGGCACTATATGGGCGGAAGTGTCGTACTCCAACGTGTTGAATAGAACTGGGTGAACGACAGATGTTGGGTCTGGAGTTGGTAGCAGAAACAGAGGATAAGGTTAAGGTGATTCGGGCTCGTCTTAAGGAAGCGTCGGACAGGCAGAAATCTTACGCCGATCTTAAGCGCCGGGATATAGAGCATACAGTGGGTGATAAGGTCTTTCTGAAGGTATCGCCCTGGAAGAAAGTGTTGAGATTTGGTCGGAAGGGCAAGCTAAGCCCTAGATTTATCGGGCCGTATACAGTGTTGAGGCGAGTGGAGCCGGTAGCTTATCAGCTTGAGTTGCCAGTAGAATTGAGTCAGATTCATGACGTCTTTCATGTTTCAATGCTTAGGCGCTACCGATCAGATCCGTCACATGTTGTACCAGTTGAGGAGATAGAGGTGAGTCCTGATCTGTCCTTCGAGGAGGAACCAGTACGGATTTTGGATCGGGATATCAAGGTTCTACGACGGAAGTCAGTTCCCTTGGTGAAGGTATTATGGCGGAACCATGGTACGGAGGAGGCCACGTGGGAACCAGAGGTTGTGATGCGGAGCAATACCCTCAACTCTTCTGATCAGGTAATTTCGGGGCTGAAATTATTTTAAGGGGGTAGAACTGTAATATCCTTAAATTGGGGTCTCTGCATTTTGTATGTGTTTGCATGTGTTGATATGCCTACTGTGTTCGTTTGGTGTGTTTTGGGGTCTAGGCATGACCTCGGGTTAGTCCTGGGGCATGGCCAAAAATTTTGTTTTAGCACTTAAGAAGAGGGAGCTAGAAGAATAAGGGGTTAAAGGTAATTACTGGAGGATTTAGGCATAAGTAATCGGGTGGTAAAGTGGTCAAGGAGGTGCCACTAAGGTGTCAGGTAAGTGACACCACATGCAGGGAAGGAGAGCTGGTGTTCGAGCTGCGAAGATCCCCTTGCTGCTATTCATTTTTGACGCCAAAGCTGAGGAAGTGGAGTGCTCAGGTGGGACTCTCATGATGGATGAGGATTAAGCTATCAGATTTTAAATGGATGAAGGGGAGGAAAAGTTGGTGGTTGACTCATTCAAATCTGTTTGAATGAGTGGACGAGAGGAATTCAAGGAGAAGTGAAGGGGACGGCAAGTGTTTGGTGTTTAGCCGAATTGTTGACTGGTGGTGTGAGTTGGAAAGCAATCGGTTTTGGTTCTTTTGGGGTGGTGGCCGAATGTGCCTAGGTTAGTAGCTAAAATCGACAAGCTTGGATGGTCTTGCTCTTTTGTGTTTAGTGTCAAGCTGAAACCTCAAATTGCACCCCTCTCAATCTCTCTTTTCTCTTTTCGGCATATTAGGTACTTGGCCGAACCATCTTTGTTTTTCCTTGTAAAAGCTGAAACCCAAGTGGCATTCTTCCTCTTTTCTTTTGGTTGCCTATTGCCGAAACCCTTCTTTTCTATTTCATTCATCTTCTCCATCTTCACCATCTTCAAGAGCCGAAACTTGATTGCTTCTCCTTCTCTTTATTCTGTTCAAAAGCCGAAATACCCAACTTTCTTCTCCTCTTCCATTCGACAGCATCATCCCCAGTGTTCTCTTATTCTATTTTGGATTCATAAGCCATAGTCGAAACCTCTTTACTCTCTATTTTCTTCTCCCTGATTGACACCTTGGCCGAATATTGTGTTCATAAATCTCTCTCTTCTTGTGAGTTCTTTTCATCACCTCAAGTGCCGCATCTATCTTGTTCATTTGGATTAGCCGAATCTCCTGGTAAGTGGCTTCTTTTTCCTCTTCTTCTTTTCTTGACCGATTTGGGTAATGCCGAATCTCTTTTGTCTTCTTTGTCACTCCTTCAATCGTTAATAATCAGATCTTAATCCCATTCTTGTTCTTTAAAGGTAGCCGAAACCCCTAACATCTGTAAAGGGTGCTGATCTGTGTTGTTTAGGAGCCGAATCAATCATCAAGGTAAGGAGGCGATAATCCCTTTTTGTTTTTGGGATTTATGTTATGGCCGAATGGCCTATAGATTCTAAGTGTTGTGTTAAAACCGATTGTAGGGAGGAGCATAGCCGAATACAGTGAGTCTGGGACTTGGTGGTTGATCTAGGTAAGGTCTTAACGTTTCAAGATCTATTTCTGATTCTTTCAGAAACCGAAGGCTAATCATCTGTGTGTCTTAGTGCTAGCCGATTGCAAGGGAGATCGTCTCATAGTTTCGGGATTTGGTTGGAAACGAAATCGGCTTAAGGAAAGGGAAACAACGCTTCGGGATTTCGTTAGATTCAGGTAGTTTCGGGATTCTTACTTAGATCTGCGATTAGTCAGGTGTGTAAAATCTTACACACTTCATTGGTATAATATGCTTATTGTGTTATCGTTATAACTATTGAATCAGTGATTTTGTCTTGTGGCATGAGCTTGGAAACCGGGTAAGTCCCCTGTTATGTGATTTTTGATATAATTCATCATGTTTTGTTAAATGCTATGCTATGCCTTATTGCATGATATATGATATTATGACACGCATGATATGGACATGATGATGATGGGTTGATGAGAGGAGGGGGATGATTTATTTGGACTGTCACCAGTGGTTTTGACCACAAGATGGGTTGGCCCCATCATTCGATTTGTGACTACGGTCACCAGTGGTTTTGACCACACTATTATTATTATTTGTGACTAAGTCCCGGTGGTTTAGACCACCAGTGGTTTTGACCACACTTGTGATATTTGTGACTACGGTCACCAGTGGTTTTGACCACATATGGATATTGTGACTCGTCCCAGTGGTTTGGTACCACAGTGGGTTGGCCCCACATGATATATTACGGGATTGTCATCAGTGGTTTTAACCACACGATGGGTTGGCCCCATCACTTGATCTGTGACTTCGGTCAGCAGTGGTTTTGACCACCAGTGGTTTTGACCACACGGGGTAGATAAAGGAGATTGGATGGCTAGGTTATGGGTTGCATGATATGCATGTTTTACTGATGATCTGTGTAAGTGCTTGAACTATCGGGTTGGGGATTTATACACTGAGTCTCGGTGACTCACCCCCTTCCCTTATATTTTGCAGATGAGGCATAGATCGCGGATATGGAGCCGAGGAGGACTCGAGGTGGCCATGCATCTTAGTTGGTTCTGGACTTTAAATTGCTATTTAGATTTTATTAATTCTCTTTTAATTTTGTTTTTGGGTTTGTAATAAGGCCACTAAGTATTATTTTGGGTTTTAATTACTTGCTTTTATTTTGATTATATTATACATATACTGGATTTATGGATTTGTTAAATTAACTGGTAAAAAGCAATGTTTTCAAAACTATAACTCTTTCGGGTTTTTTTAAAATGTTACCATCGGGTAACAAAGATCACAAAAGAGTAATTAAGGTAACTCGGATGTTTTTCTACAACTCTAATTCTTCCAAACAACTTCCAACTGTAAAAGGTTTTATACTTGACAGTACTCATCACTTCTCGTTTTTAACAAATATCGCATGTTTTCTAAAATTTATAACAACAAGTAGGTTTTCAAGCATAAGTTTTAAAGCAATCATCACACGACTTCAATATCACCTTAAACAGGGATTTCTAAACTTTTAAACGATAAAAGAGTTTTCAAAGAAATCATCTGACAATCTTGTGTTTCCCAAATGATTTTTTTCACTCCGTAACATGCCAAATTCGGTCGTGGTGTGTTGATCGGGTTTGGGGTGTTACATTTTAACTCTTTAATGCCCAATCTAATAATTTAATCAAGGCCTTTGCCTAGTCCTGAGCCCAATTTGGACCCACATCACTTAAATTAACCTATTAAACTTATCCCTACACTAAATGCATAGGCCCATAAATTTAGGATGCTACAGTTCTACCCCCTTTAAAGAAATTTCATCCTCGAAATTTCCAACTAACTATTAATCGTACTACCCAAGTCTCACCACTATGCTTTCGCTACGCACTCTAATTCTAAAGCCAGAAGAAACACTTAGTATACTATGGTAGAGTACGCACCGGTATTCACATCTAGAGCGTCCTCGTTCTCTTGGCGACGTGTTGCATAGACCAAAGCTGGCTGTCTCGCCTCAGCATAACCTGCACCTCCACAACCATGGCCTGTGCCATTGCCACCATTGACTTAACCACGGCCCCTTGGTGGTTGTTGACCACCTCTACCCGGCTAAGCATTGCCTTGACTGTGGGCCCTTCACTGTCCCGTTGCTGCGGACAGTTTCTAACTAGGTGGTCCGTAGATCCACACCTAAAACACTTCCCAGTGCCTACCCAACACTCACCGGCATGAAATTTGCCACACTTAACCTCCTTGGCTATCTTAGCCTTTTCCACTAGGACAGCGAATTCCCTCTCTTGCTGTGGGGCTATCAAAACACGCAAATCATCCCTCAGGCCATCTTCAAACCTAACACAATGTTCATGCTCCGTGGCTACCATCCCACGAGCATAAAAGCTAAGGCGTAAGAACTGAGCTTCATACGCAGCCATTGACCTACTCCCTCGCACCAAATTCAGAAATGCTCTGCGCTGCGCATCCACATAACTCGATCCAGTGTACTTATTCTGAAACGCCGTTTTAAAGAAATCCCAGGTGATACGGTCAGCCACTGTACCATCCTTAACCGTAAGCCACCATTGATAGGCTTCATCTCGCAGGAGAGATACAACCCCTTTCAACTTC
This sequence comes from Gossypium australe, assembly GCA_005393395.2. NCBI lineage: Eukaryota > Viridiplantae > Streptophyta > Magnoliopsida > Malvales > Malvaceae > Gossypium > Gossypium australe. Next base: position 93,537,405 of record CM016616.1, read on the forward strand.
TCCTCCTCCGTGAAATCCAGATCATCCATTATGCGTTCTACTGCCTCCAACCAATACTCAGCTGAACTTGGGGCTACACAAAAAATTCCCCTAAACACTTCTGCCCCGTTGGCCCTAAGTCGCTCCGGCACAGATTTCCGGGCTCCTGTGCCCATACCAGCCCCAGCAACCCTCTCTAAGACCCTTAACATTGCCTGAGATATCGCATCATCTCCGGCAGTCTGATCCTGAAATTCCTCCTCCACAGCTGGCATCTCGTTTCCAGAACCATGACCAGACCCTACTGGTTCCGACACCGTCCTCTTACCCCTACCACGACCACGTGGCGGACGTCCTCGACCCTTTGTACTAATTCTACCGATTCGCGTTTATCTGATTAGAAATTTTATGAATTATTAGTTTTCTTCCACTGTTTTAACCACGAACAGTCTTATGAATAATAGCTTTAAGAGTAATTCTTTCGAATTTGCATTCACCATTCAGTCTCAAGTGCTTATCCTCTAAGAAGCACATTCAATCATCAACATCCATGAACTCACGTTCATTACAGAAAAGTGTTGTTGTTGTTGTTGTTGTTTTCACTACCCAGGGGTATTTTCGTAATTTTATCCTACAGGGGTATTTTCGTAATTTTCAAAATAAGATTTCTGGGTATTTTGTAAAATAAGGGTATTTTGGTAATTTTACAACCCAGGGGTATTTCGGTAATTTTGAAATCTGGGAGTATTTCGATAATTTTGACATCCAGGGGTATTTTGGTAATTTCAAAATCTGGAGGTATTTCGGTAATTTTGACATCCAGGGTTATTTCGGTAATTAGGGTTTTTTAAAATAGGGGAACTTTGGAAAATCTAGTTACTCTTGTAAACATAGAGTTTTTGGGTAAATTTTTCATAGCTGTGAACATTTTCAAATCAAGTGTATCTTTTTTGGAAATGTACAAAACTTAGGGGTTTTTGTTTGCAACATAGGGTAGTTGGTCCCTTTCGGGTTTTAATTATGGGTTCAGCCTATGAACAAGTCCTTATAGCTAGAGTGAACAGTCACTACGCACTAGGTAAGATTCCAGCGAAGAGGAGGTGAGTCACTAGGACTGCTTAAATACCAAGCTCTCCCTGAATCCACTCCTAGACATGCGTATGCCTATTGCCACACCCTGCCATGGCTAAAGTGAACAGTGTAACACCCCTAACCCGTATCCGTCCCCGGATTTGGATTTCGAGGCATTACCGAACTAGACTCAGTTCATCACAGTCATTCCTCACCATTTATAATACAGGTTATAATTCTTTAACACTACAATCTTATACGTATTCATAATTCATTTCTTTATTAAACCAAGTACGCATATTTGAATCTCAATATTCAACAAATAACTCATGCATCTATCATTCGCTAAAATATATATATCTATATATCAAAATACGTGTCAAAACATCTAAATCATTAGTCGAATATCAACATATAATTTCGTAATTTATGCACACATGCATATCAAAACATATATATATACCCATAATACTCTATTAAAATCTGTTCACATATGTGAAATTAGAACATAGTAATAGTAGAACCGAATATGCTCATAATGCTATTGTAACATACGCATGAATCCTAGAAACAAAAGACATATCAAACTATGAATATCAACTAAATATTATCTTACTTAATTTATGAGATCTTGTGACTATGCTAATTCACAAGCGGTGCATAATATTCTAAGTAGAGAAATCCACACGACATAATATGCATACCTATACATATGTACATATTACACATAAATGATTATTTCCATATAACCACATACACTTGAAATGTCTTAAAGCTACACTCATTTTACCATAGCCACATTTATCTTCCAAGCATAATATGCACGCATCTTATAACAAAGATTAAACAAACCATTATAGCAAACATACAAATGATGCTTAACCAAAAGAAATAGCCTTATTCGCAAGGCTATATATATATACAATTACAAAACCGAACATCATTCGTTCAAGCCATAATTCAACCTATACATGCCTTTGATTCGAAAAGTAAACTTAAGTACCAAAGAGAGTGATAGTGTACTCAACTTTCTTGATGATCCCTTGAGCCCGTAGCTGAATCAACGATCTATAAAACAGTAAGACAAACACATACAGAGTAAGCTCACTAGTTTAGTAAGTCTTAAGTTAATGGTAGTACAACGTTCACACACTTATACATTTTTAATTGTTACCATTGACATTGAAAAATAAACATTTCAATACACAAATTCATACAAGGCCGAATACCACAGTTCATTAACTTAATTAATTTCACTTCTTTACCATAAATTTGTATCTTATCAAAATACAAGGTATATGTATTACATTAATCACATTGCTTCAAATCATATAAATACACCATTCACATCGTCTATATTATCCCATTCAAAAATCTTATCACTTTAAACAGTTCTATTCATAATCGAATTTACCAAAGTATTATATTCAAACTCAACTTCAATCACATACTACTCATACACTTCGGTCATAAGCTCAATTGCACATAACACCATCCCTATCTTATTATTCAAATTCAAGTAGTATTAAACATAACTTACCTTACTCTCGGTACATGTAAAGGGACTTATGCTTACCCGAGCATTTACCCGATACACTGACTGTGTTTCTCATTGAATAATTTAAGTTTTCTCCATTTAAAATGCGTCACCGGCATCAAGCCTGCTAGGCATCACAGCCCTATATATATATATATATATATATATATAACACCGGCACAAGGGCTGTTAGGCACAAAGCCTGATATATAACACCGGCACAAGGCCTGCTAGGTTTAAAGCCCGAATTAAGTCACCGGCACTAGGCCTGCTAGGCTTAAAGCCCAAGATATCAACATTTTCAACATTCCAATGCACATTTCACTAATATCACAACCACTTATATCACTTAAATTTCATAATTCTATCACATTCCAAATTCAACTAAGCTTATTCACATTTCACAAATAAAATCATTAAGTCATTGTATAACCCGCATATCATATCGATTATACACATTCACATTGTATTAACAAAACATATCCAATTTAATGTAATATCTTTACATTCGGCTATCACATAAAATATGCCCAAATTTATCAAACATTGTCATTAAACACATTCATAATTCATTCTTTAATATAATCCAGCTTAAGGACTTACCTCGACTGTCAATAAACCGTGTAAATCGGCTATTCGAGAACCTTCGTCTTTCCCCGATCCAAATCTGTTTTTCTTTGTTATTGATCTATGCACATTAAAATTTATCTCATTCAAGTACATTTCATTTCAATTTAATCCCAAAACACATAAACATGCAATTTACTATTTTACCCTTAAGGTTTCACATTTTTATTATTTAGTCCAAATTACACAAAACACAAAATACGCACAATTTGCCAAGGTTATACCAGGGCCGAATATTCCTAGGGACTTTACAAGCCCTCTCATTTCATTTATTTTGCATTTTAGCCCTTTCAAATTTTCATTTTTACAAATTAGTCCAAAATACTCAAATTCACTAAAATTTCCAATACAAAATATACTAATTTTTAACAAATAATTAATATAAAATCATAAAATATCAAAAATCACAAGAACATAGCATTGGCCAAATATCAAACATGCTTAATTTCAGAAATTCTAACATGGGTCAGTTACTGTTTAAAGCAACGATCTCAAAAATGTAAAAATTATCGAAAACCGATTGAAAACTAACCTTAAATTTTAGCCTAGAAGTGCCGAAAATCAAAGAACCTAAAGCTTATTTCTTCCTCCACATTCGGCCATGGATGAGTGAAAAGATGATGGCTTTGTTTTTGGTTATTTTAACATATATAATAAATAAATACCAAATTACTAAACTAACCTTATAATTAAAATAACTAAACATTTTAACTTAAGGACAAACTTGTCCATGGCCGGCCACTAACATCTAAAATAGGTTATTTACCCATTATATACTTCATATTATAAAGCCATGATCAATTAAGCACATTTCACTTTAGTCTGCCACTTTTTCACTTTACGCGATTAGGTCCTTTTTATCAAATTAAGCACTCAAACGATAAAATTTTTCTACGAAACTTTCACACACATTAATTCACATATAATAAACACAAAATATAATACATTAAAATTTATTGGACTCGGATTCGTGGTCCCGAAACCACCGTTTCGATTAAGGTCAAATTCGGGCTGTTACAACTCTCCCCCTCTTAAGGATTTTCGTCCCCGAAAATCTTACCGTTAAACAAGGTTGGATATTGTTGCTTGATTGAATCCTCAGGCTCCCACGTAGCCCCTTCAACTCCATGTCTATTCCATAATACTTTCACTAATGGAATTCTTTTGTTTCTTAACTCTTTCATTTCCTGAGCTAAGATACGGATCGGTTCTTCATCATATGTCATATCGGATCGGATTTCAATCTCTAACGGTGTGATCACATGTGATGGATCTGATCTGTACTTACGAAGCATCGAAACGTGAAATACGTCATGTATCTTTTCTAACTCAGAGGGCAACTTCAATCTATAAGCAACAGGCCCAATACGTTCGATGATCTCATACGGTCCGATGAACCTTGGACTTAGTTTGCCTTTTCGACCAAATAAAAGTACATTCTTCCACGGAGAAACTTTCAGAAACACTTGATCTCCTACTTGAAATTCAACATCTTTACGCTTTAAATCAGTATAAGATTTTTGTTGGTCTGAGGCAATTTTCAAAGTATCTCTGATCACAGCCACTTTTTGTTCAGTTTCTTTGATCAAATCAACCCCGTGTATTTTGTTTTCACTGAGCTCAGTCCAATACAACGGTGTTCGACATTTGTGACCGTACAAAGCTTCGTATGGCGCCATTTTAATACTAGATTGAAAGCTATTATTATAAGGAAATTCAATCAAAGGTAGGTATCGTTCCCACGTACCTTCAAACTCGAGAATGCAACATCTCAACATGTCCTCAAGTATCTGAATAGTTCTCTCAGATTGACCGTCTGTCTGCGGATGAAAGGCTGTACTAAAATTAAGTTTAGTACCTAAAGCATCTTGTAACTTCTTCCAAAACCGCAATGTGAATCTCGGGTCTCTGTTTGAAACAATAGAATTCGGTACACCATGCAACCTCACAATCTGTGATACATACAATTCAGCAAGTTTGTCGAGCGAATAGTTCATACGAACTGGTACAAAATGAGCTGACTTGGTCAGTCTATCTGCTATAACCCAGACTGCGTCTTTCTTGGTTGGTGTTGTAGGCAAACCGGATACAAAATCCATAGTGATTCTATCCCATTTCCATTCAGGTATCAAAATCGGTTGAAGTAACCCGGAAGGCACTTGATGCTCAGCTTTTACTTGCTGACAAACTAAGCATTTCGAAACAAATTCAGATATATCTCGTTTCATGCCCGGCCACTAATAGAACTGTTTCAAATCATTATACATCTTTGTGCTACCCGGATGTATCGACATTTGACTATTATGAGCCTCATCCAATATCATCTGAATCAAGTCTGTATTTCTCGGTACACACAACCGGCCTTTATAGTTCAAACAGCCATTTTTATCGATTCAAAGCTTTGACTCTGAATCATTTTCACACTGAGCTCGTCTAGTAATCATATCTTTGTCAACTTTCTGCGCATCGCTAATTTGCTGAATAAACAATGGTCTAGCCTTCATCTCAGCTAAGATCGAACCATCACCAGACGTAACCATATATGCGTTCAACGCACGAAGAGCAAACAATGATTTTCGACTTAGTGCATCTGCAACAACGTTAGCTTTTCCCGGATGATCGTCAATTACCAATTCGTAATCTTTTATCAATTCCAACCATCTGCGCTGTCTTAAATTCAGGTCTTTTTGAGTCATCAAATACTTCAGACTTTTGTGATCCGAGTAAACATGACATATCTCGCCGAATAAGTAATAACGCCAAATCTTCAGTGTGAACACAATGGCTGTAAGCTCCAAATCATGCGTCGGGTAATTTCTTTCATACGGCTTCAATTGTCTCGAAGCGTAGGCTACTACTTTGCCTTCCTGCATCAATACGCAGCCCAAACCACTTAAGGAAGCATCAGAATACACAACAAATTCTTTACCCAATTCAGGCTGAGCTAACACTGGAGCTTCCGTCAAAAGGGCTTTCAACTGATCGAAACTTTTCTGACAATTTTTCGACCACTCAAACTTGACATCTTTCTGTAGTAGCTTTGTCAAAGGTGTAGCTATCATAGAAAAACCTTTCACAAACCGTCTGTAGTAGCCCGCAAGTCCCAGAAAACTTCGAATTTAGGAAACATTTTTCGGTGGCTTCCAATCAAGTATAGCCGAGATTTTGTTCGGATCAACTCGAATACCTGATGCTGAAACAACATGTCCCAAAAAGCTGACCTCTTTCATCCAGAACTCACACTTACTAAACTTCGCATACAACTGCTGATTTCGCAAAGTTTGTAACACTAATCTCAAATGCTCGGCATGCTCGATTTCATCTTTGGAGCAGATCAGTATATCATCAATAAACACTACTACAAACCAATCCAAAAACTGTCTGAAAACCTGATTCATCAAATCCATAAAAACAACAGGTACATTAGTAAGCCCAAAAGGCATAACCAAAAACTTAAAATGTCCGTACCACATCCGGAATGCAGTCTTAGGCACATCAGAACCTCTGACTCGCAGTTGATAATAACCCGATCTCAGATCAATCTTTGAAAACACTGAAGCCCCTTTCAACTGATCAAACAAGTCATCAATCCGAGGTAACAGGTACTTATTCTTTATTGTCACTTTATTTAACTGTCGATAATCAATACACATTCGCATAGTCCCATCTTTCTTTTTCACAAATAGAACCGGTGCACCCCACGGTGAGAAACTCGGTCGCGCAAAGCTCCTGTCTGTCAACTCTTGCAACTGTGCTTTCAACTCTTTCAACTCAGTAGGTGCCATTCGATACAGAGCTATCGAAATCAGAGTCGTCCCTGAAACTAGTTCAATGCCAAACTCAATCTCTCGTATTGGTGGTAAACCCGGTAATTCTTCAGGAAACACATCTGGGTATTCACACGCAACTGGTACTGATTCAATCTGCTTTTTAGATACTTTATTATCCAACACATAGGCCAAATAAGCTTCACACCCCTTTTTTCACATATTTTCGGGCTAACATCGAGGATATTACTGTAGGCAACCAACTCAAATTATTAGATTCAACCCGGATGATCTCACCGTTTAGGCATCTCAAATCAATGATCTTTCTTTTACATTTCACCACTGCATCATACAAAGTTAGCCAGTCCATTCCCAGAATTATATCAAACTCGTCGAAAGGCAATAACATTAAATCAGCTGGGAAGCAAGAATCCTGAATCATCAATGGGCAACCTTTACACACTTTATCAACTATTACACAACGACCCAAAGGGCTGGACACGCGGATCGCAAACTCAGTAGACTCAACAGGTAGAGTATTACTGAATACTAAAGTTTCACACACATATGAATGAGTTGAACCAGGATCAATCAATGCAATCACAATAGTATCATAAAGTGTGAAAGTATCGGTAATAACATCTGGGGACGAAGCATCCTCTCTAGCTCGTACAGCATAAGCTCTAGCTGGTGCTCTAGCCTCGGATCGAACTGCAGTGTTCTTCGTTCCTCTCTAACTACCACCTACATTGCCTGAATGTCTGGGTGGCCTACCTCGTGCTGACGTATTGCTCGACTTAATGTTCTAAACTTTATTCTGCTCGGCTAACATCGGGCATTCCCTAATAAAATGATCTGACGATCCACATTTAAAGCAAGACCGATCACGGAATCTACAACTCCCGGAATGCCATTTACCACAATGCTTGCATTCAACTCGATTTTGTTTAGCATTACCAACACTAGCCATCGAAGTGGCTCGTGAACTCACTGGAGGTCGATCTCTTCTAGGCATGTTGGAAGTAGTCTTATGTCGACTTAAGTCATCTCTGAACTTCTTAGGCTCTGAATGGAAAGTCTTACTCGATGATCTTTTACGAGTGTCTTTAGCTTCAATTTCAGCCTTTCTTTTTTCCTTTCCGAGCTCTTCAGCTTTGCAAGCTCGCTCGACTAGTGTTTCAAACTCTTTGATTTCAAGAATGCCAACAAGCAACTTTATATCTTCATTCAATCTGTCTTCGAACCTTTTGCACATAATGGCTTCAGTTGATACACACTCTCGGGCATATCGGCTCAGTCTGACAAATTTCCGCTCATATTCAGTCACGGTCATTCGCCCCTGTTTCAATTCAAGAAATTCCTTACGTTTCTGGTCGATGAACCTCTTGCTGATATATTTCTTGCGGAATTCATTCTAGAAGAAATCCCACGTCACTTTTTCTTTCGGAACCACTGATACTAGTGTATTCCACCAGTGATATGCAGTGTCCCGAAGTAAAGATATAGCACATTTTAAACATTCATCTGGAGTGCAGGATAGCTCATCAAGTACCCGAATAGTGTTATCAAGCCACATTTCAGCTCGCTCTGCATCATCATCGTCATTGGCCTTGAATTATTCGGCCCCAAATTTCTTGATTTTATCAACGGGAGGCCTACTAGATCTCATCAGATCTATCATCGGGGGTGCTGAAGGTACCGAAGTTGGATTATTCGGGGGTGGAGGTTGTTGTACAGCCGGGTTAGCCTGAATAAACTGGGTAAACCACTCGTTCATCATCTGATAGAAGGCTTGTTTAGCCTCCCCCTCATGGCTACCAGAAACTGGTCGAGAGTCTACCGGCGCTGATTCGTGTGCACGGTCAGGTGCTACACTCTCTACATCATCCGCTACGGCTCTATCGGGATCAGTGTCCATTTACTATATAAAACACAGTTCGGAATGTCAGAAGTCACCACACTATCAATATATAACAAAGGCATGTATAGCTAGACTCACACGCGCTACGGTAGTCCTAGAATCGACTAAACCATAAGCTCTGATACCAATAAAATGTAACACCCCTAACCCGTATCCGTCGCCGGATTTGGATATTGAGGCATTACCGAACTAGACTCAGTTCATCATACTCATTCCTCACCATTTATAATACAGGTTATAATTCTTTAACACTACAATCTTATACGTATTCATAATTCATTTCTTTATTAAACCAAGTACGCATATTTGAATCTCAATATTCAACAAATAACTCATGCATCTATCATTCGCTAAAATATATATATCTATATATCAAATACGTGTCAAAACATCTAAATCATTAGTCGAATATCAACATATAATTTCGTAATTTATGCACACGTGCATATCAAAACATATATATATACCCATAATACTCTATTAAAATCTATTCACATATGTGAAATTAGAACATAGTAATAGTACAACCGAATATGCTCATAATGCTATTGTAACATACGCATGAATCCTAGAAACAAAAGACATATCAAACTATGAATATCAACTAAATATTATCTTACTTAATTTATGAGATCTTGTGACTATGCTAATTCACAAGCGGTGCATAATATTCTAAGTAGAGAAATCCACACGACATAATATGCATACCTATACATATGTACATATTACACATAAATGATTATTTCCATATAACCACATACACTTGAAATGTCTTAAAGCTACACTCATTTTACCATAGCCACATTTATCTTCCAAGCATAATATGCACGCATCTTATAACAAAGATTAAACAAACCATTATAGCAAACATACAAATGATGCTTGACCAAAAGAAATAGCCTTATTCGCAAGGCTATATATATATACAATTACAAAACCGAACATCATTCGTTCAAGCCATAATTCAACCTATACATGCCTTTGATTCGAAAAGTAAACTTAAGTACCAAAGAGAGTGATAGTGTACTCGACTTTCTTGATGATCCCTTGAGCCCGTAGCTGAATCAACGATCTATAAAACAGTAAGACAAACACATACAGAGTAAGCTCACTAGTTTAGTAAGTCTTAAGTTAATGGTAGTACAACGTTCACACACTTATACATTTTTAATTGTTACCATTGACATTGAAAAATAAACATTTCAATACACAAATTCATACAAGGCCGAATACCACAGTTCATTAACTTAATTAATTTCACTTCTTTACCATAAATTTGTATCTTATCAAAATACAAGGTATATGTATTACATTAATCACATTGCTTCAAATCATATAAATACACCATTCACATCGTCTATATTATCCCATTCAAAAATCTTATCACTTTAAACAGTTCTATTCATAATCGAATTTACCAAAGTATTATTTTCAAACTCAACTTCAATCACATACTACTCATACACTTCGGCCATAAGCTCTATTGCACATAACACCATTCCTATCTTATTATTCAAATTCAAGTAGTATTAAACATAACTTACCTTACTCTCGGTACATGTAAAGGGACTTATGCTTACCCGAGCGTTTACCCGATACATTGACTGTGTTTCTCCTTGAATAATTTAAGTTTTCTCCATTTAAAACGCGTCACCAGCATCAAGCCTGCTAGGCATCACAGCCCGATATATATATATATATAACACCAGTACAAGGCCTGCTAGGCACAAAGCCTGATATATAACACCGACACAAGGCCTGCTAGGCTTAAAGCCCGAATTAAGTCACCGGCACTAGGCCTGCTAGGCTTAAAGCCCAAGATATCAACATTTTCAACATTCCAATGCACATTTCAATAATATCACAACCACTTATATCACTTAAATTTCATAATTCTATCACATTCCAAATTCAACTAAGCTTATTCACATTTCACAAATAAAATCATTAAGTCATTATATAACCCGCATATCATATCGATTATACACATTCACATTGTATTAACAAAACATATCCAATTTAATGTAATATCTTTACATTCGGCTATCACATAAAATATGCCCAAATTTATCAAACATTATCATTAAACACATTCATAATTCATTCTTTAATATAATCCAGCTTAAGGACTTACCTCGACTGTCGATAACCCGTGTAAATCGGCTATTCGAAAACCTTCGTCTTTCCCCGATCCAAATCCGTTTTTCTTTGTTCTTGATATATGCACATTAAAATTTATCTCATTCAAGTACATTTCATTTCAATTTAATCCCAAAACACATAAACATGCAATTTACTATTTTACCCCTAAGGTTTCACATTTTTACTATTTAGTCCAAATTACACAAAAACACAAAATACACACAATTTGCCAAGGTTATACCAGGGCCGAATATTCCTAGGGACTTTACAAGCCCTCTCATTACATTTATTTTGCATTTTAGCCCTTTCAAATTTTCATTTTTACAAATTAGTCCAAAATACTCAAATTCACTAAAATTTCCAATACAAAATATACTAATCTTTAACAAATAATTAATATAAAATCATAAAATATCAAAAATCACAAGAACATAGCATTGGCCAAATATCAAACATGCTTAATTTCAGAAATTCTAACATGGGTCAGTTGCTGTTCAAAGCAACGATCTCAAAAATGTAAAAATTATCGAAAACCGATTGAAAACTAACCTTAAATTTTAGCCTAGAAGTGTCGAAAATCAAAGAACCTAAAGCTTATTTCTTCCTCCACATTCGGCCATGGATGAGTGAAAAGATGATGGCTTTGTTTTTGGTTATTTTAACATATATAATAAATAAATACCAAATTACTAAACTAACCTTATAATTAAAATAACTAAACATTTTAACTTAAGGACAAACTTGTCCATGGCCGGCCACTAACATCTAAAATGGGTCATTTACCCATTATATACTTCATATTATAAAGCCATGATCAATTAAGCACATTTCACTTTAGTCTGCCACTTTTTCACTTTAGGCGATTAGGTCCTTTTTATCAAATTAAGCACTCAAACGATAAAATTTTTCTACGAAACTTTCACACACATTAATTCACATATAATAAACACAAAATATAATACATTAAAATTTACCGGACTCGGATTCGTGGTCCCCAAACCACCGTTTCGATTAAGGTCAAATTCGGGCTGTTACAAATAGTCACTATGCACCAGGTAAGATTCCAGCGAAGAGGAGGTGAGTCACTTGGACTGCTTAAATACCAAGCTCTTTCGAATCTACTTCTAGACATGCATATGCCTGTTGCCACACTTTAGTCTTGCGACTCGTTTACAGGTTTTGTTTAGTGAAATTAAGTCTTATGGGATTGAAGAGTTGTTTGTCTAAGCCTAAAGTTAATCAAGTTCTAATCTAGATAGTCTACGTCCCATAAAGCCTATTAAGCCCACATTTATATCACAATCAGGAGTTCAGAATACTTACCTGGGTGGATTGGATGCCGGTAGACTCGAAGGCCATGTCTTAAAACCAAATTTCTTTTTAAAATCCAATTTTTTTCTAAAACACTTCTAGACCCATTTCACAGCCCGAGTTTTGAACTGGGCTCTAATACCAAAATGTAACACCCCAAACCCGGCCCATGCATTTTGACCGGATCTGGCATGTCACGATTTGTACTTTGAAAACTTTTGCCTTGTTGGTTTTTGAAGTCGTAAATTAAATAGACATTATTTAAGAAAATAAGCGGCATTTTAAAAATAAAACCTTGTATTAAGTATATTTAAACCTTTGACATAATCTCATAAGTTGCAGAACATTAAAACTACTTAATTGGATAAACCTATGGGGCCTTATTACATTGATAATTCCAAAGTAAAAATAAAATAAAAGAAAACTTGTAACACCCCAAACCCGGCCCATACACTACGACCGAATTTAGAATGCCACTGCGGAAAACGTTTGAAAGATTTTGACTTAAATATAAAAACATAAAAGTTTGTTGTCGTTGATAAAACATTTCATAATTAAAATTCTAAGTAAAACTTTGATGTTACAGAATATTCGAATTTAAAACTTTAATATATGTTTTTAAGATATAAGTTGCTAAAAATAAAATCATTTACAAATAGCAATTTAATCGTCAATCCAATTAAAATAATAACAAATACTATAAGTGGCCCTTATTACAATAAGTACTTAATCAAAAATATTGAAGATATAAAATACGTAAAACAAATTTAACAACTTTTGCATGGCCACCTTTGTATCCTCTCCAACCCGGTCCAAGCACACGAATCACCTGCGGTGTTGGTAAAATTTGGGTGAGTCAAACAGACTCAGTGTGTAATTAGTCCACAAATTTCCACCCACGTGGGCTTAGCCCACAACCAAACCATATATCATATAATAAGGCAAGTTATCCACATAATTCCATATATTGGGCTTGGCCCATTATCACATTAATCCTCATGTCAAATAATCAAGACAAATAATTCACATGATTTCACTTATTGGGCTTGGCCCATATCCACATCACATATCATATAATAAGGCAATTTATCCACATGAGTCCACATATTGGGCTTGGCCCATTTCCACATTAATATTCATATCAGATAATAAGTTTATGCAAAATGCACCCAACCCAGCCTAGGGTCCATCCTCTACACACCCCGTACCCAGCCACCACACACCAGGGGATTACTTGTTTGATGACTTGTTTGATCAGTTGAAAGGGGCTTCATTGTTTTCAAAGATTGATCTGAGATCGGGTTATTATCAACTGTGAGTTAGAGATTCTGATGTGCCTAAGACTGCATTCCGAACGAGGTACGGACATTTTGAGTTTTTGGTTATGCCTTTTGGGCTTACTAATGCACCTGCTATTTTTATGGATTTGATGAATCAGGTTTTCAGACAGTTTTTGGATCAGTTTGTAGTAGTATTTATTGATGATATACTGATCTACTCCAAAGATGAAATCGAGCATGCCGAGCATTTGAGATTAGTGCTACAAACTTTGCGAAATCAGCAGTTGTATGCGAAGTTTAGTAAGTGTGAGTCCTGGATGAAAGAGGTCAGCTTTTTGGGACATGTGGTTTCAGCATCAGGTATTCGAGTTGATCCGAACAAAGTCTCAGCTATACTTGATTGGAAGCCACTGAAAAATGTTTCCGAGATTCGAAGTTTTCTGGGACTTGCGGGCTACTACAAACGGTTTGTGAAAGGTTTTTCTGTGATAGCTACACCTTTGACAAAGCTATTACAGAAAGATGTCAAGTTCGAGTGGTCGAAAAATTGTCAGAAAAGTTTCGATCAGTTGAAAGCCCTTTTGACGGAAGCTCCAGTGTTAGCTCAGCCTGAATCGGGTAAAGAATTTGTTGTGTATTCTGATGCTTCCTTAAGTGGTTTGGGCTGCGTATTGATGCAGGAAGGCAAAGTAGTAGCCTACGCTTCGAGACAATTGAAGCCGCATGAAAGAAATTACCCGACGCATGATTTAGAGCTTGCAACCATTGTGTTCGCACTGAAGATTTGGTGTCATTACTTATTCGGCGAGAAATGTCACGTTTACTCGGATCACAAAAGTTTGAAGTACTTGATGACTCAGAAAGACCTGAACTTAAGACAGCGCAGATGGTTGGAATTGCTAAAAGATTACGAATTGGTAATTGGCTATCATCCGGGAAAAGCTAACGTTGTTGCAGATGCACTAAGTAGAAAATCATTGTTTGCTCTTCGTGTGTTGAACGCACATATAGTTATGGCTGGTGATGGTTCAATCATAGCTGAGATGAAGGCTAGACCGTTGTTTATTCAGCAAATTAGTGATGCACAAACAGTTGACAAAGATATGACTTCTAGATGAGCACAGTGTGAAAATGATACAGAGTCAGAATTTCGAATTGATAAAAATGACTGTTTGAACTATAAAGGCCGATTGTGTGTACCTAGAAATGCTGACTTGATTCAGATGATATTGGATGAAGCTCATAATAGTCAAATGTCGATACATCCGGGTAGCACAAAGATGTATAATGATTTGAAACAATTCTATTGGTGGCCGGGCATGAAACGGGATATATCTGAATTTGTTTCGAAATGCTTAGTTTGTCAGCAAGTAAAAGCTGAGCATCAAGTGCCATCCGGACTACTTCAGCCAATCATGATACCTGAATGGAAATGGGATAGAATTACAATGGATTTTGTATCCGGTCTCCCTATGACACCGAGTAAGAAAGATGCCGTCTGGGTTATAGTTGATAGACTGACTAAATCAGCTCATTTTGTGCCAGTTTGTACAGACTATTCACTCGATAAACTGGTTGAATTGTACGTATCATAGATTGTGAGATTGCATGGTGTACGAGTTCCATTGTTTCAGACAAAGACCCGAGATTCGCATCGCAGTTTTGGAAGAAGTTGCAAGATGCTTTAGGTACTAAACTTCATTTTAGTATGGCCTTTCATCCGCAGTCAGACGGTCAGTCTGAGCGAACTATTCAGATACTTGAGGACATGTTGAGATGTTGCGTTCTCGAGTTTGAAGGTACGTGGGAACGATACCTACCTTTGATTGAATTTGCTTACAATAATACCTTTCAATCTAGTATCAAAATGGCGCCCTATGAAGCTTTGTATGGTTGTAAATGTCGAACACCGTTGTATTGGACTGAGCTCAGTGAAAACAAAATACACGGGGTTGATTTGATCAAAGAAACTGAACAAAAAGTGGCTGTGATCAGAGATACTTTGAAAGCTGCCTCAGACCGACAAAAGTCTTATGCTGATTTAAAACGTAAAGATGTTGAATTTCAAGTTGGAGATCGAGTATTCTTGAAAGTTTCTCCGTGGAAAAAAGTACTCCGATTTGGTCGGAAAGGCAAGCTTAGTCCGAGATTCATTGGACCTTATGAAATCACTGAACGTATTGGGCCTGTTGCTTATAGATTGAAGTTGCCCTCTGAGTTAGAAAAGATACATGACGTATTTCACGTTTCGATGCTTCGTAAGTACAGATCAGATCCGTCTCATGTGATCACACCGTCAGAGATTGAAATCCGATCCGATTTGTCATATGATGAAGAACCGATCCGTATCTTAGCTTGGGAAATGAAAGAGTTGAGAAATAAGAGGATTCCATTAGTAAAAGTATTATGGAATAGACACGGAGTTGAAGAGGCTACGTGGGAGCCTGAGGATTCAATGAGGCAGCAATATCCGAATTTGTTTAACGGTAAGATTTTCGAGGACGAAAATCCTTAAGGGGGGAGAGTTGTAACAGACTGATTTTGACCCTAATCGGAACGGTGGTTTTGGGACCACGAATCTGAGTCTGAGAAATATTTTAATATTATATTTTGAGTCTATTATATGTGAATTGATGTGTGTGAAAGTTTCGTATGAAAATTTAATCGTTTATGTGCTTAATTTAGAAAAAGGACATAATCGCGTAAAGTGTAAAAGTTGCCAACTATAGTGAAAAGTGCCTAATTGATTATGGATTTTTAATTTGGGGTATTAAAAGGGAAAATAGCCCATTTTAGGAGTAAGTGGACGGTATATGACAAACTTGTCCATGATATTATGTTATTATTAAAACATTAATAAAGGTTAAAATAGTAAATGATTAATTTTATACTATATGTTAAATAAAACATAATGGAATGGCCATTATCATCTTCTCTCTTTCTTGGCCGAATGTTGAGAAAGAGGAAAGGGTTATGTTCTTTGATTTTCGGCAATTAGAAGCTTGATTTCAAGGTTAGTTTGAATTCGGTTTTTGTTAATTTTTACGTTTTTGAGATCGTTGCTTCGAACCGTAGCTAACCCATGTTATAATTTTTGAAAATAAGCATGCTTGATATTCGGCCATTGTAGTGTTCATATGATTTTTGGTATTTGATGATTTTAAATTATAGATATGAAAAAGATTAGCATGTTTTGTATTGAAAGTTTTGGTGAAATTGAACAATTAGGGCTAATTTGCAAAAATAAAATTCTAGAGGGATCTATTTGCTAAATAAATGAAAAATATGGACTTGTATAGTCCCTAGGAGTATTCGGCCCTAAAGAATTATGTGCAAATTGTGTGTATTTTGTGTTTTGTGCAATTAGAACTAAAGTGTAAAAATGTGAAACCCTAGGGGTAAAAGGGTAATTTGCTCATTTATTGATTTGGGACTAAATTGAAATGAAATGTACTTGAATGAGCTAAATTTTAATGTGTTTAGATCAAGAACAAAGAAAAACAGATTTGGATCGGGGAAAGACGAAGGTTATTGAATAGCCGGTCTGCGCGGTCCGTCGACAGTCGAGGTAAGTCCTTAAGCTGGATTATATTAAAGAATGCATTATGAATGTATTTAATGACAATGTTTGATAAAGTTGGGTATATTTTTATGTGATAGTCGAATGTAAAGATATTACATTGAATTGGATATGTTTTATTAATACAATGTGAATGTGTATAATCGATATGATAAGCGGGTTATACAATGATATAATGATTTTATTTGTGAAAGGTGAATAAGCTTAGTTGAATTTAAAATGTGATAGAATTATGAAATTTAAGTGATATAAGTGGTTATGGTATTATTGAAATGTTCATTGAAATGTTGAAAATGTTGATATTTCGGGCTTTAAGCCTAGCAGTCCTAGTGCCGGTGACTTATTTCGGGCTCTGAGCCTAGCAGGCCTTGTGCCGGTGTTACTTATCGGGCTTTGATGCCTAGCAGGCTTGATGCCGGTGATGTGTTTTAAAAAGGAGAAACCGAAATCATTCGAGGCAAAACATAGTTAATGTATCTAGTTAAAGGCTCAGGTAAGCAAGTAAGGTATGTTATGTTTAATATTACTTGAGTCGAGATAATACTATAAGAATAGTGTTATGTACAATTGAGCTTAAGATTGATGTGGATGAGTATAATATGATTGAATGTGAGCTTAAATGTACTATTTGGGTAGTCTCGGATACAAATGGAAAGGTCAATGATGAAATAGTTGAAATTGTTTAACATATGCGTATAAGTAAATTTCGAAGAACAATGCCTAAGGTTGGTTCATGTTAATTGAAAAACAAAATGCGATGCATATGATATTACATGTATCGATGACATATAAATTAAGTGTGTGCTTGGTATTCGGCTATGTGTATTTTATCATATTGAAATTATGCTTAATATTATAAGCTTATAGGTTAAATGTTACATGTATGTTTATTACATTTATCATGGCTTGAGACTTACTAAGCTAGTGACCTTACTTTGTGCGTTTTTGCTGCTCGTTTTATAGATTTTGGTTCTGCTTTGGGCTCAAAGGATTACTGTTGAAGCCAGCCACACTATCATCTTTTTGGTACTCTTTTATTTTTAATCCACAAGATAAAGGCATGTATAGGAAATTGACAAGGGTTATGTTTGAGTTATGATCCTTGTTCATGTATATATATATTTTGGCTATGTGAATATGGTTTATATCTTTTGATGTGTGGAAATTAGGTGAATGGTTGAAATGAACAAGTGATGGTTATGTTCATGTCATGAATGTATTAGTTGTATGAAATCTTGACTAGGTTATATACGGCTAAGGTAAATGTGCTGATGATAGGTTTAATTTGGTCTTGTAACTAATGGCATTTTGAACTAGGATAATGAGTTGATGAATTATGTAGGTAATTGGTCATGTTATATAAATGATATGGATTGACTATGGGTGTTATGTTATATGTCCCTTAAATTCGGATGGAAAATGCGGAATGGTGATTATGTAATTATATATATATATATGCATTCATACAATCTATATTGAATGAGTAGTCTTGGCCATATGCTAATAATGTGTATGTTGGCATATTCGGCCCTTATAAGTGATTTGGTAAATATGGAAATTGCATTAACATGTAGTTATATTAAAAATGTAATATGCATGTTTAAATTATACTTGTGCTGGTTATGACTTAATTTTTTATTTATATATATATATTTAGTACTAGTATGTTTCATGCATTAGATACTGTTTGCTTATAGGTATAGCATTATTTAATTATATTTATATTTTATATACATGTGAATTGTCTGCTTATAATTGAATGGTTGGAATAAGATATTTATTTAAGATGCTTTTCATTAATAAAAGTTTTGACTTCCGGTAATACCCGTAACCCTAATCCGGCGACGGATATGGGTTAGGGGTGTTACATTTTGAATGTGTTTTATGAATTTTGAGAACTTTAGAGTGTAGGTGAATGCCTTAGAAATTATCAGATTTTAAGTTTAAATGGGGAGCTAAGCAAGGAGGCCTTAAGAGAAATTGTAGGGGAAACTGGACACACAAATGGGCTTGATAAAGTGGCAAAGAGGCGCCACTTAAAGCCTAGGAGGTGATGCCATAATCAGTGTAAAAGGGCTCAGGTTCGAGCAGCAAGCGAAGCAAAAAGGGGAGTTTTATTTTGCAGCAAGGAGAGTCAGAGGTGGACGGCAATGGGACACCAAGAGGATGAGCTTTAGATGTGATTAATTTCTTTTAAAAATTTGGCTAAGCTAAGGAGATAAAGAAGAGAAGTTTTAGGAGATAAAGAAGGGATTAGATAGGGGGCGGGAGAGTTGGCCGAATATGGGGCTTGGTGGATGGTATTTTCGGTTTTGGTAATAGTAGGAAGGTTGTGCCGAAATTCATTCTTTTCTCATCTTTCTCTTTGAGCTGAAAATCTCTAATTCAACCTATGTTCTTTTCTTTTCAACTCTTCAAAAGCCGAAAGTAGGATTCTCCTAACTATTGCCGATTCTCCCTAAAGCCTCATACTCTTCTTTTTCATTCTTGTTGAAGCCGAATCTCCCTGGTGTTCATCAAGCCGAATCCTTTATTTCGGTGGCCATAGCCGATTGCTCCTCTACCCTCTTGGAGCCGAATTGATCTTTTAATCAAGAGCCGAATCTCTCTGTCCCAAGCAAGGGCATTCGACTGAGTTGGTAAGAGAATAGTAGCATTTAATTTTCCTACCTCTTTCTTTTAGACTTGTCGAAATCTAGGAACTAATCCCATTAGTATTCTTTGGCCGAAACTGTGAAGGGGAATCCAAGATTTGGTTGTTGTCGACTACAAGGAGGAGATCAGTCGGGATTTCAAAATCTAAGGTAAGCAAATATGATCATAGGCCGAAGGCCATTTATTGTGTTCAAATGTTAGAATTGGATCTAACATATGCCTATAGGGATTTCGACAGTTACCACAAAGAAGTGACAATTTCAGGATTTGAGTAGTAACCAAATCGGCAACAAGGTAAGGATGTTGGTTGCGATAATCCTTCGGGATTTGATTATGTAGCTGAATGGCTTTTTGCTAAAATGCTTAGTGTTGGCCGAATGTAGGAACTACGGATCTAGAGCATTAGATCGGGAATTTTGGGATTTCTGTGAACACGTTAGTACCAGGTGTGTAACCCTTCGCTAATTCCTAATAGATCTATGGTATTACTATTATGAATGTGTTAATTGAAAGTATGAAAGATGTGGCCAAAAGTACCATTCAATGGTACAGAGTATCTAGGTACGTAAACCTACTATCACTATGTTAATAGTGCATGAACAATGAATATGACATATATGAGAAATGGTTACGAATGTGAAATAAGGTGTATGGCATGGTATTTGCATGTTTTGTGTTGTGCATGGGCATACGGGTGATTATTAAAGGGGAAGTGATCTGGTGGTTTCTACCACAATATCTGGTGACTCAGGTCACATAATCTGAATGTGGTGACTTATGTCACATATTATTATGTGGTGACTCTGTCACATTATTATCTGGTGGCTATGCCACAATTTATAAGGGCGATGTGCAAGTCGTCTGCAGCGACTGCCTTCGATGGTGTGTAGCGGATGGAGGGTCGATTTAGTAATCCCCACGGTGTGATTGGTTGGTACGGGTGATGTGTAGAGGATGGCTATCTAGGTTTGGGTTCGGGTTTGCATCATTGCTTATATTTGCTATGTATGATTTGTTATGCCTAAATCGATTGGGAATTTGTGTTAGTTGGTGCACATTGAGTCTGTTGACTCACCTCGTTGTGGGATATCATTTCAGGTGACACTCAGTGAATGGACCAGGTCAGTGGAGACTATGTGGTGGCCATGCTGAACGTTTTCGGGATTTCGAACGGTTGAATTTACGTTTTCTATTATTTTATTTTCGGGATTTCTTTGGTATTTTTCAGTTGTAATAAGGCCACTACTTAGACATTTAAATTTTTATATTTTAAGTTTTTAACTTTCATTTAGTAATCGGTATATGAATTAATCAAATGTTTTTCGCAAAACTCTAAATGTTTTATCACGTAAGTAACTACGGTTCACAACTTAAGAACCATTTCTCAAAATCGGCAACCCCACTTATTTTACAAAATATAAAACAAATGTTTTCTTAAAAATACAAACTCGAATCACATCTCACTATTTCAATACGCCAAAATACGTTTTAAAAGCCGACATGCTTTAGCAAACACAAAAACATTACAGTTTTCCAAAATGCAAATAAGATTTAGCTAAAGTTTTTCCTAAGGAACATGTCAGATCCAGTCAAGGCTCGTGGGCCGGGTTTGGAGTATTTCAGTTTGGTATCAGAGCCAGGTTTTAAACTCTCGGCCTTGGGTTTAAAGCCCACAATGTTTTCAAAATTCAGCCCAAAAAGGTTTTTGGTGAAAATTTTTGGAAAGGAGCAGGTTTTCTGGCATGGCACCCAAGTTTCCGGCCCGAAGTCCACCAGGTAAGTACCCCTAATTGTTGTGTGATTTGTATTCGTCTGTGGGTATAACGGGAACATAGATTAGTACATTAGAAGTTATTGAACCCTAGGATTAGCTTACCCCAACACAGAATTACATAACACTTTAAAGCCTAATTAAACAAACCTGTGTCTAAGTCGCCGAGTTAGGGTGTGGCAACCATTGTGCGCATGTCTAGGATTGGATTCGGTGGGAGCTTGGTATTTAAGCAGTCCTAATGACTCACCTCCTCTCTACTCGAATCCTACCTGGTGCGTAGTGACGGTTCACCCTAACCAAGAAGACTTATTCACGGGCTAAATTCAATAATTAAAACCCGAAAGGGACTAGCTACACTGTTTTATAAAAACCTTAGTTTTAAATTCACCAAATTACCCCTTTCATTTGTAGAAAAATTATTTTTGAAAATTTTTTCCAAAATATTCCCGATTTACAAAGTTACCCAAATACCCCTGTTTGTACAAAATTACTAAAATACCCTTGGAGTATAAAACTACCATATTACCCTCGACTTTTATTATAATATGCTTACTTTACAAAAATATCAAAAACCTCATTCTACAAAATACCAAGATATCCTGATTTGGAAAATTACCAAAATACCCTTATAGGACAAATTACGAAAATACCCCTGGGATTGAAACGGACGAAAATGCTTGAGTGGTGAATGTGTTATTTCTGAATTAGGATAGAAGACTTGAAATGAAAACCTTGAAATGATCGAAAGAACCACTGCTAATGCATAAAATTGTTCGCGGATAATCAGTGGAACAAAATACTAATGCATAAAATTTCTTAAACCAGATTAGATCGCGATCGTAGATATGAGTTCTAGGGGACGTGGTCGTAATGTGCGAGGGCGTGGTAGAGGCAGAATG
Organism: Gossypium australe; assembly: GCA_005393395.2. Taxonomy (NCBI): domain Eukaryota; kingdom Viridiplantae; phylum Streptophyta; class Magnoliopsida; order Malvales; family Malvaceae; genus Gossypium; species Gossypium australe. The sequence goes on from CM016616.1 coordinate 93,559,948, forward strand.
GCCGTATCGGAACCCGTGAGGTCTGGTCAAGGGTTTGAAAATGAGGTACCACCGCCTCCATCACCAGCTGTTGAGGTTGAACATCAGGATCAGACGGGGGATGATGCAGTATCGCAGGCGATGCTGCGGGTTCTTGAGAGGGTGGCTGGAGTAGGTGGAGGTATGGGAGCTCGGAAATCTGTACCCGAGCGACTCCAAGCCAATGGGGCTGAGGTATTTCGTGGTGTATCCGGTGTGGCGCCCAATACGGCTGAGTATTGGTTGGAGGCAACGGAGCGAATTATGGACGAGTTGGATCTGACTGCTGAGGAGAAATTGAAAGGAGTGGTGTCGCTGCTTTGCGATAAGTCATATCAATGGTGGCTCACAGTTCGGGATAGTGCTATAGCTGAGGATCTCACTGGGAGTATTTTAAGGCGGCGTATCAGAAGAAGTATGTTGGGACGAGCTATATTGATGCGCAGAGGAAGGCATTTCTGAGGCTAGTTCAGGGGAATAAGTTCGTAGCGGAATACGTGGCGGAATTTTTAAGGTTGAGACGGTATGTTTGAGGAATCATGGCTACGGAGCATGAGCGATGTGTTCGGTTTGAGGACGGACTGAGGGATGACCTGAGGTTGTTGATAGCTCCCCAGCAGGAGCGGGAGTTTGCCGTGTTGGTAGAAAAGGCTAAGGTTGCCGAAGGGATTAAGGACTCTGTAAGGCAGAACACGGATCGAAATAAGCAAAAGAGAGGTTTTGGATCGTCAGGGTCATCTGGGAATGTTCAAAAGAGACACAGAGTTGATGGGCCGCGAGGTTAGCAAGTTGTGACAGGAGGGCAGTATCGTACTTGTACTCAGTGTGGAAAGATGCACCTAGGAGAGTGTTGGAAGAAGACAGGGGGATGTTTTAAGTGTGGGTCCAAGGATCACATGATTAGGGATTGTCCTATGAAAACAGATGGGAGCCGACCAGCAGGCCAGGGTTCTAATCAGGCTGGAAGAGGTGGACAGCAGCCTCAGCGGGGTCGAGGTTCGAATGGCAGAGGTAATGGTGCTGGAAGAGGACGGGGAACACCGGGCAGAGGTGTTGGTAATACAGAAGCAAGACAGCCGAGTCTGGTGTATGCAGTTCGCCGGAGGGAGGATTGGGACGCACCGGACGTCATAACCGGTATGTTCCTTATAGCTGAGAAGCCTTATTTTGCTTTAATTGATGTTGGCTCGACCCACTCTTATGTTGCATGTAGAGTAGTTGAAACACTAGGCATAGCCTCTGAACTGTCTGATAGGGAGATGACTGTAGTGAGCCCGTTAGGTCAAACTGTAGCGGTGAATAAGAAATTTCGGAAAGTACCTCTAGAGATTTAGGGAGTGGTATTTCCTGTCGACTTGATGGAACTACCCTTCGGAGAATTTGATCTCATTCTTGGCATGGACTGGCTAGTGGAACATCGGGCTATATTGGATTACGCGGCTAAGCGAATGGAGTTAAGGACGCCGGAGGATGAGGCGATAATTATGATAGGGGAAAGAAGAAACTACTTGTCTAATGTAGTCTCTGCATTAAAGGCTGGTAAGATGGTTCGGAAAGGGTGCAAGGCATTTTTGACCTTTGTTAGTGCGTTGGATGCAAAAGAAGGGGGAGTTAGTGGAGTTAGAATAGTAAGGAAATTTGTGGATGTCTTCCCGAAGGAATTACCTGGAATACCCCCAGACAGGGAGGTGGAGTTTGGAATCGACTTGCTACCTGGTACAGCTCCTGTGTCAATTGCTCCGTATAGAATGGCACCAAAGGAGTTGGTTGAGCTCAAGGCTCAGATCCAAGAGTTGCTTGATCGTGGGTTTATTCGAGCCAGTGTGTCTCCATGGGGAGCACCGGTCTTGTTTGTGAAGAAGAAGGACGGGACTATGCGTATGTGCATAGATTATCTTCAGTTGAATAAGCTGACCATCAAGAACAAGTACCCTTTGCCAAGGATAGATGACTTGTTCGATTAGCTGAAGGGGGCAGCAGTATTCTCAAAGATAGATCTAAGGTCCGGATATTATCAGCTTAAGGTGAAAGAAGCAGATATCCATAAGACGGCTTTCCGGACAAGGTACGGGCATTATGAGTTCTTAGTAATGCCATTCGGATTGACGAATGCCCCAGCCGCATTCATGGATATGATGAACCGGGTTTTTCAACCTTACTTGGATCGGTTCGTCGTTATGTTCATAGACGACATCCTGGTGTATTCCAAGTCTGAGGAAGAACATGATAAGCACCTCCGGGTGGTGTTGCAAGTGTTAAGAGAGAAGAAGCTTTATGCCAAATTCAGCAAGTGTGAATTTTGGCTTAAGGAGGTCGCATTCTTAGGACATGTGGTGTCTGCAGAAGGGATAAGGGTGGATCCTCGAAAGATTGAGGCGGTGTTAGATTGGAAGCCACCTAAGTCTGTGGCTGAGGTTAGCAGTTTCTTGGGGTTAGCAGGCTATTATAGAAGGTTCGTAGAAGGGTTTTCGTCGATAGCTACACCTTTGACGAAGTTGCTAAGGAAGGAGGTACCTTTTGTATGGACAGATAAGCAACAGGAGAGCTTTGAGAAGCTTAAGACGATTTTGACTGAAGCTCCAGTTTTGATTCAGCCTGAGGCAGGGAAGGATTTCACAGTGTATTGTGACGCCTCTCACATAGGATTAGGATGTGTTTTGATGCAAGACGGGAAAGTAGTCGCTTATGCCTCTCGACAATTGAGGCCACATGACGTTAATTACCCGACGCATGATTTGGAACTGGCGGCGGTGGTTTTTGCTCTTAAGGTATGGAGGCATTATCTATACGGAGAAAAGTCAGTGATCTACACAGACCACAAGAGTCTTAAGTATCTGCTGACTCAGAAAGAGCTGAACCTGAGACAGCGAAGGTGGGTGGAGTTATTGAAAGACTACGATTGTTCTATAGAGTATCACCCGGGCAAGGCAAATGTAGTGGCGGATGCCCTAAGTCGGAAGGTTGTGTCGGATCTAAGGGCGGTGTTCGCACATCTTAGCTTGTACGACAATGGAAGTTTGCTGCAGAGTTACAGGTCAAGCCGTCATGGTTGAATGAGGTGAAAGAAGGACAGTGGGCAGATGATGATTTAAGTGCTAAGCTGCGGCAAGTGCAAAATGGGGAGCTGGAGGATTATGGTGTTAATAGCGATGGAGTTTTGTGTTTCAAAGGTAAGGTCTGTATGCCTAAGGATAGGGAGTTGAGGCAGAGAATTCTTCAGGAATCACATTGTAGCCCTTATGCTATGCATCCTGGAGGTAGTAAGTTATACAGAGATCTTAGGGAACAGTTTTGGTGGCCTAGTCTTAAGCGGGAAGTTACAGAATTTGTAGGGAAGTGCTTAACGTGTCAGCAAGTCAAGGCTGAACACCAAGTTCCGTCAGGTCTGCTTCAGCCGATAAAGATTCCACAGTGGAAGTGGGAGAGAATCACCATGGACTTCGTTAGTGGGCTTCCCCTTACGCCTACTAAGAAGGACTCGGTATGGGTGATAGTGGATCGATTGACAAAGTCCGTGCATTTCATTCCAGTGCGGGTTGACTATTCTTTGCAGAAGTTGGCAAAGTTGTATGTGGTGGAAATTGTGAGGTTCCATGGAGTGCCGGTGTCGATTATTTCGGATAGGGATCCAAGGTTTACGTCTCGGTTTTGGAAAGCACTACATCAGGCTTTAGGTACCAGATTAGACTTCAGTACGGCATTTCATCCACAGTCGGACGGTCAGTCTGAGCGAGTGATCCAAGTGTTAGAGGATATGTTAAGGGGATGTGTGATAGACTTCAGAGGAAGTTGGGAAGAATATTTGCCTTTAGCGGAATTTGCATACAATAACAGCTATCAAGCCAGTATTCGGATGGCACCATATGAAGCACTGTATGGACGGAAGTGTCGCACTCCTACGTGTTGGACAGAATTGGGGAAACGTCAAGTTTTGGGTCCAGAGATTGTGGCAGAATCCGAAGAGAAGGTTAAGGTAATTCGGGCAAGGTTGAAGGAAGCATCTGATAGGCAAAAGTCGTATGCAGATCTTAAACGGAAGGAAATAGAGTTTGCTGTGGGAGATCAGGTATTTCTAAAAGTTTCGCCTTGGAAGAAACTGATGAGATTTGATCACAAAGGGAAGCTAAGTCCCAGGTTTATAAGACCTTATCGGATATTGAAGCGAGTTGGACCAGTGGCATACCAGATAGAGTTGCCTCCGGAGTTGAAGCAGATGCACGATGTATTCCATGTTTCTATGCTACGTCATTATCGATCGGATCCATCTCATGTCGTACCAGTTGAGGAGGTGGAATTAAGGCCAGATTTGTCCTACAAGGAGGAGCCGATTCAGATTTTGGAACGAGATGTGAAAGTGTTACGGAGGAAATCAGTTCCTCTAGTCAAAGTATTATGGCGTAACCATGGATCGGAGGAAGCTTCATGGGAGCCGGAAGAGGCAATGCGACAGCAATACCCTCACTTATTTTAGCCAGGTAATTTCGAGGTCGAAAATATTTTAAGGGGGGTAGAACATTAATATCCGAGATTTAGGGCTTGTGCATTTTTGCTTAATTGTATGAAGTAGCATGCCTATGTGTGTTTTGAATGTGTTTTATGAATTTTGAGAACTTTAGAGTGTAGGTGAATGCCTTAGAAATTATCAGATTTTAAGTTTAAAGGGGGAGCTAAGCAAGGAGGCCTTAAGAGAAATTGTATGGGAAATTGGACACAGAAATGGGCTTGTTAAAGTGGCAAGGAGGCGCCACTTAAAGCCTAGGAGGTGACGCCATAATCAGTGTAAAAGGGCTCAGGTTCGAGTAGCAAGGGAAGCAAAAAGGGGAGTTTTATTTTGCAGCAAGGAGAGTCAGAGGTGGACGGTAATGGGACACCAAGGGGATGAGCTTTAGATGTGATTAATTTCTTTTAAAAATTCGGCTAAGCTAAGGAGATAAAGAAGAGATGTTTTAGGAGAAAAAGAAGGGATTAGATAGGGGGAGGGAGAGTTGGCCGAATATGGGGCTTGGTGGATGGTATTTTCGGTTTTGGTAATAGTAGGAAGGGTGTGCCGAAATTCATTCTTTTCTCATCTTTCTCTTTGAGCCGAAAATCTTTAATTCAACCTAAGCTCTTTTCTTTTCAATTCTTCAAAAGCCGAAAGTAGGATTCTCCTAACCATTGCCGATTCTCCCTAAAGCCTCATACTCTTCTTTTTCATTCTTGTTGAAACCGAATCTCCCTGGTGTTCATCAAGCCGAATCCTTTATTTTGGTGGCCATAGCCGATTGCTCCTCTACACTCTTGGAGCCGAATTGATCTTTTAATTAGGAGCTGAATCTCTCTGTCCCAATCAAGGGCATTTGACTGAGTTGGTAAGGGAATAGTAGCATTTAATTTTCCTACCTCTTTCTTTTAGACTTATCGAAATCTAGGAACTAATCCCATTAGTATTCTTTGGCCGAAACTGTAAAGGGGAATTCGGGATTTGGTTGTTGTCGACTATAAGGAGGAGATCAGTCGGGATTTCAAAATCTAAGGTAAGCAAATATGATCATAGGCCGAAGGCCATTTATTGTGTTCAAATGTTAGAATTGGATCTAACATATGCCTATAGGGATTTCGACAGTTACCACAAAGAAGTGACAATTTCGAATTTGAGTAGTAACCAAATCAGCAGCAAGGTAATGATGTTGGTTGCGATAATCCTTCGGGATTTGATTATATAGCCGAATGGCTTTTTGCGAAAATGCTTAGTGTTGGCCGAATGTAGGAACTAGGGATCTAGAGCATTAGATCGGGATTTTCGGGATTTCTGTGAACACGTTAGTACCAGGTGTGTAACTCTTCGCTAATTCCTAATAGATCTATGGTATTACTATTATGAATGTGTTAATTGAAAGTATGAAAGATGTGGCCAAAAGTACCATTCAATGGTCCAGAGTATCCAGGTACGTAAACCTACTATCACTATGTTAATAGTGCATGAACAATGAATATGACATATATGAGAAATGGTTACGAATGTGAAATAAGGTGTATGGCATGGTATTTGCATGTTTTGTGTTGTGCATGGGCATACGGGTGATTATTAAAGGGGAAGTGATCTGGTGGTTTCTACCACAATATCTGGTGACTCAGGTCACATAATCTGAATGTGGTGACTTATGTCACATATTATTATGTGGTGACTCTGTCACATTATTATCTGGTGGCTATGCCACAATTTATAAGGGCGATGTGCAAGTCGTCTGCAGCGACTGCCTTCGATGGTGTGTAGTGGATGGAGGGTCGATTTAGTAATCCCCACGGTGTGATGGGTTGGTACGGGTGATGTGTAGAGGATGGCTATCTAGGTTTGGGTTCGGGTTTGCATCATTGCTTATATTTGCTATGTATGATTTGTTATGCCTAAATCGATTGGGACTTTGTGTTAGTTGTTGCACATTGAGTCAGTTGACTCACCCCGTTGTGGGATATCTTTTTAGGTGACACTCAGTGAATGGACCGGGTCAGTGGAGACTATGTGGTGGACATGCTGAACGTTTTCGGGATTTCGAACGGTTGAATTTACGTTTTCTATTATTTTATTTTCGGGATTTCTTTGGTATTTTTCAGTTGTAATAAGGCCACTACTTAGACATTTAAATTTTTATGTTTTAAGTTTTTAACTTTCATTTAGTAATCGGTATATGAATTAATCAAATGTTTTTCGCAAAACTCTAAATGTTTTATCACCTAAGTAACTACGGTTCACAACTTAATAACCATTTCTCAAAATCGGCAATCCCACTTATTTTACAAAATATAAAACAAACGTTTTCTTAAAAATACAAACTCGAATCACATCTCACTATTTCAATACGCCAAAATATGTTTTAAAAGGCGACATGCTTTAGCAAACACAAAAACATTACAGTTTTCCAAAATGCAAACAAGATTTAGCTAAGGTTTTTCCTAAGGAACATGTCAGTCCGGTCAAGGCTCGTGGGCCGGGTTTGGGGTGTTTCACCCTACTTCAGGATGTTACACTCAGTGTGTAAATCCCAAAAACACATAAAAGGCTTGGGCCCACAAACACATTATGAGCCCTGGCCCATACATAATGGCAACAATCATAATCACATGAAAGATAATAAATGATGCAAAGCCCAACCCATCCTAGAATTCCATCCTCTACACACCAACCCGAACCAACCATCACACCTTGGGGATTTCTACAATCAACCCTCCATCCGCTACACACCATATCGACAGCTGTGCTACCTGTCATAAAGACCGAACACTATGTGACCTATGTGGCGAAGCCACCGATCGCTATGCGACCTTAAAAATATATCGACAACTGTGCTGCCTGTCATAAAGACCGAACACTATGTGACCTATGTGGCAAAGCCACCGATCGCTGTGCGACCTTCTTCCCCTTTATCATGTCAATCCCATCCCCATGCTTACATGCAAGAACATAAATATATTATCATCACAGATTATCACATACTTTTCGATACACATAGGGAGTTCTATGCTTACGTACCTGGCACCTTTGCCTAACCCTTTTAGGGTTATATTCGACTGTCTATACAGCCTCTTTTTGGCTTTTTAGCCCATAACATATATATATATAAACATACATACAGGTTTATTAGTAGTGTGTTAGAGATCTACACACCTGATTACCGATAAAACGATGCTTTCTATGTCGACGCTATCCTTAGTCGACACAACAGCTATCTCAAACGGCAGATACTGCTCGTTTCTTAAACTTAGGGATTTTCTCCTTTGCCTGATCCATATTTAATTCCATCAAAAGTCCTTATCAGAACTACTATCACAATATTTAATTGTTAATCCTCATTATAACATTAAGATCTTGTATATAATGATGAAATCTAATAGAAATCTAGGAAAATCTACTTACCTTAAAAATCTCGAAAGTGGAGACTAGCTATTTTCGGCTTTTAGATCTAATTGACCAAGCTTCCTTCAAATCTCGAATTGTCGCCCATCATAAAACCATTAAACTATTAGCTTTCGGCTTTTGCCTTTCAAAAATCGGGAATAGATCATGAGAACTAATCAAAAATCGACACTTACCTTAGCATAGGAGATTTAGATAGCACTAGAGAGAGGATTCGACAATGCCAATGGAAGATTTAAATGCCGAAAGTATAGAAGTAATTCTCAAATAGGATGAATAGAAGAAAAGACTATGGATGCTTCGGCTTTTTTAGAGAAATCGGCACAAGGAGGAAAAAGTGGAGAAGAGTTTAGGCTTTTGAAGAAATTGGAGAAAAGAAATTGGAGAGGGAGAGGCTAGGGAATTTCAGCACAATGGGAGAGGAATTTAGGGTTTTCAGTGTCAAAATCAAGGAGCTAGCCCCCCTATTTATAGATATTTCGGCACCTACTGCTAAAAACTGAAAACGCCCTTAAAATTCAAGCTAAAAGAGAGGAGAAATTCGGCACCCTCTTTGCCATGCAGTAGCCGAATTTTACACTCCTCTAGGTGATGGATTTTCGGCCATCACCTTTCTTGTAGATAAGCTCCTATCTTTTCTCCTTTTTATCTTCTTAATTATCAATTATAAAATCCATATATATCTTCCTATTTTTAAGCCTTGTAGCCATCCACCTCATTAATTCTAAATGCTTTGAAGCCTTTGAAGCCTACCGGCTCTTTGAAGCCTCAATTGGTAAGTGTTTTGAGCTCAGTTTTTGATAATTTTTACGTTTTTGTGATTGTTGCTTCGTGTTTTTTCAAAACCATGCTTAAATTTTAGAAATTGATGGTGATTGCGAGATATGTCATTGATGAATATGTGAGCTTTGTGATGATAGTTGGTGGAATATGTAAGTTTAATGTTGCGCTAACATAGTTTGTATTTGAATTTTTGGTGAAATTGAGTAATTTGGGCTAAATTGTGAAAATGAGAAATTGGAAGACTAAAATCTGAAATAAACGAAATTTCTCTGCTTCTATTAACATGGGGAAAATTTTGCTAAGCTTATGTGAGTAGTAATTCGGCTACGATTTTCGTGGACGAAAATCCCTAAAGGGGAGAGTTGTAATAGCCTGGTTTAGACCCTAGTCGGAACAGTGGTTTAAGGACCATAAATCCGAGGTTGGAAAAATATATTAATATTATTTTTGATGTTTATAATATGTGATTGAGCATGTGTGAAAATTTGGTGTGAAAATTTTGTCGTTTGTGTGTCGAATTAAGAAAAAGAACTTAATCGCATAAAATGTAAAAGTTGTGTGCTGATTGTTAAAGTGCTAAATTGCTATTGTCTTTATAATGTGGAGTCCTTATATTGAAAATTTACCCTTGGGAGCATGAATGGACGGTAATGGATATAAGTCAATGGGATTTTAATGTTAATATTAAGGGTAAAATTGGTAATTAGTATATTAATGTTAAAATAATAAAAACAAAGTTAAATGGTTGCCATTTTAGTGTTCATCAGCCGAAATAACAAAGGAAAAAGAAAGATTAAGAGAAAAATAGGGTTCGGCTCTTTGAAGCTTCAATTGGTAAGTGTTTTGAGCTCGGGTTTTGATAATTTTTACGTTTTTGTGATCGTTGCTTCGTGTTCTTTCAAACCCATACTTAAATTTTAGAAATTGATGGTGATTTTGAGATATGCCATTGATGAATATGTGAGCTTTGTGATGATAGTTGGTGGAATATGAAACTTTAATGTTGGGCTCACATAGTCTGTATTTGAATTTTTGGTGAAACTGAGTAATTTGGGCTAAATTAAGAAAATGAGAAATTGGAGGACTAAAATGTGAAATAAACGAAATTTATCTACTTCTATTAATATGGGGAAAATTCAGCTAAGCTTATGTGAGTAGTAATTCGGCTACGATTTTCGTGGACGAAAATCCCTAAATTAGGAAAGTTGTAATAGTCTGGTTTAGACCCTAGTCGGAATAGTGGTTTAAGGACCGTAAATCTGAGGTTGGAAAAATATTTTAATACTATTTTTGATGTTTATAATATGTGATTGAGCCTGTGTGAAAATTTGGTGTGAAAATTTTATCGTTTGTGTGTCGAATTAAGAAAAAGGACTTAATCGCATAAAATGTAAAGTTGTGTGCTGATTGTTAAAGTGCTACATTGCTATTGTCTTTATAATGTGGAGTCCTTAAATTGAAATTTTACCCTTGGGAGCATGAATGGACGGTAATGGATATAAGTTAATGGGATTTTATTGTTAATATTAAGGGTAAAAATGGTAATTAGTATATTAATGTTAAAATAATAAAAACTGTAACACCCCCAAACCCGGCCCATGCGTTTCGACCAGATCTGGTATGCTACGAGTTGTACATTAAAAACTTTTGCTTCGTTGGTTTTGGAAGTCGTAAGTTAATTACACCTAATTTGAATAAATAAATGACGTTTTAAAAATAAACTCCTTGGCCCATACATAAAGGCAACAACCATGATTATAAATCAAATAATAAATGATTAATAACCCAACCTCTCCTAGGTTTCCATCCTCTACACACCAGCCCGTACCAACCATCACACCTTGGGGATTTCTACAATCAACCCTCCATCCGCTACACACCATAACGACAGCCGTACTGCCTATTCCTGTTATTCAGGAATCATTAAACGTGGCATAGCCACCGATCACTATGTGACCTAACATTTACATTTGTGGGATTTCTACCACCGATCACCAAGTGACCTGTCATGCACTTCCCCTTCAATATCATAATTTCCCCCCATGCATACACATATAAAGAAGACATCATGCAGGCTTACATATATTTTGATACACATAGAGAGTTTTATGTTTACGTACCTGGCATCCATGCCTAACCCATTTAGGGTTCCATTCGACTGTCTATACAGCCTCTTTCCGACTTTTTAGCCCATAACATATATATATAAACATACATACAGGTTTAATAGTGTGTTAGAGATCTACACACCTGATTACCGATAGAACGATGCTTTCTATGTCGACGCTATCCTTAGTCGACACAACTGCTATCTGCCTAAGGTGTTGTTCAGAAGCTGGTCCACAACCAAGTGGCCAATCTCGAACGGCAGATACCGCTCGTTTCTTAAACTTAGGGATTCTCCCCTTTGCCTGATCCATATTTAATTCCATCACAAGTCCTTGTTAGAACTACTATCACAATTTATGATCGTTAATCCTCATCATAAAGGTAAGATCTTGCATATAATGAACGAATCTAGTAATACTAGGGAAAATCTTCTTACCTTAAAATCTCGAAATTGGAGACTAACGATTTTTGGCTTTTAGATCTAGACGACCAAGTTTCCTTTAAATCCCGGAATGCCGCCCAACATAGAACCATTAAACTATTAGTTTTTCGGCTTTTGCCTTTCAAAAATCGACATAGAATGTGAGAGCTTAACAGAAGTCAACACTTACCTTAACACAAGGGATTCGGCTAGCACTAGAGAGAAGATTCGACAATGCCAAAGAAAAAGATTTAAATGCTGGAAGAATAGATCTAACTCACAAATGGGATGAAGAGAGAAAAACTATGGAGATTTCGGCTTTTTAGAGAAATCGACACAAGAGGAAAAGAATGGAAAAGAGAGTGAAGGGGAGAGGTTTCAGCTTTTGAAGAAATTAAAGAAAAGAAATTGTAGAGGGAGAGGCTAAGAATTTTGGCACAAAGAATGAAGAGGAAATTAGGGTTTAAATGCCAGAATCAATGAGATATCCCCCCTATTTATAGAAATTTCGGCACCTACTGCTTAAAACCGAAAACGCCCTTCTTGATAACTAAAAGTTAAGCTAATGAAAAGGGAAAATTTGGCAGCCGTTTTCCATGAAGTAGCCAAATTCTTCACTCCTCCAGGTGATGGAATTTCGGCCATCACCTAGCCTTGTAGATAGCTCCTATCTTTTCTCCTTTTTATCTTCTATATTATCAATTATAAAATCCATATAAATTCTCCTATTTTTGAGCCTTGTTGCCGTCCACTTCACCTAACCCTAATGCTGAATTTAGCAACTTAAATTAAAAGATTTGGGCTACATGAAACTTAAATTTTGGGCCCCTAACTCTTTGTGTGTGGCGTCACCCCTTGCTCCCTTTTAAATACCGAAAATGGCCCAAAAACATGGGCTCCTTGCAGCCAAAACTTGGGCCTCTTTAACTGTTAGTAACGCCACCCTCGCAGTGTCATCCATTGCTGGGCCACAAGCCCACGTTGGTGTTTTTAACCTTAATTGCCACCCTTTTAACTCTATAATGCCCAATCAGATAATTTAACCAAGGCCTTTGCCTAGTCCTGAGCCCAATTTGGACCCCTATCACTTAGATTAACATTTTAAAAATATCCTTACACTAAACGCATAGACCCATTTACTCAGGATGTTACAAAAACAAAGTTAAATGGTGGTCATTTTAGTGTTCATCCACCGAAATAACAAAGGAAAAAGAAAGATTAAGAGAAAAATAGGGTTCGACTCTTTGAAGCCTCAATTGGTAAGTGTTTTCAGCTCGGTTTTTGATGATTTTTACGTTTTTTATGATCATTGCTTCGTGTTCTTTCAAAACCATGCTTAAATTTTAGAAATTGATGGTGATTGCGAGATATGTCATTGATGAATATGTGAGCTTTGTCATGATAGTTTATGGAATATGAAAGTTTAATGTTGGGCTAACATAGTTTGTATTTGTATTTTTGGTGAAATTGACTAATTTGGGCTAAATTGTGAAAATGAGAAATTGGAGGACTAAAATGTGAAATAAACTACATTTATCTGCTTCTATTAACATGGGGAAATTTTGGCTAAGCTTATGTGAATAATAATTCGGCTACGATTTTCGTGGACTGTAATGTAAAAGCTGTGTGCTGATTGTTAAAGTGCTTGCAATATCCGGGATTTAGGGGTTATGCGTTTTAACTTAATTGTATGTGGTAGCATGCCTATGTATGGATTGAGTGTGCTTTGGGAGTTTTAGGAACTTTAGAATGTAGGAGAATGCTTTGGAAAAAAATATTAGATTTTTAATTCTTAAAAAGGGACCTAGTCAAGATAGGCCTTAAGAAAATTTATTGGAGGATTTAGACACAAGTAACCAGTTGGCAAAATGGCAAGGGAGGCGCCACTTAGGGCCTTGGAAAGTGACGCCACAAGCAGTGTGAGGGGGGCTTAGGTTCGAATCCCATGGATGGCAATTAGGTGACTTTTATTTTTGCATTTGTATGGCATGTGTTGGTCAAACTTTAATTAAGGTAAGGTTGGACTTTTTCATTTATGGTTAGTAGACTTAAGGTTATGGTAAGCATGAATAAAGGATAGAATTGCTTGATTGTAGGGATAGAATTTCTTAAACTTTGGGAAAGTAGAGGATTACAAGGCATGTATCAAGGTGGATGCTTTGGAAATTATTTCATGGCCATTTTGACCATGAACTTGGACGGTTTGATGGATTAGGGGGGTGGCCAAAATTTTGAAGGCTGTTGGATGAGTTAGGAGTTAGTTGTGCACATCTTTCTTTTAGTCATTTTGTGTCACACAAAGCATTTCTCTCTAATATTCCTCCTCTTAGCCAAATGTATATTAGACAAAAGGTAAACCTTTTTCTTTTCTTTTGGTCATTTGAGTTTTGACCATTTCAGTTTTGAGTTGTCCTTTTTCTCCAAATCATATCTTCTTTTCTCTCTTCTTTATGACCGAAACCAAATAGCCATTTTAGACCATTTCTTTTCAACTCTTCTTTTCTCTTCATAACTCTCAATAGCCGAACCTCCATTGAACCTCCCCAAATTTCTTTGTTTCACTTTTCTTCTTCAAAGCCGAAAATATCATAGGCCGGAATCTGCTCCAATCGATTCTCTATAGTGGGTAAGAGATTTCTTTTAATCGTTTTTCTTCTATCTCTCTTGGTTGTCGAAAGTTAAAGATCTAACTCCATTCTCTCTGTTATGGCCGAACCATGAAAGGTGATATCGGGATTTCTGTAGGCTAACGTTAAAGGAGTAGTGATCTTTCGGGATTGGAGTGATCAAGGTAAGCAAGGAATATTGTGGGGCCGAAGGCCATTTCATGTGTTCTTTTGGGTTGAGCCTAATCTAACATAGTTGTGTAGGAGGGAGTTCAACAAATCGCAAGGTGCAAATCGTTTAGGCTTTGGGTTTCAGGATTTAGTCGACTGTGCCAAACAGGTGTATAGTTATCGCACTGCTCTCTTGTTGTTTGTATGTGTTGTTATATATGTGTGTGTATGATATGTGTGGTGGCCGGAAATATGGCTAAGATGGTAACTACCCATGGTGGGTAATCGGATAATCAGGTCAGTATTTAATGATATTAATCTACCTGTGATTTATGTGTAAAATTGTGGTAAGCATGTGATGTATACTCATCTTAATATTGTTTTTTCATGATACATATATATATACATGGGGTCTGGGATGTGAATATTGAAGGACAGGGTGTACATATTTATGTACGTGGTCTGATGTTAGCCTTGAGCTACATTGGCGCTTGATGTTGGCTATGTGCTTCATCAAGGTGGGGTGTTGGTTATGTGCCACATAGTGGGCGGATGATAGCTATGTGCATCACCGTGAATTGAGGATGACCTTGAGTCACCTTGTGGATACAAATATGTGGGGTCACTTAGGTGATCGGTGGCTAAGCCACGGTGTGTGCGATTTAGTAATCCCCTGGTGTGTGCGGCAGGTACGGGGGTGTGTAGCGGATGGACTCTAGGTTGGGTTGGGATTCATTTTACATGATTGATTATATGGACTGTGTGGATGTGGGCCAAGCCCATTTGTGGAGGCATGTGAAATAATTACACATTGAGTCGGTTTGACTCACCCTATTTTTTCCAAAAACAATGCAGGTGATACATGATTCTTGGACCGAGCTGGAGCGGATACGAGGTGGCCATGCAGAAGATGTTTATTTGTTTTATGCACTTTATATTTCCAGTACTTTTGGGTAAATCATTATTGTAATAAGGCCACTTAAAGTATTTTGGGGATTTTATTATGTTTACGTTGGATTAATTATCGAGCTAATAACTAGGAATGTTTTCTTTCAAGCAATTTATATCTTAAAAACTTATATTGAAGTTTTAAATCCGGGAATTTGTAACAACATAGTTTTGCTTAGAATTTTAAATATACCATGTTTTATAAATGACGGAAAATTATTAAGTTTTCACCTTATGTCAAATTCTTTTCAAACTTTTTCCTCAGTAGCATTCTAAATTCGGCCGTGGTGTTTGGGCCGGGTTTGGGGGTGTTACAAAGCAATAAGAAGAAAATGTTTTTTTTTTTGCGTTGCTTTGAGAGTTAGTTTTTATTTTTTAAAAAAACTAACAGAGAGTCTTCCTTTTAAAACACTTCTTTTCATGTTTAGTTCTTCCAACATTCAACCACCTGACCACACGGCCGTGTGACCCATACAGTGTGAATTTTTCCAGCTTTTTCCTTAAGGTTTCATATGTTCCCGATTTAGTCCCGAATCATTTTTAAAGTGTTTTTAAGGCCTTGATGACTTGATTAAGGGATGATATGCATGTGTTTGAATGAATTATGCTATGATTTATCTAATGTTTGGAAATGAATGTTTTAAGTTACGGTTTTAAGGTAATGCTTTACAACCCTATTTTAGCGACAAATACAGGTAAGAGGTGTTACATTTAGATGTAGTCTATTCTCGGACAGAATTTAACATGGATAAAGTCTAGAAATACATGCCACTTGACTAACCAATGATAGTCTGACAGCTTTTGATTATTTTTCAAATGTTCTTATATAGATAAAAAATGTCGCTGAGATCCAATAGCGCATGTTCTGATGAGGTAGAAAGTTTTATTCCACCTACTAATGAGGAAAGTATGCGGAATGAACCTGGACCGCAAGAATCTAGAGAAGTAGCACCTGATGCATTTCTTGTATGATGCATGACATGTATGATGTGTACTTAAAGGTAAACTCTACTGTTCGAGAACCTCAATCTCCTCACCCTCAAGGTTCGAGTAAGCAACTTGTTCATAGAGTGGCCATTGATAAAGTTAGAAAGTATGGAGCCAGTGAATTTTGTGGTAATGTGAGTGATGACCCAAACAAGGCTGAATTTTGGTTAGAACATACTTAAAGGGTGCTTGACGAAATGTTGTGCTCTCCTGAAGATTGTTTACGGTGTACGGTATCGTTGTTAAAGGAGGAAGCATTTCAATGGTGGTCCACATTAACAGTAGTTGTGCAGAAAGAAAGAATCAACTTGGACTTCTTTAAGTCTGAATTTTGAAAGAAGTATATTAGTAAGCCCTATCTGGAACATAAGAAGAAGGAATTTCCTGAGTTGAAGCAAGGAAGTAGAACAGTCACAGAATATGAGAGACAGTTGGTTCAGCTTGGCAAATATGGTCGTGAAATAGTGCCTACTAAAGAAGATATGTGTGTATGTTTTGAGGATGGATTGAAAGATGATATCAAAATGTTAGTTGGAGCTTTGGAAATTTGTGACTTTGTGGTTTTGTCTGATCAAACCCAGAAAATGGAGGAGATCTGCGAAAGTAAAAGGCAGAATGAAGGAAAAAGACGCGTATTCTGCAAACATGATGGGTCTAAAGCTTTCTCGAGGTCTCCACAAGACAAGATGTAACACCCCAAACCCTGTCTGAACACTACGACCAGATCTGGTATGTCATAGGGAAATGTTGTTTAGAAGAGAACTTTGAAATTTGATGAAAAACCCGTAAGTTTGAAGCTTCTGTTTTAGGTGAGGTTTTCGGTAAACAGTGGTTTGTAGCTTAAGAAAAATTTACCGAGTTTAACTAATCGCTAATTTGTTATCTTTGTTAGCATTTGAGAAAAACAGTTGTTTTACGTTTCTTATGTTTTGAAAGCTCCATTTTAACAATCATGTTTAAAACGTATGACAGTGTCATGTCATAACAAAATATAAAATGTTAAAAACCAAGTAGTAATTTAAGAGGCCTTATTACAATTTACTAAAATCAACTAAAATCCCCAAATTAAAACATTTTTAAGAAAGAAACTGGGTTTAAGGAAATCATCATGCTATGGCCTCCATCCATGAGTCCGCCTCGGCTCTCAAGTCCACGTCTTGCTGATCACCTGCAAGGTGAAGCAGAGGGGGTGAGTCACCAAGACTCATTGTGTAAATTCCCCCCTTTAAGTCACATATTGGACCTTAGCCCACTTATAAGCAGCACACAGAAAAATATAATGCAATGTACCCAGCCCAACCTAGATTTTCCATCCTCTACACACCGCCCGTACCAGCCCATCACACTGTGGGGATTTCTACAATCAACCCTCCATCCGCTACACTCCTTATGTGGCACCTAGCCACTGGTGACAGAGTCACAAAATATAATATGTGGGGCCAACCCACTTGTGGTACCAAACCACTAGTGACAATCCCTACTAGTCATGCATGTGGGGCCAACCCATTGTGGTACCGAACCACTGGGACAAGTCACGACATCATATGTATGTGGTACCAAACCACTGGTGGTTCCAAACCACTAAGACTTAGTCACGGAATCAAGATTGTGGGGCCAACCCACTTGTGGTACCAAACCAGTAGTGACAGTCTTAAGCACTTCCCCTTTACACAACATATCCAACCCATGCATAACTTATGTAATCCAAATGAAAATATCATGCTATTTAAATGAACAATATCATTATGGCATACATGTATTAACTCATACATAGCAACAAGGTACTTACCTGGTATTTAACCATACCTATATAGGCATAACGACTAGTCATCTAGTCACTTCGGCTTTTCAGCCCCAAACGATTAGTATCACATATTAATATTAAAGTGTGAAGTTTTAAACACCTGATTACACGCAGCACTATGCTATCTACGTCGACACTATCACTAGTAGAAACCACTGCTATCCGCCTACTATTCTGCTCAGGAGCTGGCCCGCAACCTGGTGGCCAATCTCGAAAAGCAGACACCGCGTGCTTCTTGAACTTAGGGGCTAGGATCATGAGTCCAACCCCTCCCCTCGCTTGGCTGACATTTGAATCCATGAAAAAGACCTTGGTCACTAGACCAGGTTAAGGTATTGAAATCGAAACAAATGAAAACAGATGCTCAAAGGGCTAAGGTTCCTTACCTAGATCGACAAATCCCAAAGATTAGAAAGACTTGAATCCTGCATCGATCGAGTACCTAAGTTAACTGGAATTGATTATCCCTTAACCCCCTCCAATGGGCCAAGAATTAAAGAATTCGATTACTGCCTTCGGCACTCAAAGAAAAGATGATTGAAACGAAGAGAAAACACTTACCACAAACTTTAGAGAAACCCAATGTAACATCCTGAATTTTTGGGCCTATGCGTTTAATGGGTGGATATGTTTAATGTGTTAATCTAAGTGTTAGGGGTCCAAATTGGGCTCAGGCTTAGGTAGAGGCCTTGATTAAAATTATCTGTTTGGGCATTATAGGGTTTAAAAGGTAGTATCTGTGTTTAAAATACCAAAGTGGGCTTGTGGCCCAATATTAGGAGGTGACGCCTCACAAGGGAGTAAGGGGCCTAAATTTAAGTTTCATGGAGCCCAATTATTTTAATTTAAGTTAGCTAATTTTTGGCATTAGGGTTAGGTGGAGTGGATGGCAACAAGGCTCAAAAATAGGAGGATTTATGTGAATAGGATAATGTAGATATTATAGTTGATAATATGGAAGATAAAAAGAGAAAAGATAGGAGCTATCTGCAAGGCTAGGTGTTGGCCGAAATTCCATCACCTAGAGGAGGGAAGAAATCGGTTTCTTTATGGCAAAGTGGTGCCAAATTTTCTCTTTTTATTTGCTTAATTTTTAGTTATCAGGAAGGGCACTTTCGTTTTTTCATAGGTAAGTGCCGAAATTTCTATAAATAGGGAGGGTTCTCTTCTTTATTTTTCGACAGTTAGGGTTTCCATCTTTTCTTTCTCTTCTCCTCTAAGTAGAAGCCGAAATTCCTAACCCTATTCCCTCATCTTCACTTTGATTCAAAAGCCGAAACTCCATTGTTCTTTTCTCTTCTTTCTTGTAAAAGCCGAAAACTCCATTATTCTTTTCTCTTCTTTCTTCTAAAAGCCGAAAACTCCATTATTCTTTTCTCTTCTTTCTTCTAAAAGCCGAAAACTCCATTATTCTTTTCTTTTCTTTCTTTTAAAAGCCGAAAACTCCATTATTCTTTTCTCTTCTTTCTTCTAAAAGCTAAATCTCTATAGATTTCTTCGAATCATCTTCTCCTCCTGATTTTCGCAAAAAGCCGGAATCCTCTGGGAGTAGCCGAATCTTCTCTAGTAAGATCTCTTAGATCTAAAAGCCGGAAACACTAGTTCCTGAATCTCATATCACTTTTCAGGATTTCAACAACACATAGGGCAGATAGCAGCTATGTTGGCTACGGATAGCGTTGACTTAGAAAGTCTCGTTCTAACGGTAATCAGGTGTGTAGATCTCTAACACACTAATAATCTGTATGTATATATATGTGATGACTAAAAGCCGGAAAATAGGCTGTATGAACAGTCGGGTTACCCAGAAAGGGTAGGCAAAGGAAGCTAGGTATGTAACCATAGAAACTTCTCTATGTGTATCGGTGTATGTGAAAGACTGTAATCTCTTAGGTGGTATATTGTTTGATTTTGCATGAATGTATGCATGGGATGGGTTTGATATGGAAAGAGGAAGAGCATGATTGGTCACATGGTGATCGGTGGTAGAAAACCCACGTAATGAAATGTTAGGTCACATGGTGATCGGTGGTAGAAAACCCATGAAATGAAATGTTGGGTCACTTGGTGATCGGTGGTAAAAAACCACGTTAAAATTCCTGATTGATAAGGAACAGGCAGTATGGCTGTCGTTTGGTGTGTAGCAGATGGAGGGTTGATTGTAGAAATCCTCAAGGTGTGATGGTTGGTACGGGTTGGTGTGTAGAGGATGGATTTCTAGGTTTGGGTTAGGCCATTCATCATTTATTATTTATCATGTAATTATGATTGTTGCCATTGTGTATGGGCTAAGGCCCATAATGTGTTTGTGGGCCCAAGCCTTTTATGTGTTTTCGGGATTTACACCCCAAACCCGGCCCAAACACCACTACCGGATTTGGCATGTCACTAAGTAGATTTAGTAAAACATGTCACATTTTTGGAAAAATATTTGTCGAGTTTAAACATTCACACCGAAAAACTTAATAATTTGGTAATTAATATAAGATATAAATTTTTATAAGATGCCTTTATGAATTAAAACCGAAATTTAGTACATGCCTTAGTTTTAATTTTTTATCGAATAATTCAAGTGTCTAAAAGTAAACCCAGAAACCGGAAATATAAAACTAATGGCCCATGGCCTTATTACAACGAAATATAAAACCCATTTAATAAAAATGTTAAGAATAAATAACTAAGTAAAATCTTCTGCTGAATCAAAATAATCTCTTGCATGGCCACCTTGCGCTCCTTTCCAGCTCGGTCCGATGCACTAGGTGCTACCTGAAATTGTTAAATAATAGGGTGAGTCGCAAGACTCAGTGTGCAACCTTCATGCACCATTAGATTTGGGCCTTAACCCCATAGAACATATAACAGAATATAATATATCAAAAAATATGCAAAGCCCAACCCAAATCCTAGGTTTCCATCCGCAACACGCCACCCTTACCTGCCAGTCACACCATTGGGGATTTCTACAATCAACCCACACCGCTACACACTATTGATAGCAGTCACGCTGCTCATCGTCTGGTCATGGGCGTAGCCACTACAACAGGTCATGGCAAAAGCCACTACAATAGGTCACGGCAGAAGCCGCTACAACAGGTCACGGCAGATGCCGCTACAACAGAACACTTCCCCTTTCAATAAATCCAACCTCATGCAATCACAGAAAACAGCATACTTATCACATATGTCATCTTAACAGGAACATTCACTTAGGAATGACAGAGATCACTAACCTGGTGATTCGCTTTTACCCTCATTGGGTTTCAATCATTATGCCGGGATTTCGGCATTTATCAGAATATAACAGATTAATAAACATATTTTAACAGGCAATCTAAATGGTGTGGAAGTGTTACACATCTGATATCACGTTGTTTTACTCCCTTAATTAAATCCTTACTATCTGGATCTACAACCCTTAGTCTAAAACCTTGCTCAAAAGTCGAAAGAATACGAAGATTTGGGCTCCCCTACATTCAGCCAAGGGTTAATAAATACCCAAATTTACACGTTAAAAATCAATAGATCTCCTTACCTTGAAATCCCGAAAGTAAAACGATTCGAGTGTTACTGAACTCTATCTTAGAGATCTAAGCGAGTGACTCCCCTTCAAATCCCGGAATGCCACAAATAAGGGAAAAACTTAAGATTAGTTCCATATAGCCAGTCGGCTAAAGTCCCTAAAAAGCCGGAAAAGATTTAAATCTTACGAATCAATACTTACCTTTAGTTTCCTTCGAGATTTGGCACAAGCAGATACCCCAGAGAGAATTCGGCAAACACAGGAGATGAGATCTAAGGATTTCGGCTTTTATGGAAATCCCAAAAAAGATGAATTGATGCGTTTTCGACTTTTAGAAGAAAGAAGAGAAAATAATAATGGAGTTTTCGGCTTTTACAAGAAAGAAGAGAAAAGAACAATGGAGTTTCGGCTTTTGAATCAAAGTGAAGATGAGGGAATAGGGTTAGGAATTTCGGCTTCTACTTAGAGGAGAAGAGAAAGAAAAGATGGAAACCCTAAATGCCGAAAAATAAAGAAGAGAACCCTCCCTATTTATAGAAATTTCGGCACTTACCTATGAAAAACCGAAAGTGCCCTTCCTGATAACTAAAAATTAAGCAGATAAAAAGGGAAAATTCGGCACCCCTTTGCCATAAAGAAACCGATTTCTTCCCTCCTTTAGGTGATGGAATTTCGACCAACACCTCACCTTGCAGATAGCTCCTACCTTTTCTCTTTTTATCTTCCATATTATCAACTATAATATCTACATTATCCCATTCACATAAATCCTCCTATTTTTGAGCCTTGTTGCCATCCACTCCACCTAACCCTAATGCCAAAAATTAGCTAACTTAAATTAAAATAATTGGGCTCCATGAAATTTAAATTTGGGCCCATTACTCCCTTGTGTGGTGTCACCTCCTAATATTGGGCCACAAGCCCACTTTGGTATTTTAAACACAGATACTACCTTTTAAACCTTATAATGCCCAAACAGATAATTTTAATCAAGGCCTCTACCTAAGCCTGAGCCCAATTTGGACCCCTAACACTTAGATTAACACATTAAACATATCCACCCATTAAACGCATAGGCCCAAAAATTCAGGATGTTACAATTTTAAGGAGGGTAGAATTGTAACACCCTGAAATTGGGCCTAGAATATGTGGGTTCGTGTGTCAAGAGAATGGATTTTGTCGTTAAAAAAAAACTTGTAATTATTGTTTGGATTTAGATTAATGTGTAATTATTGTATACTAATTTTTCCTCCCTTTTAAATATATTAACTGAATTATAATAAAATTTAATGTGGCATAATATTAAACTCTATGTAGTCAATTTATGCATCAATTTATCAAATATTTTCCATAATTTTATCCTTGTCATATAATTAATTATTTTATTTATGATATCAGTGTGATGAACGAAGTTATAATTTAGAAATATTAATTTTTCTATTATTCTCGATTTAATTTTTATATTTTAATATAATTTAGTTCTTATATTTTTTATAATATTAATTTCTATCGTTAAATTTTCGTTAATATACAATATGAGTATATATAATTTGAATGTACTAAAAAAATTAATATGTGGTTTATACTAAAATAAGATATGGTCAATTTTTAATTGACCCCTAGATTATGCTAAAATTTGGGGATTTGATTTATATGCTTTACTTTTTTTTTACATAGTTTGTCCCTCAACTTTTATAATGTCACTAATACATTTAAATAGTTAATTTTTCTTAAAAATATTATTCAAACAGAAACAAATTATTTTATCATGAAAAGTTTGAATGGACATTTTCTTTTAAAAAAATTTATTATTATTGCATGTTTAATTTTTAGGAGGTTTAGGAAGGGTTGGTAGTGTTGAAAAAGTCCTAGGCTCGATCTAAGGCTTTAGCAAAAATGTTGTTTTTTTAGGGAGGTTGGTGGTAGTCATAAGGCTTTTAAAATATTGTTGGGTTAAAAGATATCACAAAGAAGTAGGTGGTCCGGTGGCTTGGGGCGTTTGGAATAAGCTGGTGGTCAGAGGTTCAAGTCCTGGACTTGGCAAAAAAATTTTTATTGCGCATAAGTGGTATGAAGGCCAGAGTTTAGGCCTTATAAATAGTTGGGACTGTTTCATGACATAAGGAAACGCCTGGCCCAGTGGCAAAGGCATTAGGAGTAGTAGGGGAGCATGGTTCTAGCCGCGATGCGCGCTAAATGTTTGTTTTTTTAAGTAAACCTGGAGCACGGAATAAAGGTTGATAAATAATTAGGGAGGAAATATGACTCAAATAAAATAAGTGGCGCAGTGGCAAGGGACGTGCCTCATAGTGAAAAGGTCGGAGGTTCGAATCTGGGTGTTGGTTAATATTTTTGGATTTCTTTGGATGATTCGGTCGCTGGAAAGTATGTAACATCCCCAAACCCGGCCCATTCACTACGACCGAGTCTGGTTATGTTAGTGAAAATACCTTTCTTTACTTAGAACTTAAAGCATGAAAATTTTTGTTATTAAAAATAATTCATATTAAAATTTTAGAAAAAAAAAAATATATATATAAATACTTTGATTAAAAGATTGCTATAATAAAAATCGTTTTCACATAGTAATATATTTTAAGAAAAACATAATATATAATAATATCAACAAAATAGCAATAACAATAGTAACAATAATATAAAGTACTTTAAACCAAAGGGCCCTTATTACATCAAATAAAATTCCAAAATACTGATAATATAAAATAATTAAATAAAGTAAAACATCTTCGGCATGAAAATCCCCTTCTGCATGGGCCACCTTGTATCCACTCCAACCCGGTCCGATCAACTTGTCACCTGCGATGTTTAAAAATAATTGGGTGAGTCATAGTGACTCAGTGTGTAAGTTAACCACTGAAATCCACCCACATGCTAGCCACATAATATCTCAATTATCAAATGCAACAAGTAATGTATATTCATTTTAACAATTACCACAATCTGGGCTTGGCCCACATTCAAATCATACTCAAATACTGGGCTAGGCCCATTCCTCAATAAACCACATATCAACTGGGCTTGGCCCATCTCCACGTATGTTCCCAAAACATACCTATCCACATGTCATATTGGGCTTAGCCCATTACCATATCTTTTCATAAATGAAATAATGCAATCATGAAACCCAACCCAAGCCTAGGGTCCATCCACTACACACCCCCTGATCCAGCCTACCACACACCAGGGGACTAACGAGTCACCCTCTCCTTTTCCCTCCAAAAAGGCAACCAATGCCATCCACGATGGAGCACATAGCAACCCATCAAGCCACAATATGGCATAAAGCCGATATCAATCAAGGTAACCACGCGAACTAAATCGCAAAGATCCACAACGCGACCTCAGTCAGCGCCAATCCACGATGTAGCACAAAGCTGACATCAACCACGTACTCGAAGTACACCCGTACCTTCTTTTCATAACCCACCCATGCACATGCCACATAAAATATAATCGTGATAATGCATGCACATGCTTATTAATATCCATAAACATACTCATAAACAAATAATCACATTGCAACAGGTCCGATACTAACCTGATCATCGCTATACCCTTTAGGGGTATATATGGCACACTTATTACTGCACTTGTTAGTAAAACATATAACACATAAAACCCGGAAACAGTGGGTTAGTTACACACCTTATAACCTGAAGTTCTAAACCCTCGATTTTGACGCTATCGCTTAGCGAGACCACAGCTATCTGCCTAACGTTTTCTGCTGCACGTCCACACCCCGGTGGCCAATCCCGAACTGCCGAGACGGCTCTTTTCTTAAACTTCGGAACAGGGACTTTCCCTTTCCCTTCTTGACTGGTATTGGTCTCCATCAAAAAGCTTAATCAGAATCACACCATTAATCAACAAAGCCACAATCTACTCTTAACAAATCTAAGTTACTTACTAACATCCTTACCGAAATAATCTGAGATCCCGAAGGCCTTCCTTTGCTTCTGTCGATTTGCCCTATACACCATAGTCAATATAGGTCAACACTAAAACGCTCATACTATGGCCTAAGGCCGAATATTACAAGTCTCTTACCTTGATGAGTAACCGAATTCAAACAGTCCCTAAGTGCTCCCTCGCGTTAGCACCTATGTGTTTTAAAGAGATTCAAGGGGAGTTTGCCTCGATCACGAACAAAATAGACTCAATGGTGAACAAGATTTGGTTTTAAGCTTGGTGAAATAAAAGAGAGAGATTGAGAGGTTAAAGATTTCGGCAAGGCTTCTAAAACAAGGTGGAACATTCGGCCAATCACAAGATGGGTATAAAACCAAGTTTTAGCGAAAGAGAAGAAATGTAGAGGAGGGTCTGAAGAGTTTCGGCTAGCTACTACAGCACCAAGAATGAATTTTGGCTTGACTTCAAGGTGACCGAAAATGCTCTCTAGGCTTCCCAAAGAAATTCGGCAAATGGTCAAAAGAAAATCAAGAGGAAGGCTACCCATTTAAATAGCACATTCGACACTTGTTTCCCCCCTTGAAGACTCATAATTTCGGCTGCCACCTATGGCTCTTATCAAATTAATTTGAATTAACAAATCCTTTGTTAACTCATCCTCATCCATTCAAAATCAATTTGAATGGTCAACAATTACCCCACCTATTTCAAATAATAATAAAAAAAATAATAAAACTCATCCTTATCACTCCTTCCAGCCGAATCCAAGAGGAACTAAACTACCCTCCCATGTGCCGTCCACCAATCGGCAGCAAAAAGAAAAAACCCATTCCACCTACAGCCCCCAGGATTCGAACACAGGACCTGGGGGAACCCTGCTGCCAAGTAGCGCCCAGGCCACTTGGGCCAGGCGTTGTTTCATGCCCTAAACCCCCAACATTTTATTTTAAACCCTCTTTACTCAAGCCCATAACCACCAACAAAAAATAAAAAAAAGCCAAATGCTTCTCCTGCCCCTCGAAACCGCGACCTCTCCTCCCTCCAGCGCCTAAGTAGCGCCTAAGAGCCACTCTGCCACTGGACTTCCATGTCCATCAAACCTGCCCTTTTATTTTTAAGGCCTACTTAGCCCAGTCCCTTGACGCAAAAATAAAACAAGAAATTGCTGCCGCTTGGACTCAAACCCAAACCCCTTAGGCGCCACCTTCCAAAGCCCCCAAGCAGCGCATAACCACTTTGCCAATGCCTTTCATGTGCCATAACCTTCCAAATAAATTTCTTAAGCCCTCTAAAGCCCAGCTCCATTTCTTAACCCCAAAAATTAAAATTTTTCCTAAGCCATCCCTTGCCTTCTAGGGTTCTCCAAAACCCCTAAAATTCCTCCAACAGGACCTTAAGCCTACTAAATGCTCGGGTTATGCTCCAAACGCATAACCCCTAAACCAGGGTGTTACAAAGTATACTTTAAAACAAGTTGAGAATGGAATATATCATAAGAACGGTTGTGGTGCAGTGGAAGGGGGCGTGTGGTGGTGCTTGGAGGTCTTGGGTTCGAGTTGCCTTGTGCACACTAATATGTTATTTTGCTGCTGGCGTGGACCAAAATGCCGAAAAGATGGCTGCTGTTCGGGGAAGCTATTTGAATGAAATTCAAATTGAATTTGTGGCTAAATAAAAGGACTTTTTGATGAGGATAAATTTTGGAGATAATAAAGGAATTTAATTAGTGATAAGTTTGAGTTGATTAGGGAGTGTAGGTTTATTCTATTTATTTATTTATTTTAGTATATATGGGTACTGAATTTTCCCTTTTTATTTGTAGAATTTTTAGTTATTAGGAAGGGCACTTTTGGTTTTTGATAGTAAGTGCCGAAATTTCTATAAATATGGGGGTTAGCTCATTAAATCCCGGCATTTGAACCCTACTCTTTTCTTCTTTCTCTGTGCCGAAATTCTCAGTCTTCCACTGCAATTTCTTTTCTTTTGATTTCTTCAAAAAGCGAAATCTCCCAATCTTCTCAATATCTTTTCTTTCAAAAGCTAAAACCCTGAATTCTCTTCTCATCTCCATAGCCGAATTCTCTAAAATCCTAGCATCATTCCGTTCGTTCTCTTTTTCCCAAGTGTTCATCATAGCCAAACCCCTATTCCATATTTCGGTAAGTTCTCTGTTATTTCCTGTTTTCTTTTCTTTTCTCCTTCTGGCCGAATGGTCTCTTAAACCTTGTTAAGTGGTTCATTCTTCTTTTCTTAAAAGCCGAAATCCTTAGATCTCACCTCTTATTTTTGCCGAAATCTTTCTGAGGTATCTACTTGTGCCAAATCTCGAAGGAAACTAAAGGTAAGTATTGATTCGTAAGATTTCAATCTTTTTCGGCTTTTTAGGGACTCTAGCCGAATGGCTATAAGGAGCTAATCTTAAGTTTTTCTCTTATTTGCAGCATTCCGGGATTTGAAGGGGAGTCACTCGCTTAGATCTCTAAGATAGAGTTCAGTAACACTCGAATCGTGTTACTTTCGGGATTTCAAGGTAAGGAGATCTATTAGTTTTAACGTGTAAATTCGGGTATTTATTAACCCTTGGCCGAATGTAGGGGAGCCCGAATCTTCGTATTCTTCCGGCTTTTGAGCAAGGTTTTAGACTAAGGGTTGTAGATCCAGATAGTAAGGATTTAACTAAGGGAGTAAAACTACGCGATATCAGGTGTGTAACACTTCTACACCATTTAGATTGCCTGTTAAAATATGTTTATTAATCTGCTATATTCTGATAAATGCCGAAATCCCGGCATAATGATTGAAACCCAAGGAGGGTAAAAGCGAATCACCAGGTTAGTGATCTCTGTCATTCCTAAGTGAATGTTCCTGTTAAGATGACATATGTGATAAGTATGCTATTTTCTGTGATTGAATGGGGTTGGGTTTATTAAAATGGGAAGTGTTCTATTGTAGCAGCTTCTGCCGTGACCTGTTGTAGCGGCTTCTATTGTGACCTGTTGTAGTGGCTTTTGCCATGACCTGTTGTAGTGGCTACGGCCATGACCTGACGATGAGCAGCATGACTGCCATCAATGGTGTGTAGCGGTGTGGGTTGATTGTAGAAATCCCCAATGGTGTGACTGGTAGGTAAGGGTGGCGTGTAGCAGATGGAAACCTAGGATTTGGGTTGGGCTTTGCATATTTTCTGATATATTATATTCTGTTATATGTTCTATGGGGTTAAGGCCCAAATCTAATGGTGCATGAAGGTTGCACACTGAGTCTCGCTACTCACCCTATTATTTAACAATTTCAGGTAGCACCTAGTGCATCGGGCCGGGCTGGAGAGGAGCGCAAGGTGGCCATGCAAGAGAGTACTTGATCCAGCAGAAAATTTTACTTAGAATATTGTTTTTAATATTTTTGATTAGGGGTTTTAAATTTTGTTGTAATAAGGCCTTGGGCCACTAGATTATTATTTATGTTTTCGTTTTATGTTGGGCTTTTATTACTAGGCTTTTAAAATTTCATGTTTAAATTAAGCTAAGACATGTATGAAATTTCGGTTCTTATTTAAAATTCACCACAGCATTTTATAACTTTATATCTTATATAACTTAATAAATTATTAAGTTTTCAGTTTAAATATTTAAACCTGATAACTGTTTTCCAAAGTGCCACGTCTTATTATAAAATTCCCTTAGTGACATACCAGATCCGTTTGTAGTGTTTGGGCCGGGTTTGGGGTGTTACAAATTGGTATCAGAGCCGAGACGGACTCGAGGGGCCATCGAGTTTTATTACTACAGATTATTTTCGGTTTTCTTTAAGTTTCTTTTATTTATTATTTTGGGAATAATTATGTAATAAGGCCCAACAATTTATATTCACCTAAGTAGTTTTTAATATTTGCAACTTATGAAATTTTGTCAAAGGTATAATTATTTAAAATAATAATAACACAAGGTTTTTTTTTTAAAATGTCACTTATTCATTCAAGTATTGTCTAATTAACTTATGGTCTCCAAAACCAACAAAGCAAACGTTTTCAATGTACAACTCGTGACACGCCAGATCAGGTTGAAACGTATGGGCCGGGTTGGGGGTGTTATAATTTGGTATCAGAGCCCAGTTTAAAACTCGGGCTGTGAAATGGGCCTAGTAATGTTTTGTAAAGTTGATGTGAATTTGGAAAAAAAAATTCCGGAAGAAGATATGGCCTTCGAGTTTACCGGCACCAGATCCACGCAGGTAAGTATTCTAACTCTTGATGTGATGTATATGTTGGGTTTGATGGGCTTGATAGACGTAGAATAGTATGTTAGGCATTGATGGACTTTAGGGTTAGTTTAAACAACTCCTTAAATTCATAAGACTTAATCTATCCAAACAAACCCGTGAACAAATTGCTGGGTTAGGGTGTGGCAACAGGCATACGCATGTCTAGGATTGGATTCAGGAAGAGCTTGGTACTTAAGCAGTCCTAGTGACTCACCTCCTCTTTTCTGGAATCCTACCTGGTGCTTAGTGACTGTTCACCGTCGCCACGAGGATTTGTTGATGGGCCAAAATCTATAATTAAAACCCGAAAGGGACCAGCCACCCTATTTCACAACTAAAATACCCCCATGTTTTGTAAAATTTTCAAAATACCCTTGATTTGTGAAAATTTCCAGAATACCCCAGAATTGTAAAACTACCAAAATTTGTGAAAATTACCGAAACACTTTGGTTGGCAAAATTTTCAAAATATCCTTGGTTTGTGAAAATTTCTAAGCATCCGTGATTTTATAAAATACCTAAGTTCTGCAAATTTACTCGAAAATAGATTTACAAAAGAACCCGGTTTGCAAAAGAAAAAAAAACTTCCAAGGTATCCCTATTTATAAAAAAAAGGGAACAAAACAACAACAACATCAAAATATCTCTACTTCGAAAAAAAAAACTTGTTTTCCAAAAGACCCTTGCTTTATGAAAAGAAAAAAAAATGTACCCAAAGTACTTCTAATTCAAAGAAAATCACCAAGATACTTTATTTTGGAAAATACCCTGTAGGACAAAACTACGAAAACTACGATGAATGTATGTGGTTTCTAGAATTAGGAGATGAACTTGAGACTGAAACTGTATATAGGTTCGAATTTGAAAGAACCACTCTTAAAACTACTTTCCATAAGATTGTTCATGGTTAATTAGTGAAAGAAATTAATAGTTCATAAAATTTCTAATTTAGAGAATCAACGATGAGCGCTAGAAGAGGAAGAAGAGGCCGCGGCCGAGGCCATGGAAGTATTAGGACTGATGTGCTGACTCAGCTAGTTAGGGAGGTACTGAAGGAGGTTAAAGAAATCGGTGAAACACTTCAGTTTGGGTGCGTGGACTGTAAGAAAAAAAGAGATCGTAGTTTTCTAGGGTTTCAGTCTCGTTCTGTGAAGCATGTTAAGGTACGCCCAAACTTCCGGGTTTGCGAATATTGCAGGAGGCGTCATCCGGGTGAATGTTGGAGGAAGTCAGGAACGTGTTTAAGATGCGGGTCTGATGAGCATAAGGCTCGTGATTGTTCAATCACCATTAAGTCGGGTATGTTTTGTGTGGATGCTATATTTTTGGGTATAGAAACCGTATGCGTGCAATGAATATATATTATTAGAGTGCGCAGCGAAAGCATAGTGGTGAGACTTGGGTAGTACGATTAATAGTTAGTTGGAAATTTCGAGGACGAAATTTCTTTAAGGGGGTAGAACTGTAACATCCTGAATTTTTGGGCCTATGCGTTTAATGGGTGGATATGTTTAATGTGTTAATCTAAGTGTTAGGGGTCCAAATTAGGCTCAGGCTTAGGTAGAGGCCTTGATTAAAATTATCTGTTTGGGCATTATAGGGTTTAAAAGGTAGTATCTGTGTTTAAAATACCAAAGTGGGCTTGTGGCCCAATTTTAGGAGGTGACGCCACACAAGGGAGTAAGGGGCCCAAATTTAAGTTTCATGGAGCCCAATTATTTTAATTTAAGTTAGCTAATTTTTGGCATTAGGGTTAGGTGGAGTGGATGGCAACAAGGCTCAAAAATAGGAGGATTTATGTGAATGGGATAATGTAGATATTATAGTTGATAATATGGAAGATAAAAAGAGAAAAGATAGGAGATATCTGCAAGGCTAGGTGCTGGCCGAAATTCCATCACCTAGAGGAGGGAAGAAATCGGTTTCTTTATGGCAAAGGGGTGTCGAATTTTCCCTTTTTATTTGCTTAATTTTTAGTTATCAGGAAGGGCACTTTCGATTTTTCATAGGTAAGTGCCGAAATTTCTATAATTAGGAAGGGTTCTCTTCTTTATTTTTCGGCATTTAGGGTTTCCATCTTTTCTTTCTCTTCTCCTCTAAGTAGAAGCCGAAATTCCTAACCCTATTCCCTCATCTTCATTTTGATTCAAAAGCCGAAACTCCATTGTTCTTTTCTCTTCTTTCTTCTAAAAGCCGAAAACTCCATTATTCTTTTCTCTTCTTTCTTCTAGAAGCCGAAAACTCCATTATTCTTTTCTCTTCTTTCTTCTAAAAGCCGAAAACTCCATTATTCTTTTCTCTTCTTTCTTCTAAAAGCCGAATATCTATAGATTTCTTTGAATCATCTTCTCTTCCTGATTTTTGCAAAAAGCCGAAATCCTCTGGGAGTAGCCGAATCTTCTCTAGTAAGATCTCTTAGATCTAAAAGTCGGAAACACTAGTTCCTGAATATCATATCACTTTTCGGGATTTCAAGCCTCTGAACAACACATAGGGCAAATAGCAGCTATGTTGGCTACGGATAGCGTTGACTTAGCAAGTCTCGTTCTAAAGGTAATCAGGTGTGTAGATCTCTAACACACTAATAATCTGTATGTATATATATGTGATGGCTAAAAGCCGGAAAATTGGCTATATGAACAGTCGAGTTACCCAGAAAGGGTAGGCAAAGGATGCCAGGTATGTAACCATAGAAACTTCTCTATGTGTATCGATGTATGTGAAAGACTGTAATCTCTTAGGTAGTATATTGTTTGATTTTGCATGAATGTATGCATGGGATGGGTTTGATATGGAAAGGGGAAGAGCATGATTGGTCACATGGTGATCGGTGGTAGAAAACCCACGTAATGAAATGTTAGGTCACATGGTGATCGGTGGTAGAAAACCCACGAACTGAAATGTTAGGTCACTTGGTGATCGGCGGTAAAAAACCACGTTAAAATTCCTGATTGATAAGGAATAGGCAGTATGGCTGTCGTTTGGTGTGTAGCGGATGGAGGGTTGATTGTAGAAATCCCCAAGGTGTGATGGTTGGTATGGGTTGGTGTGTAGAGGATGGATTTCTAGGTTTGGGTTGGGCCATTCATCATTTATTATTTATCATGTAATTATGATTGTTACCATTGTGAATGGGCTAAGGCCCATAATGTGTTTGTGGGCCCAAGCCTTTTCTGTGTTTTCGGGATTTGCACACTGAGTCTTGGTGACTCACCCTATTATTTTTTTGTACTCTTTTAGATGAGCAGTAGATCGTGGACATGGGAGCCGAGACGGACTCGAGGGGCCATCAAGTTTTATTGCTACAGATTATTTTCGATTTTCTTCAAGTTTCTTTTATTTATTATTTTGGGAATAATTATGTAATAAGGCCCCATAGTTTATATTCACCTAAGTAGTTTTTAATATTTGCAACTTATGAAATTTTGTCAAAGGTATAATTATTTAAAATAATAATAACACAAGGTTTTTTTTTAAAATGTCACTTATTCATTCAAGTATTGTCTAATTAACTTACGGTTTCCAAAACCAACAAAGCAAACGTTTTCAATGTACAACCCGTGACACGCCAGATCCGGTCGAAACGTATGGGCCGGGTTGGGGGTGTTACACCCAATTGGGAGTGGAGGAAGATGGGTAACAGCGATCCACTGGAATCAAAAGCCAAATGAAGAGATATGAAAGTCAGAGAGATTCGGCTAGCAATAAATGAGAACTACCTAGAAAAGATAATAAGTTTCAGCTTCCTCTTTAAAGAAATCCAGAGAAGAAAATAAAGAATAGAAGGTTAGGGAGATTCGGCTAGGCAAAAAGAGAACTTACCGAATGACGAATGTCGAAGATGTTCCACTCTCGAAAAGAAAGGATGGAGAAGAGAGGTGCTATCTACTGAAGGGTAGAGAAGATGACAGAGTTTCGGTAGAAGGTGTGGCTTCAGAGGGTTTCGGCTTTTGAAGATAATAGCAAAGAAAATAAAACAAAAGTAGAGGGTGAATGACAATGTAAGTTTTGGCCAAGCACAAAAGAAGAAGAAAAGTAGAAGAGAATTAGGAGGTATTTCGGTTTTGGTAATTGAGAAAAACAAAAATGCAAACCAAAAAGTGTGGGGGTGTTTCGGTTTTGGCAATAAAGAAATGAGGCCAAGAATGCTTTAGGTGCTCTCTAGCTAGCCGAAATACTCACCACCCTAAGTGCTACTATCTAAAATTTGGCCACCCCTCAAGACAACTAAACCGCACACACACTCACACACCCCACTTCCCACATTCAGCCAAACTCTCTCCCTCTCTTCCAATCCCATGATTTTCTCCACCAATCACTCTTCACTCACCATTCAAACCTGTTGACTGATTCCTCCTCCTTGAATTCCTCTCCTCCTTTCATTCAAATGTGTTGACTCATTCAACACTCATCCACCAAAGTCCAAGCTGCATCCACCTCTCCCTCACCTTGGCGTAAAAAAGAATTCCCCAAAAAGGTAAACCACGTAGCTCGAACCTGCTCCCTGACAGCTCTCCTGAGGCGTCACCTTCCTGAGTCTTAAGTGGCACCTCCTTGCCCCTTTTACTACTCCTTTTCTTGTGTCAAAACATACAACCAACAACTCTTAAGTCCTATTCCATTCAGCTCTCCTTTAAAGTGCCCAAAAAGAGAATTTCGGCCTCGAAATTACCTGATTCAAAAGAGATGAGGATGTTGCTATCGCATCGCTTCCACTGGTTCCCATGTAGCTTCCTCAAAATCGTGATTACGCCACAAAACCTTAACTAACGGGACCGTCTTCTTACGTAATACTTTGACATCACGATTTCAAAATCCGAACTGGTTCCTCTTTAAAGGATTGATCAGGCCTCACCTCGATTTCTTCCACTGGCACCACGTGAGATGGATCTGAATGATAACGTCTTAGCATCGATACGTGAAACACATCATGAATTTGACTTAACTCTGTAGGTAACTCGAGTTGATAGGCTACTCGTCCTACACGCTTCGATACACGATAAGGCCTGATAAACCTGGGGTTTAGCTTACCCTTCCGTCCAAACCTAAGTACTTTCTTCCACGGCGACACGTTTAGGAAAACTCGATCACCAACTACAAATTCTATGTCCTTTCACTTCAGATCTGCATAGGACTTCTATCTGTCCGAAGCTTCCTTCAACCGAGTCCTAATTTGCTTAACCTTCTCCTCTGTCTAAGTAACCAATTCTGGACCCAACATCTGACGTTCACTCAATTCTGTCCAACAACTATGAGTGCGGCATTTTCGACCATACAACACTTCGTAGGGTGCCATCTTGATACTAGACTGATAGCTGTTGTTGTATGCGAACTCCGCCAACGGTAAGAACTCTTCCCAACTACCTCTGAAGTCTATGATACAGCCCCTCAACATATCCTCTAGGATTTGAATTACCCTCTCTGACTGCCCGTCCGTCTGTGGATGAAACGCTGCACTGAAATCTAACTTGGTACCCAACGCTTGATGCAACGCCTTCCAAAATCTTGACGTAAATTTAGGGTCTCTGTCTGAGATGATCGACACTGGTACCCCATGCAACCTTACAACCTCTGCTATATACAACTTAGCCAATTTCTGTAGAGAGTAGTCGACACGCACCGGTATGAAATGAGCAGACTTCGTCAAACGATTAACAACTACCCAAACCGAGTCCTTCTTAGTAGGTGTAAGGGGAAGCCCACTAACAAAATCCATCGTAATCCTTTCCCATTTCCACTGCAGAATTTTCACCGGCTGCAACAATCCCGAAGGCAACGGATGTTCCGCTTTTACCTACTAGCACGTCAAACATTTACTCACGAATTCGGTTATTTTACGCTTCAGACCCGGCCATCAGAATTGTCCTCGCAAATCCTGATACATCTTACTTCCTACAGGATGCATAGCGTATGGACTGCTATGCGATTCCTGTAAAATTCTACGCCTCAACTTCGAATCCCTCGGCATGCAAATCCTTCCTCGGTAACACAGAACCCCTTCACTGCTCAGATTATAATCCTCTACCCCACCATTCTGTACCTGAAGTAAACGAGCGCTCAAGACATCATCCAGCAACTGCTTCCCTTTGATCTGACTTATCCACGTTGGTTTCACCTGAAGCTTAGCTAACAAACTCCCATCATCATACAGGCTAAGATGGGCAAACATCGCTCTCAGGTCTGAGATCACCCTACGACTTAATGCATCTGCCACCACATTAGCTTTACCCGAATGGTATTCGATCGAACAATCATAGTCCTTTAACAACTCGATCCTTCGCCTCTGCCTTAAATACAAACCTTCTGGGTGAGAAGGTATTTTAGGCTCTTGTGATTTGTGTAATTGACGGATTTCTCCCCATACAGATATTGTCTCCATATTTTCAAAGCAAATACTATCGCCGCCAACTCCAAATCATGTGTAGGATAATTTAACTCATGCGGTCTTAACTGTCGGGACGCATACGTAACAACCTTTCCGTCTTGCATCAACACACATCCTAAACCTGTGTGTGAAGCATCACAATAAACTGCGAACTCCATCCCAGCCTCCGGCTGAATCAACACCGAAGCCTCCATCAAAATCCTCTTTAGCTTCTCAAAACTCTCCTGTTGCTTGTCAGCCCAAACAAAAGCTACCCCTTTCCGCAACAACTTGGTTAAAGGAGCCGTAATCAAGGAGAATCCCTCAACGAATCTTCTATAATACCCAGCTAGACCAAGAAAACTTCTAATTTCTGCCACAGGCTTAGGTGACTTCCAATCCAGCACAGCTTCGACCTTCCGAGGGTCAACCCTAATCCCTTCAGTAGACATAAAATGACCCAAAAAGGTAACTTCTTTCAACCAGAACTCACACTTGCTGAATTTGGCAAACAACTGCTTTTCCTTCAGAATCTACAAAACCACACGAAGATGCGAATCATGTTCCTCCTCTGACTTTGAATAAACTGAAATATCGTCGATAAATACTACGACGAATCGGTCCAGATAGGGTTGGAAAACCCGGTTCATCATGTCTATAAATGTTTCCGGTGCATTGGTCAAACCAAATGGCATCACTAGGAATTCGTAGTGGTCATAGCGAGTTCAAAATGTCGTCTTATGAATGTCCGCCTCCTTGACCTTAAGCTGATGGTAACCTGACCGCAAATCTATCTTCGAAAAGACTGAGGCCCCCTTCAGTTGGTCGAACAAGTCGTCAATTCTCGGCAGCGGGTACTTATTCTTGATGGTCAATTTGTTCAACTAACGATAGTCAATGCACATACGTATTGATCCATCCTTCTTCTTGATGAATAGCACCGGCGCTCCCAAGGCGATACACTCGGCCAAATAAAACCTCGATCTAAAAGTTCCTGAATCTAAGCTTTCAATTCCACCAATTCCTTGGGTGCCATCCTATATGGGGTAATCGATACAGACGCTGTCCCCGGATAAAGATCAATACCAAATTCCACCTCTTGATCCGGAGGTAGTCCTGGAAGCTCTTCCGGAAACACCTCCGGAAACTCCCTCATTGTCTTAACATCCCCCATAGCCAAATCCTTGACCTCCAAGGCACAAACCAGAGCTATGTACGCCACACAACCCTTCTTCACCATTCGTTCAACCTTTAAAGCAGATATTACGCTAGATAGGTAATTCCTCCTCTCACCTATCACAACCACCTCTTCATCCTCGAGAGTTCTTAATACCATGCGCTTAGTAGCACAATCCAAATTTGCTCGATACATTACTAACCAGTTCATGCTTAAGATCAAATCGAACTCCCTGGAATGGTAGTTCTATTAGATTAGCCGGAAAAACCACCCCTTGAACTTCTAAAGGTACATCCCTATAAAGTCTGTTCACCACTACCGATTGTCCTAATGGGCTAATTACGGTCATCTCCCTAGAAGCAATCTCAGAGTCTATTCCTAAAGTTCCAGATACCCCACTAGCAATATATGAGTGTGTCGATCCTATATCAATTAATGCAGTATAAGGCAACCCATAAATAAGGAATGTACCGGTTATAACGTCCGGTGCATCACCCTCTTCTCGATGTCTGGCTGCATAGACCAACCCAGACCGCCTTGCATCACTACTCCCAGCACCTTTGCCTGGTGCTCCACGTCCACGACCAGAACCATCAACCCCTCTGACCGGACCACGACCTCTCTGTGGTTGCTGACCAACTCTACCTGACCGCACATAACCCTGACCCATTGGTTGCGCTCTGCCCCTCTCCTGTGGGCAGTCCCTTATTCAATGCTCTGTAGACCCACACTTGAAACAGCCTCTATTACCAGCCCAACACTCACCATAATGAAATTTATCACATTGAGCACACCTCGGAGGCCGACTATCAACAGCAGGTCTCACAACATGATTCGGCCCCTCAACCCTAAGTCTCTTCTGAAACCACCTAACTGATCCTGACGAACCAAAATTCATTTTATTTCTATTTCTCTCTTGATTTTGCTTTTCGGACTGTTTCACCTCCTTGGCTATCTTAGCCTTTTCCACAAGAACAGCAAATTCCCTCTCTCACTGCGGAGCTATTAGCACTCGCAACTCATCTCTCAGCCCATCCTCAAACCGAACATAACGCTCATGGTTCGTGGCCACAATACCCTGGGCATAACAACTTAAACTTAAGAATTTTGCCTCATACTCGAACACCGACTTACTCCCCTGAACCAAATTTAGAAATGCCTTACGCTGCGCATCCACATAACTTGATCCGACGTACTTCCTCTGGAATGCTGTTTTAAAGAAATCCCAGGTAATATTATCAACCATCGTACCATCCCTGACCGTGAGCCACCACTGATAGGCCTCGTCTCGAAGAAGAGACACGATTCCTTTCAACTTCTCCTCTGCCGTGAAGTCAAGATCATCCATTATACGCTCGACTGCTTCTAACCAATATTCAGCTGTGTTGGGAGCTACACCAGAAACGCCCTTAAATATTTCCACTCCATTGGCTCGGAGTCTTTCAGACACAGATTTCTGAGCCCCTGTGCCCATGCCTGCCCCAACAACTCTCTCCAAGACCCGTAACATCCCCTGAGACACTGCATTATCCCTGCCTGTTTGGTCCTGAAATTCTGCTTCCACCGCTGGCGGCACTGGTATCTCACTTCCTGACCCATGACCAGATCCTACTGGTTCCGATACAGTAATCCTACCCCTACCATGACCACGTACATTACATCCACGCCCTCGAGTGCTCATGACTAACATTTTCGATTTAATCTGATTAAAAGTTTTATAAGTTTGATGTTTCTTTCACTGTTTAACACCGAGCAGTTTTATGGAAAATAGTCTTAGAGAGTAGTTTCTGTCAAACATATCAAAGTTTCAGTCACTATAGTCTGGGTCTCCTAATGCTAACAACCATATTCACTTACATTAACAATCATTTCATGCATACACCATCAGTAATTTTTAGAACACTTACCTGGGTGGATCGGAAGCCGACGGACTCGGATGCCATGTTCCAATCAAAATATTCTCAAAAATCATTTAGACCAACTTAATGAAACATCATTGAACCCAATTTCACAGCCCGAGTTTTGCAACCTAGGCTCTGATACCAAAATTGTAACACCACAAACCCGGTCTGAACACTACGACCAGATCTGGTATGTCACAGGGAAATGTTGTTTAGAAGAGAACTTTGAAATTTGATGAAAAACCCGTAAGTTTGAAGCTTCGGTTTTAGGTGAGGTTGAAAAATTTACAGAGTTTAACTAATCGCTAATTTGTTATCTTTGTTAGCATTTGAGAAAAATGGTTGTTTTACGTTTCTTATGTTTTGAAAGCTCCATTTTAACAATCATGTTTAAAACGTATGATAGTGTCATGTCATAACAAAATATAAAATGTTAAAAACCAAGTGGTAATTTAAGAGGCCTTATTACAATTTACTAAAATCAACTAAAATCCCCAAATTAAAACATTTTTAAGAAAGAAACTGAGTTTAAGGAAATCATCATGCTATGGCCTCCATCCATGAGTCCGCCTCGGCTCCCAAGTCCACGTATTGCTGATCACCTGCAAGGTTAAGCAGAGGGGGTGAGTCACCAAGACTCAGTGTGTAAATTCCCCCCTTAAGTCACATATTGGACCTTAGCCCACTTATAAGCAGCACACACAAAAATATAATGCAATGTACCCAGCCCAACCTAGATTTTCCATCCTCTACACATCGCCCGTACCAGCCCATCACACTGTGGGGATTTCTACAATCAACCCTCCATCCGCTACACTCCTTATTTGGCACCTAACCACTGGTGACAAAGTCACAAAATATAATATGTGGGGCCAACCCACTTGTGGTACCAAACCACTAGTGACAATCCCTACTAGTCATGCATGTGGGGCTAACCCACTGTGGTACCGAACCACTGGGACAAGTCACGACTTCATATGTATGTGGTACCAAACCACTGGTGGTTCCAAACCACAGAGACTTAGTCACGGAATTAAGATTGTGGGGCCAACCACTTGTGGTACCAAACCACTAGTGACAGTCTTAAGCACTTCCCCTTTACACAACATATCCAATCCATGCATAACTTATGTAATCCAAATGAAAATAGCATGCTATTTAAATGAACAATATCATTATGGCATACATGTATTAACTCATACATAGAAATAAGGTACTTACCTGGTATTTAACCATACCCATATAGGCTTAACGACTAGTCATCTAGTCACTTCAGCTTTTTAGCCCCAAACGATTAGTATCACATATTAATATTAAAGTGTGAAGTTTTACACACCTGATTACACGCAGCACTATGCTATCTACGTTGACACTATCACTAGCAGAACCACTACTATCTGCCTACTATTCTGCTCAAGAGCTAGCCCGCAGCCTGGTGGCCAATCTCGAAAAGCAGACACTGCGTGCTTCTTGAACTTAGGGGCTGGGATCACGGGTCCAACCCCTCCCCTTGCTTGGCTGACATTTGAATCCATGAAAAAGACCTTGGTCACTAGACCGGGTTAAGGTATTGAAATTGAAACAAATGAAAACAGACGCTGAAAGGGCTAAGGTTCCTTACCTAGATCGATAAATCCCGAAGATTAAAAAGGCTTGAATCCTGCACCGATCGAGTACCTAAGTCGACTGGAATTAATTATCCCTTAACCCCCTTCCAATCGACCAAGAATTAAAGAATTCGATTACTGCCTTCGGCACTCAAATGTGAGAAAAGATGATTGAAACGAAAAGAAAATACTTACCACAAACTCTAGAGAAACCCGATTGGGAGTGGTGGAAGATGGGTAACAGTGATCCACTGGAATCAAAAGCCAAATGAAGAGTTATGAAAGTCAGAGAGATTCGGCTAGCAATAAATGAGAACTGCCTAGAAAAGATAATAAGTTTCGGCTTCCTCTTTAAAGAAATCCAGAGAAGAAAATAAAGAATAGAAGGCTAGGGAGATTCGGCTAGTCAAAAAGTGAACTTACCGAATGATGAATGCCGAAGATGTTCCACTCTCGAAAAGATAGAGATGGAGAAGAGAGGTACTATCTACCAAGAAAGGTTCGGCTATTGTGTTAAAGAGAAGGGTAGAGAAGATGACAGAGTTTCGGCAGAAGGTGTGGCTTCAGAGGGTTTCGGCTTTTGAAGATAATAGCAAAGAAAATGAAACAAAAGTAGAGGATGGATGACAGTGTAAGTTTCAGCCAAGCACAAAAGAAGAAGAAAAGTATAAGAGAATTAGGAGGTATTTCAGTTTTGGTAACTAAGAAAAACGAAAATGCAAACCCAAAAGTGTCGGGCTGTTTCGGTTTTGGCAATAAAGAAATGAGGCCAAGAATGCTTTAGGTGTTCTCTAGCTAGCCGAAATACTCACCACCCCTAAGTGCTACTATCTAAAATTTGGTCACCCCTCAAGACAACTAAACCGCACACACACTCACACACCTCACTTCCCACATTCGGCCAAACTCTCTCCCTCTCTTCCAATCCCATGATTTTCTCCACCGATCACTCTCCACTCACCATTCAAACCTGTTAACCGATTCCTCCTCCTTGAATTCCTCTCTTCCTTTCATTCAAATGTGTTGACTCATTCAACACTCATCCACCAGAGTCCAAGCTGTATCCACCTCTCCCCCACCTTGGTGTAAAAAAGAATTCCCCAAAAAGGTAAACCACGCAGCTCGAACCTGCTCCCTGACAGCTCTCCTGAGGCGTCACCTTCCTGAGTCTTAAGTGGCGCCTCCTTGCCCCTTTTACTACTCCTTTTCTTGTGTCAAAACATACAACCAACAACTCTTAAGTCCTATTCCATTCAGCTCTCCTTTAAAGTGCCCAAAAAGAGAAATTTGGCCAAGACTTCGGCTTAACCCTGGGCCATTCCTGGACCCCCAAAACACCCTAAACCAGCATATTAAGCATAGCATACACACATAATACACCACATGCATAGCCCCTAATTTAGGATGTTACACAAGATGAAAGAATCTAGTAATAAAAATCCAACTTCTTCAGCCGCTAGTGTGAGAAATGTGAAGAATACAAATAGAACAAAGTGGAAGCAATGTGGACAGTTTCACCTTGGTGTTTGCAGAATTAACGGCGGGACGTGCTTTAATTGTGGATCTCCAGACCATTATAAAAAAGAGCGTCCAAGTATAAAAGAGCCTATTAAAGGGCATAATGAGAAATCGATGACCACTCCTCATAGAGGTAGAAGACTTGAAACAGCACAATGACTAGAGTCAACAGAGGCGGGGTTAAAGAGTCAGCGACCAAATCTGTAACACCCGTCACCCGTATTCATCATCGAAATAGGGTTACAGAACATTACCAAACTTATAAAACATATGACCGTACTTTTCTCATGCATCCAATCATTTCATACAACCATCATTCAATTTGTCCCTTACAATAGCCTACTAGGCCTTAAACATGCTTTAGGAGCGGTTCGGGACTAAGCTGATAACTTATAAAACTTCTACGAAACTTCAAAAAATTTTCTCAATACAGAGGACACACGCTTGTGTTACCAGGTCGTGTGTCTCACACGGCCACCAGACACGCCCGTGTCTCCAGCCGTGTGAAAACAGGGGGTACATACTGACTTGGGTCACACGGCCAACCACATTCCAGTGTGTCTAGCCAGTGTGCCCTTCGAAGTGGCCACACACGCCCGTGTGCCAGGCCGTGAACTAGGCCGTGCCAAAACTGTTGGGTATACTGACTGTAACACCCCATACCCGTGTACTATGCTTGAACATGCTTAAACTTGTACGGGCTATAAAATTTCATCCTGAATTAAAAACTTCTCTTTCTTAAACAACTCATACATCTCATAAGCCTACGAGGCCTTACAAACATATCTGGAAACTTTCGAAACTCAATCGAAAACTTTTCCTTAAAACAGGGGTCACACGCCCATGTGGCTTGGGACACGCCCGTGTACTCCTAGACATGCCTGTGTCTTCCACCCGTGGCGGACACTGCCAAATAGCACACGGCCCTGACACACCCGTGGGCTTAGACCGTTGCCGACACTGACTATATTCACACGGCCTTGACACACCCGTGGGCTTAGACCGTGGTCTAGTCTAACTTAAAGTACTAAGGTGCAGGGGACGCACGGCTTAGACACACGCCCGTGTGTCTATCCGTGTAGGCACTTGAAGGCTATTTACCAAGCCAACTGCCACCCTGAAATTATAGATCAATCTCAAGCTACATTCATCAATTCAAATACTTCATCTAACAAGAACAATGATGTATACTTCTTTGACATTTATAAACATACATACTTAGACAATCTGGCCAATCAGTTGGCCACATACAAAAGAATAATAAATTTGATAGCCCATACTTTTGCCCTTATTAAGACATATTCTTAAAATGAAATGCTTCCTATAAATGCCATACTTAATATAAACATCTTGGCTATACCAAAATAGCGATTGATAGTGTGCTCCGAGCT
Source organism: Gossypium australe (assembly GCA_005393395.2). Classification (NCBI taxonomy): domain Eukaryota; kingdom Viridiplantae; phylum Streptophyta; class Magnoliopsida; order Malvales; family Malvaceae; genus Gossypium; species Gossypium australe. The sequence continues at coordinate 93,603,357 of CM016616.1, forward strand.
CCGATGACGATGATCCACGAGATTAGCTTGGCAGGACTACATGCAAAGAAAGAATAAAAGACGTAAGTATTTAGCTTAGTAAGTTTGCATGTAATGCATATAGCAATATTCTTGTTTAACAAAAACCATTTGGTATAAACAATGGCATCATAACTTTCAGCTTTTTAAGCTTACTTACTCATACTGGTTCTTACATATCTCATGATACTTACTAGTCTCATTCTCGTGAAGTAAACGAGGTACCTGTGTCACTTAATCATAGAGATTAACATACTCTGTCATGGTAAGCATAATCTTAACTTCATCATTCATAACATGAATAATACTCTTAATTAGCCTTAGTTAGCATTCTTTAATAATAGCTTTACTTTCTTGCTTTCTCATTTATTCTTTACTCATTTGCCCGATGAATTTCTATGAATAACAGAGGATACTGAATCTCATTTCACATTACTCGATGCCAAAGCCATATCCTAGATACGGTCTTACATGGAATCTCTCATCTTGGTGTCGATGCCATGTCTTGAAATGGACTTATACGAAGTCTTTCTCATGTGTTCCCTTGGGAACTTACCATTACCATGTCTTGACATGGTCTTACTTGGTATCTTTACTCATGAACTGGTCAATGTTGAGCCTTGGCTTGGACTTACATGAAATCTTCCTTGTTACTCACCAATGCCATTCCTTGGCTTGGACTTACATGGGATCTCTATCTCATGATAGCTTTTCAATGCCAAGACTTATCTTGGATTTACATGACATCTTTGCTTGGAGACTCACCAATTCCATGCCTTGGCTTGGGCTTATATGGGTCTTCATCTCATAATAACTCTTCAATGCCAAGACTCGTCTTGGTCTTACATGATAACTTGCTTGATTGCCGATGCCATGCCTTGGCTTGGTCTTATACGGACTTCCTCATTTCATGTGATAGATCAAGTATCCTAGGTAATTCAACTTCAACCGGGACTTTTTCATGCTTAATCTCTTTGATTTCTTTGTTTAACATATCATTATTTCTTTGTTTAACATAGCATTAACCCTTTCCATGGTGATAATGTACACTATACTAAGGAATTCAATGATAGTAATCATAAAGCTTAGAAATCATACAAACTTACCTCGATATACAAAATGTATGTAGATATGCAATTTAGTCTTCGACTTTGTTCTTGCCTCGGTTTCGATCCGGGCTTCGTTTTTCATGATCTATAATAATAGTTTAGATCATTTAATAATCACATTGACTAAATTGACTCTTAACTCATACTTTGGCAAAATTACAATTTTGCCCCTAAACTTTCTAATAATTACACTTCGCCCCAAGGCTCGTAAAGTGATATTTATTCATCTTTTGTGAACTTCATGCTTAGCTGATTTATTTTCTCAACTATAGCAATAACAAAATCTCACTATTTCTACCATGTATGGCAAATTCTATAATAATTACAAACTAGTCCTTACTAGCATTTCTCATGAAATTCACTTAGAAAAAGATGTTTATCTAACATCAAACTCTTATAATCTTCCATAAAACATCATTTTACAAACATGTTATACATGGGTAGATTTTTGAACATGCATCTTAGCTCAACTTATAGCTAAAAATAGCTAATTCATGTTACGAGGACTCCAAAAACACGAAGAATATTAGAAACGAGGCTAAGATGAACTTACTAGCAAGCTTGAAAAATTGAATAGCCCTAGCTATGGCTTCCTTCAAATTTTCGGAACTTGAGGAAGAAGACGAGAATGATTTTTGTCATCTTTTTCCTATTTTAATCATTTAATAGATAAATGACCAAAATGCCCTTCTCATTAAACTTTTACAAATTTCTAACTCATGTCCAATTTTGTCAAAAAAATTATAATTTGGGTAAATTGCTATTTAAGGACTTCTAATTAATATTCTAAAGCTATTTAATACAAAAAGCTTCTAGAAACTCATATTTTGCAACTTTTGCAATTTAGTCCTAATGGACCCTTTAATGGAAATTTCCATAAAATTTCTACATGAAACTTCCATATCATCATGCAAACATCTCAAATACCTTAAAAACTCATATTACTATTTCGGACTTCTGGTCTCGCACCACCGTTCCGACTAGGACCTAAATCGGGCTGTTACAATTCTCCCCCCTTAGGGATTTTCGTCCTCAAAAATCTTACCAGCAAATAGGTTTGGGTACTGGTTTCTCACGCTCTCTTCTGGGTCCCATGTAGCTTCTTCTATTCCATGTCTTTGCCACAGTACTTTCACTAGGGCAATACTTTTATTCCTTAGTTGCTTGACTTCCCGAGCTAAAATCTTGACTGGTTCTTCACCATAAGTCATATCGGAATGAATATCTATCTTTGACGGGGTAATTACATGTGAGGGATCTAATCGGTAGCGTCTCAACATAGATACGTGAAACACATCATGTATCTTTTATAACTCAGATGGCAAAGCCAATCGGTAAGCTACCGACCCAACTCTCTCAGTAATATCATATGGTCCAATGAAACGTGGGCTCAACTTGTCTTTCCGGGCAAATCTTAGAACTTTTCTTCATGGTGACACTTTCAAGAAGACTTTGTCCCCGACTACTCTATCTCTTTTCTTCTTAAATCTGAGTAGGATTTCTATTTGTCAGAGGCGGCTTTTAAACACTCTTCGTATCACTTTCGCTTTCTCTTCAACTTCTCTAACCAATTCAACTCCGTGAATTTGATTTTCTTTGAGTTCAGTCCAAAATAAAGGCGTTCGACACTTACGCCCATATAGAGCCTCATAAGGCGCCATCTTTAAGCTCGACTGAAAGCTATTATTGTAGGCAAATTCTGCCAATGGGAGAAACTTTTCCCAACAACCTTGGAATTCAAGAATACAACATCGAAGCATATCTTTTAGTACTTGTATTAACCTCTCCGATTGTCCATCGGTTTGAGGGTGAAAAGCTGTACTAAAGCTCAACTTTGTACCCAGGGCCTCTTGTAACTTCTTCCAAAATCTGGATGTGAATCTTGGGTCTCTACTAAATATGATTGACAACGGAACTCCGTGAAGTCTTACTATTTCAGAAACATACAAGCTTGCCAGCTTGTCGAGTGAGTAATCCACTCGTACAGGTATAAAATGGGCTGACTTCGTGAGTCTATCAACCACAACCCATACAACATCTTTCTTGCTCGGAGACAACGGCAAACCCGTTACAAAATCCATGGTAATACGATCCTATTTCCACTCGGGAACAGAAATGGGTTGAAGCAAAACCGAAGGTACTTGGTGTTCAGCCTTTACTTGTTGGCAAATCAAGCATTTGGAAACAAACTCTGAAATATCTTTCTTCATTCTCGGCCACCAATACTGTTGCTTCAAGTCATTATACATCTTAGTACTACCCGGATGTACAGATAAACATCTGTTATGTGCCTTGTGCAAAATTCTCTGAATAAGCTCTTCCTTTCTCGGTACACAAACTCTATCTTTAAACATCAAACATCCATCGGAATTAATCCGAAAGTCGGATTCAACATCTGACTCGTACTGGGCTCTCTTGGCTTGCCATTCACTATCTTCTTTCTAAGCCTCAAATATCTCTTGGAAGAATACTGGTCTAGCTCTCAACTCAGCTAAAATAGAACCATCATTGAATAAAGTCATTGGTGAATTCATTGCCCTTAAAGCAAATACGGACTTTCTGTTTAAAGCATCGGCGACCATATTCGCCTTTCCTGGATGATAGTCAATGATCAACTCATAGTCTTTTATTAACTCTAACCATCTCCGTTGCCTTAAGTTCAACTCTTTATGCGTCATCAAGTACTTCAAACTTTTGTGATCGGTGAAAATTCAGCATCTTTCACCATATAGATGGTGTCTCTATATCTTCAATGCGAAGACTATGGTAGCCAACTCTAGATCGTGTGTTAGATAGTTCTTCTCATGAGGCTTCAACTGTCTTGAGGCATAAGATATCACTTTGCCCTCTTGCATAAGCACACAGCCTAACCCATTTAAGGATGCATCACTTTAATTTACGAATTCTTTCCCCGTCTCATGTTGTACTAAAACTGGAGCTTTTGTCAACAATGCTTTCAATTTCTCAAAACTTTGTTGGCATCTTTCTATCCACTCAAACTTCACATTTTTCTGTAACAATTTAGTCATCGGGTTTGCAATCATGGAAAACCCCTTGACAAATCCTTTGTAATAGCCGGCTAGGCCTAGGAAACTTCTAATCTCAGAGATGTTCCTCGGTGGTTTCCAGTCCATTATAGCCGAAATCTTACTTGGGTCTACTCGGACTCCTTCTCACTATACAATATGTCCGAGAAATCCTACTTCCTTAAGCCAAAATTAACTTTTACTGAACTTAGCATACAACTGATTTTCTCGTAGAATTTGTAAAATTGTTCGTAGGTGTTCCATATGCTCAGTATCATCTTGAGAATAAATCAATATGTCGTTAATAAAAATGACTACAAACTTGTCGAGATATGACATAAAGATGCGGTTCATTAGGTCCATGAATACTGCAGGAGCATTGGTCAACCTAAAGGGCATGACTAAAAACTCGTAATGCCCATATCTTGTTCGAAAAGCGGTCTTGGAAACATCTAAATCCTTTACTCTCAACTTATAGTACCCCGATCTCAAGTCTATTTTGGAGAACACAATGGCTCCTCTTAATTGATCGAACAAATCATCAATTTTAGGCAATGGGTACTTGTTCTTCACTGTCACTTTTTTAAGCTGACGGTAATCTATGCACAATCTCATGGTGCCATCTTTGTTTTTCACAAATAAAACTGGAGCACCCCATGGAGAACAACTTGATCTTGCAAAGCCCTTATCTGTTAACTCTTGCAACTGTAACTTCGATTCTCTTAACTCTGTTGGAGCCATTCTGTAATGAGTAATAGATATTGGTACAGTACCGGGAACTAGCTCAATACTGAACTCAACTTCTCTAACTGGTGGTAGTCCTGGTAATTCCTCAAGAAAAAATCCAAGTACTCACATACTATTGGTACTGACTCAATCTTTAGCTCTGTTTCTATAGTATTCATCACAAAGGCAAGATATGCCTCATACCCTTTTCTTATGTATCTTTGTGCCGTCATATGAGAAAATACTACTGGCAATCTACTTTGTTCATCTGATTCTACATGGAGAAAGCCCCCATTCTCACATCTCATCTCAAGGTATTTCTTCCCACAATTAATTATTACATCATGGGTGGTCAACCAGTCCATACCAAGAATGATGTCAAACTCATCAAATGGCAGCAACATAAGGTTTGCCTTAAAACAATGGCCTTTAATCATTAATGGACAATCTTTACAAACTTCATCAACTAACACACTCTTGCCTAAAGGGTTAGACACCTTAATCGTAAATTCTATAGACTCTATAGGCATACTCGTATTGGATAGTAGTTTCATGCAAATGCAAGAGTGTGTGGATCCGGGATTTATTAAACCAATAACTTTGATATCATAAAGAGAAAAGGTACCCGTAATAACATCAGGAGATGATGCCTCTTCGCGAGCGCGAATGGCATAAGTCCTTACAGGCACCCTACCCTCGGGTCTCATGGCCTACTCTTTAGGGTTACCTCTTCCAATTGCCCCACTTCCCGGGTTCCTCTACAGTCTTCCTCTGGTCATACTCCCTGATCTCGGGTTCTGAGTTCTCTCTTCTTTTGTTGTCTCATGACAATCTTTTATGTAGTGGTCTTGGGAACCACATCTAAAACATGCATTTTCATGTGCTCGACATTCTCCTAGATGATGTCTGCCACACTGTGGGCATTCGGGTCTATCTGATCGGATGTTCCCCACACTAGCAACTGAAGTCATCTGTGCCTTATTTCCCAAATACTACTTACTCTTGTTCTTCCTTGAAAACCCAGTGGAAGTAACCAATCGGGTGGAGAAATCTCTTAACTTCTTGGATGAGGATTGGAATGACTTATTCCACTATCTCTTTCTAGAGTCACGAGACTCTATTTCAGATTTTCTCTTCTCCTTTAGTAGCTCTTCAGCTTTACAAGCCCTCTCTACTAGCACAATGACTTCCTATAGTTCTAAGACAGCGACAAACAATTTGATGTCATCATTTAATCCATCTTCGAATCTCTTGCTCACAATGGCCTTGATGGATACACACTCTCGAATGTATTTACTGAGTCGCACAAACTCGCGCTCGTAATCAGTCACCGACATCTTGCCTTGCTTCAGTTCTAGAAATTCCTTTCCTTTCTGGTCTACAAACCTTTGACTGATATACTTTTCTTGAACTCTTCTTGAAAAAATTCCAATGTAACCTTTTCCCTCGGTACCACTGACACAAGGGTGTTCCACCATTGATAGGCAGAATCTCTTAAAAGAGAGACTACAGACTTCATGCATTCATTAGATGTGCACGATAACTCATTAAATACCCTGATGGTATTTTCTAACCAGAACTTAGCTTTTTCTGGGTCATCATCTCTTTTAGCCTGGAATTCTTTTGCCCCATGTTTCCTGATCATATCAACTGGAGGCTTAACTCCTCTTGCCACCTCTACTACTTGAGGGGCTACTGGGATAGATTGAGGGATAGGCGGGGGTGGAGGGGGTTGTGCATTCAGGTTCGTACGAATGAACTCCGTATACCATGAGTTCATCATATGGAGGAAGGCTTCTCTAGCCTCTTCTCCTCCTCCTTTACTCACCGTAGTGGGTCTATTCTCATTCTCATTCAGCACCATCCCTTCAGTGGGAAATGGCGCGTTACTTTCTACGTCATCCGCCACAGCTCTTTCGGGATCCATTTACTATATGTATAAACATAATTTAAGTCGTTAGGAGTTGTCACACTATCATTATAAAAACATTCTTACGTATGGCATGTATAGCTAGACTCATGCTCGTGCTACGTTAGTCCTAGAACCGACTAAACCATGGCTCCGCTACCATAAATGTAACACCCCATACCCGAGTCCGAGGCTAAGACTAGATACGAGACATTACTATGCTTGAACTTGCTTAAACTTGTACGGGCTAAAAAATTTCGTTCCGAATTAAAAACTTCTCTTTCTTACACAACTCATACATCTCATAGGCCTACGAGGCCTTAAACACATATCTGGAAACTTTCGGAACTCAACTGAAAACTTTTCCTTAAAATAGGGGTCACACGCCCATGTGGCTTGGGACACGCCAGTGTACTCCTAGACATGCCCGTGTCTTCCACCCGTGGTGGACACTACCAAATAGCTCACGACCTTGACACACCCGTGGGCTTAGACCGTGGCTGACACTGACTATATTCACACGGCCTTGACACGCTCGTGGGCTTAGACCGTGTTCTAGTCTAACTTAAAGTACTAAGGTGTAGGGGACGCACAGCTTAGACACACGCCCGTGTGTCTATCTGTGTGGGCACTTGAAGGCTATTTACCAAGCCAATTGCCACCCTAAAATTTAGATCAATCTCAAGCTACATTCATCAATTCAAATACTTCATCTAACAAGAACAATGATGTATACTTCTTTGACATTTATAAACATACATACTTAGACAATCTTGGCCAATCACTTGCCGACATACAAAAGAATAATAAATTTGATATCCCATACTTTTGCCCTTCTTAAGACATATTCTCAAAATGAAATGCTTCCTATAAATTCCATACCTAATATAAACATCTTGGCTATACCAAAATAGCGATTGATAGTGTGCTCCGAGCTCCGATGATGATGATCCACGAGATTAGCTTGGCAAGACTACATGGAAAGAAAGAATAAAAGACGTAAGCATTTAGCTTAGTAAGTTTGCATGTAATGCATATAGCAATATTCTTGTTTAACATAAACCATTTGGTATAAACAATGGCATCATAACTTTCAGCTATTTAAGCTTACTTACTCATACTGGTTCTTACATATTTCATGATACTTACTAGTCTCATGCTCGTGAAGTAAACGAGGTACCTGTGTCACTTAATCATATAGATTAACATACTCTGTCATGGTAAGCATAATCTTAACTTCATCATTCATAACATGAATAATACTCTTAATTAGCCTTAGCTAGCATTCTTTAATACTAGCTTTACTTTCTTGCTTTCACATTTATTCTTTGCTCATTTGCCCGATTAATTTCTATTAATAACCGAGGATATTGAATCTCATTTTACATTACTCGATGCCAAAGCCATATCCTAGATACGGTCTTACATGGAATCTCTCATCTTGTTGTCGATGCCATGTCTTGACATGGACTTATACGAAGTCTTTCTCATGAGTTCCCTTGGGAACTTACCATTGCCATGTCTTGACATGGTCTTACTTGGTATCTTTACTCATGAACTGGTCAATGCCGAGCCTTGGCTTGGACTTACATGAAATCTTCCTTGTTACTCACCAATGCCATGCCTTGGCTTGGACTTACATGGGATCTCTATCTCATGATATCTTTTCAATGCCAAGACTTGTCTTGGACTTACATGACATCTTTGCTTGGAGACTCACCAATGCCATGCCTTGGATTGGGCTTATATGGGTCTTCATCTCATAATAACTCTTCAATGCCAAGACTTGTCTTGGTCTTACATGATAACTTGCTTGATTGCCGATGCCATGCCTTGGCTTGAGCTTATATGGGTCTTCATCTCATAATAACTCTTTAATGCCAAGACTTATCTTGGTCTTACATGATAACTTGCTTGATTGCCAATGCCATGCCTTGGCTTGGTCTTATACGGACTTTCTCATTTCATGTGATAGATCGAGTATCCTAGGTAATTCAACTTCAATCGGGACTTTCTCATGCTTAATATCTTTGATTTCTTTGTTTAACATAGCATTAAACCCTTCCATGGTGATAATGTACACTATACTAAGCAATTCAATGATAGTAATCATAAAACTTAGAAATCAAACAAACTTATCTCGATATACAAAATGCATGTAGATATGCAATTTAGTCCTCCACTTTGTTCTTGCCTCGATTTCGATCTGGGCTTCGTTTTTCTCGATCTATAATAATAGTTTAGATCATTTAATAATCACATTGACTAAATTGACTCTTAACTCATACTTTGGCAAAATTACAATTTTGCCCCTAAACTTTCTCATAATTACACTTTTGCCCCAAAGCTCGTAAAGTGATTTTTATTCATCTTTGGTGAACTTCATGCTTAGCTGATTTATTTTCTCAACTATAGCAATAACAAAATCTCACTATTTCCACCATGTATGGCAAATTCTATAATAATTACAAACTAGTCCTTACTAGCATTTCTCATGAAATTCACTTAGAAAAAGATGTTTATCTAACATCAAACTCTTATAATCTTCCATAAAACATCATTTTACAAACATGTTACACATGGGTAGATTTTTGAACATGCATCTTATCTCAACTTATAGCTAAAAATAGCTAATTCATGTTACGAGGACTCCAAAAACACGAAGAATATTAAAAACGAGGCTAAATGACCTTACTAGCAAGCTTGAAAAATTGAAGAACCCTAGCTATGGCTTCCTTAAAATTTTCGACACTTCAGGGAGAAGATGAGAATGATTTTTGTCATCTTTTTCCTATTTTAATCATTTAATAGATTAAATGACCAAAATGTTTACAAATTTCTAACTCATGTCCAATTTTGTCCAAAAATTATAATTTGGGAAAATTGCTATTTAAGGACTTGTAATTAATATTCTAAAGCTATTTAATACAAAAAGCTTCTAGAAACTCATATTTTGCAACTTTTGCAATTTAGTCCTAATGGACCCTTTAATGGAAATTTCCATAAAATTTCTGCATGAAACTTTCATATCATCAAGCAAACATCTCAAATACCTTAAAAACTCATATTACTACGAACTTGTGGTCTCGCACCACCGTTCTGACTAGGCCATAAATCGGGCTGTTACACTTACTTATGCAACACGGCCAAGTCACACGCCCGTGTGCTAGGCCATGTGCCAATTGGGGGTATACTGACTTGTAGTATACGGCCAGCCACACGCTTGTGTGTGAGACCGTGTGGAGCATACTAACTTGGTATTAATCTCAACACCAGGGGACACATGGCTATGTAACATGACCATGTGTCGCACACGGCCGAGGCACACGCCCGTGTCTCTGCCTATGTGGACAAAAATAGGCTATTTGCAAAGCCATTTTGCCACCCTATTTTCATATACATGCACAAGTATAATATGCAACATTTTATAACTCAATAGGCAGCCAATCCACAACATTTCATACACATTTTATCCCAATTTGACATAGTCTTCAAATACCTAATTAATATCATACATTTTCCATTGATATGCCTATTACAAATGAAGACAACATTTGCATATTTCCATTCCATCTACTACTTGCCAAAACATACCATATTTGAACATTTATACACAACCAAAACATTACACCAAGTTAAGCCAAATCACATGGCTTTAACTTATACCACAACATGTACCAAAATCACTATCTCAAGTAACCATAACTATCATCTTTGTAACTAGCCTATACATGCCATATTTGCAAATATCCAAGAGTTCAAAAGTACCAAACAGCAACAAGATAGTGTGATGCGTAACTCTGACTTTATCTGGATCGAACAAGCTATCGAACCTCTATAAAACATGGAAAAAGAAACAGAGTAAGCTTTAAAGCTTAGAAAGCCCGTATATTTCATAATTTAACTTACCATTTGTACATAATCAAACCATATATCAAATTCACTTGCCAAATGCCTATACATAAGCATTCATCAACAAGTCACATTAGTGCATGTAATCATACATTATCTCAATTTAATACTCAATATATTGTATCATATCAAATTCATATATCATGTACATCATTTGTAACATTTCACTCTCAATCATATAAATAGTAAACCATTCGATAATAGTAACTCATCCGTTTAAACATTGCTTCATCCATATAATAGTAATTCATCCGTATAACACATACCTTATTCACATAACCAATAACAGAATTTATGCCTGTTGAACCTATTAGAACATCGAGGGATACTTGGGTGATATACATAACATATAAATCAGTAATCCATCAATTCATTATCATTTCCGCTCTTTCGAGCTATGGTCAGTAAACTCCTCTTGAGCTGATGGACAGTAAGCTCTATTGAGCTGAAATGGTAAGCTCTAACGAGCTGAAAACAGTAAGCTCTTATGATCTGATATATCAATAAGCTCATACAAGCTGTGGTGAGTCTGCAACAAATGCAGGAGCTCGACCGAAACGGTAACCCTAGTGACATGCCACTCATATCCTATGAATTCTTATGGTTCAAACGGGGCTCGGTAACTATCAGACTATATCAATAAGGCATTCATATTTCAAATAGATCAATTACTCAATTATATACGTTCAGTTCAAATAATTACAAGTATTTAAAAGTTCGATTCTAATTATACGAACTTCCCTCGAGTTACTCAGATAAAATTATCGGCTAATCGTCAACCTTTCCTTTTCCCCGATCTAATCCCGATCTCGGCTTATCTTAATCTATATATTATTAAAATCAGCTTATTTAATATACTGTTTATTCAATTTAGTCCAAAACATACATTAGGGCTATTTTACACATTTGCCCCTAAACTTTTTCATTTTTACAATTTAGTCCTTATCGCATAAAATTGCAAATTCAGGCAATTTAGTAAAAACCCATGCTTAGCCAAATTTAATACATGTTACTAGCAGCCCATATTTTCAATTTATTCACATTGTTACCCACAAAAGTTTATAGTTCACAAATTAATCCCTTTTGACATTTTTTGTCGAAATCACTTTACAAAACTATTAAATCTATCAACAACTATTCAAAATCCATCATCAACCATCAAATTAATCAAGCATTCAACAATGGCAACATCATAAATCTTTAACAGTTTCAAAATATAAGGTATGGGCTAGCTAGAATACGAAGCAACAATCACAAAAACATAGAAATCATTAAAATGAACTTACAATTTGATCTTGAAGTGGCTGAATATTTCAAGCCCTAAAATAGATTTTCTCCATGCTTCATTCGGCTATGACAAAGATGATAACCTTTAATTCTTTGTTTGTTTTATTTATTTTATGTTATTAACCAAATTACCAAATTAACCTTACTAATAAACCATTTAAAACACCTATCAATGTGTCCATAAAAGTCCACTAACATTTAAAATAGTCTACTTACCATTTAAGGCCACCATAATTAAAAGCCAAAGCTATTTGACACCTTTAACTAATAGAACATGCATTTTACATTTTACGCGATTTAGTCCTTTTTGACCGAATTAAGCATTCAAACAGTAAAATTTCTTTACGAAAGTTTCACACAAGAATTCTATCATGCTGTAAACTTTAATAAAATAATAAAGTAAATATTTTGACTTCAAATTTGTGGTTCCAAAACCACTATTCTGATTTGACTAAAAATAGACTTTTACAAAATCTGAAGCTAGGGCTCCTGCTAGAACATATGCCATTTGTGCGCGAGAGGAAGGCTCGACTCTTGACGTTATTGCTGGTACTATTTTTATCTTTAATGTTAGTGTGTATGCATTAATTGTCCTGGGGTAAATGCATTCATATATATGGACTACGCTAGTGATGAAAAAGAAGTTACCGTTTGAATCAACTAATTATGTTGCTAAAGTCACGAATTCCTTAGGTCATAGTGTTATAGTCAATATGGTTTGCAAGCAATACGCACTGAAAATTCAAGGCTATAATTTTCATGCGGGCTTAATGCTACTACCATTCAATGAGTTTGATGTCATCTTGGGTATGGATTGGTTAAACATGCATGATATTGTAGTTTGTTGTTGTCAGAAAAGAGTTGAGTTGAAAGGTTCCAATGGTGAAGTAATTTTTATTGAGTCTGGAAGATCAGTCGGTATTTCAAATATAATTTTGGCAATGAAAGAACATAAGTTAATACGAGACGATTGTGAAACCTTTTTTACTTACATTTCAGATTCCAAAGTGTTAGAGAGGAAAGTGGATCAAGTGCCGATAGTTTGTGAATTCCCAGATGTTTTCCCTGAAGAATTATCGGGTTTACCACCAGAGCGAAAGGTCAAATTTTTCATTGAGTTAGTACCCGGTACTGCTCCAATTTTAATTGCACCATATTGAATGGCTCCAACTGATCTTAAAGAACTTAAAGCACAGTTGCAAGAACTGGTAGACAAAAGTTTTATTAGACTGAGTGTGTTGCCCTGGGGTGCACCTATGTTGTTTGTTAAAAAGAAAGATGGGTCATTGGGATTATGCATTGATTATCGAAAATTGAACAAGATGACTATAAAGAATAAATATTCGTTACCTCATATTGATGATCTTTTTGATCAATTGAAAGGAGCTTTGATATTTTAAAAGATTGATCTTTGATCGGGATATTATCAACTGCGAGTGAAAGATGTAGATGTACCAAAGACATCATGCAGAAGTCGCTATGGACATTATAAGTATTTGGTCATGCCATTTGGATTGACAAATGCTTTGACAACATTTATGGATTTAATGAACCAAATTTTTCAGCCCTATCTTGATCATTTTGTCATTATCTTTATTGATGACATTTTAATTTATTCTAAAAGTGAAGGCGAGCATGCTCAACATATGAAGATTGTATTGTAGACTTTGCGAGAATAGAAACTGTATGCTAAATTTAGTAAATGTGAATTTTGGCTTACTGAAGTTAGATTCCTCGGTCATGTGGTCTCGAGAGATGGTATAAGAGTTGATTCGAGCAAAATTTTGGCTATTTTGAATTGGAAAAACCCACAAAATGTATCTGAAGTACAAAGCTTTCAAGGGTTGGCTGGTTACTATCATTGTTTTGTAAAGAATTTTTAGATTATAGCTTCACCTATGACAAAACTGTTGCAAAAATATGTTTGTTTCGTTTGGTTGGATATGTGTTAGTAAAGTTTCAAAAGATTAAAGAGTTTATTGACAGAAGCTCCAGTGTTGACGCAACTTGAATCGGGAAAGCAATTTGTTGTTTATAGTGATGCCTCTCTGAACGGCTTGGGATGTGTGTTAATGCAAGAAGGAAAGGTCATCACGTACGCCTATTGGCAACTGAAAGTTCATGAAAAGAATTACCTAACACACAATCTGAAATTAATGGCGATTTTGTTTACTTTAAAAATGTGGCGACATTATTTGTATGGTGAAAGGTGTCATGTGTAGACTGACCACAAGAGCTTGAAATATTTAATGACCCTAAAAGAATTGAATCTGCGACAGCACACATGGTTAGAATTGTTAAAGGACTACAAACTTGTGATTGATTATTATCTTGGTAAAACAAATGTGGTTGCTGACGCTTTGAGTCATAAATCTCTTTTTGCCCTATGAGCAATGAATATCGAACTACAAATGAAGTGCGATGATTCTATTTTAGTTGAGCTCAAGGTTAATGTAACGCCCTAAAAATATAGGGTCTTTAATTTTGCATGTTCCGACACAAATTGCTTGTTGGCTTTAATGGCTAAGTGATCTGGGTGTGTATGGGAGTGTTTGGGTAGCCTAGGTTCAAGTCTTGACTTTTGCAGAATTTGTAGTTTTTCTCTTAAATGAACCTAGACACTGACAATAAGGCCTTATTAATAATAGTGCTTGTTTTATGACTCAAAAAAACTTGTAGTCCAGTGGTAAGTGGCGTGTGTAAGGCTGCAAGGGAGCTCAAGTTTGAGTCTCATGATGCGAAAGAGAGTATTTATTTTATTCCCTTGCAGCATGAGAAGTGGAGTTAGACTGAAACTTTGTAAGGTGAAGTTTGAATTGGTCTTGGGGGGTTTTTTGGAGCAAATCAAAGAGGAGATTGGGGAGAAATCAATGAATTTCGAAATGGGAGGTTGGTAAGGGGTTGTGGCTAATTGGGACTCTAAGGCTCTATTGGATTTCGGCTAGGGGAAAAAGGGGGGCAATTTCGACTAGAGCCATTTTTCTGTTTTGACTTTGGGGAGTGTTGATAGGAGAGCTGCCGAATTTCCTTACCGGCAGTTTAGGTTTTTCTTTGCACTTTTTGCATTTTGAGTTCTCTCTAGTTTTCTTTGTGCTACGAAACTGACCATTCGTGCCATTCCTTCTCTGCACATTTGCTATTCTTTTTCTCTCTTGTTGGCCGAACCTAACATCTACTTTCCCTTACCCTTTTTCTTCTGCAATCGGATTCTTTCATAGCTTAGCCGAACTTTCCTTTTCTCTTCTTTAACTTCTGTTCATCATCTATTATAGTTTGGTCGAATATCACTGTTGTTAATCCCTCTCTGCGTTGATCTACTGCAAGGGTTCTGACTATCAGTAAGTGTTAAAAAATCTATCCTCTATTTTTCCTTTTAAAATTGAATACACCATGCTCTTCTTTTTATTTTTCCAAAACTGAATACCCCCTTTTGCTAACCGATTGTCTTTTCCTCCTTCACGTACTGTACTCGTTGTGATTCTAGGGTCTTTCTTAAGGAGTGGTAAAGTGTGAACGGTTTGGAGGAGCCACACTTTCATCCTCAACGTACAGGTAAGGTAAAAGTGTTATCTTATGTTCTTTGGGGTTGGCCAAATGTGCCTTATCACTTACTAATCGGATTTTGATTGTACTATAGGAAACCAACAAGGGCATGTGATCATTTCTGAACAGTGATCGTAGAGGGACTATGGTCACCCCCATTCAAACAAGGTAAGAAGGGTGTTTCGGATTAAACGTCAATAAGAGGGTGCTTTACCCTATCGGTTAAAGAACTAAATTTGGATCTTGTTTGAATCTAGGTTGGGTGCTCGTGGAGCGTGAGCAATATCATAATCAAGTGTGTAATCACACTATTTGCTCTGCGAATTGGCAAAGCCGAAAAGCCGAAACCTCGATGTATGAGGCCTCACGAGCGTCCGATCGCTCGTGTGGTAAACTGAGCCCAAAATCCTAGGCGATAGGCAGTAGAGGCCACCACGAACGTTCTCATGCTCTTGGCCCATTATGGGCCTCGTTTGGCATGAATGGATCGTGTGGGCCCAATGGGCTCATGGGCCCCACACGGAGTAAATCCAAAAAATGTGGCAAATACTGGATTAGGCTATGTAGTTCACATAGCCGTGATGGAATTTGGGCTCGATGGGCCACACGAGCGTGTGGGCCTACTTGGGCCAAATATTGGGTCTTGGGCCCATTTACACCATTTCGACCGAATAAGTTATCTGTGTCACTCAAGGCGACTATAGAACTTTGAAGAGGTCATTAATTGCACCGAGACCCCAAAGTAAGTAAAATAACCAAAATACCCCTAAAGGGCAAAATTACCATTTTACCTCTAGTACATGGAAATGACCCTTTTACCCCTAGTGGTAGGTTGACTGATGAATGTATGTTATAGTACGACTATACTGAGTAGGACTGTAATGCCCCAAATTTGGGCCTAGAATAAATGGGTTTCGTGTGTCGAGAGAATGGATTTTGTCAATCAGAAAAAAAGGGGATAATGAATTAAGGGTGTTTAAAAGAAATTATGATTGTATGTTTAGTTTAATTTTTAGGTGATTTAGGAAGGGTTGGTAGTGTTGGAAAAGTCCTAGGCTCGATCTAGGGCTTTAGCAAAAATTTTGTTTTTACCTTTAAGTGTGGTTGGTGTTAGTCAGAAGGCTTTTAAAATATTTTTGGGTTAGAAGATAGCACAAGGAAGTAGGTGGTCTGGTGGCCTGCGGTGTTTTGAACAAGATGGTGGTCAAAGGTTCAAGTCCTGGACTTGGCAAAAAAAAAATTATTGCGTATATGTTAGTATGAAGGCCAAAATTTAGGCCTTATAATTAGTTGGGTCTGATTTACGACACAAAGAAACGCTTGACCTAGTGGCAGAGGTGTTAGGAGCAGGAGAGGGAGCAAGGTTCTAGTCGTGGCATGCGCTAAATGTTGGTTTTTTTTAAGTAAACCTGTAGCGCGGCAGAAAGGTTTATAATTAATTGGGGAGGAATTATGACTCAAATAAAGCGGGCGGCGCAGTGGCAAGAGGCGTGTATCATAGTGAAGAGGCTGGAGGTTCGAAGCTGGGTGTTGGCAAATATTTTTAGATTTCTTTGGATGATTCGATCACTGGAAAATAAGCCTTAAAAGAAGTTGGGAATGGAATATATCACAAGAAGAGTTGTGGTGCAGTGGCTGGTAGCGTGTGCTGGTGCCTAAATTTCTTGGTTTCGATTTGCCTTGTGCGCAATAACCTACTATTTTGCTGCTGGCGTGGGGAAGGTGTTTGAAGTGGACTGAAACACCAAAGGATGGCTGCTGTCCAGGGAAAGCAATTTGAATGTAATTCAAATTGGATTTTTGGCTAAATAAAGGAATTTTTGGATGGGGATGAAGATAAAATTTAGAGGAAATAAAGGAATTTAATTGGTCATAAGTTTGATTCGACTAGGGAGTGTAGGTTTATTTTATTTATTTATTTATTTTTTTAGTATATATATGGGTGCCGAATTAAGTTCCTAGAGTAATGCCAAAATTTTGTTTTCCCTCTGGCCGAATTTCTTCACTTGTAAGATAACACCCTTTTTCTCTCTAAGTGTTCAGAAGTCGAATCCTCCATACCCTCTCTTCTCAAATTCCATTTTTGGTTCACCACTTGGTTCTAGCCGAATCACCTCTTTTCTTATTCTCCCTAGTATTGCCGAATTGTCCCTGTCACCTTGCTAGTCTCAAAAGCCAGATTTAAGCCGCGGGATCAAAGGAGAATTTCGGTAAGTGCTTAGTTGAATTTTTTTAGTGTGTTTTGTTAAAAGCCAAAGGGCTGTCTAACCCAATCCTTATCGTTAACCTATATTAACAAGGGTAAAGCTCAACAATCACAAGCGTGGTAGGTAAGGATTGCTAACAAGGGGTTAAGTGTTCTCGACTCAGTCATGGTTTAGTAAATGGCCGAATCTAATGTGGCTCATAGGGGTGACTTATGAACAATATGGGTCATTTGGTTTTGACGATATAGGTGTTTGAGTGCTACTAGAACGTAAAGCACACGGTAAGGGTACGGTGAGGTTTCGGTTTTTGATAAGTATGTGTTAAAGCCTTGGTTAATCGTTAGTAATGTCGATTGTAGGTTCATGACTAAGGGGTTTGCAGCGCGCGTAGATACTAGGTGTGTACAAACGCTACACACACGATATTGGCAATACCGAAAAGCTGAAAAGTCGAAAGTGGCTAAATTGGCCTGGTGGGCCCTAAGGCTAGGTTTGATTGAGTCTGTCAAGCATAATACTTGATCTGGAATTGTTTTGGGCCTAACGGGCCATAAGGATGTGATTTGGGCCTAATGGGTCGTAAAGGTGTAATTTGGGTTTGAGGGGCTTTATGGGGATGTAGGGAAGTATGTTAGGGTTTGTGGACTTAGGCCTAGTTTGAACAACTCTTAAATTTCATATGACTTAATCTAATTAAACATGTCCGTGGACAAGTCGCTGGGTTAGGGTGTGGCAACGAGCGTACGCATGTCTAGGATTGCATCTAGGGAGAGCTTGGTACTTAAGCGGTCCTAGTGGCCCACCTCCTCTTCTCTGAAATCCTACCTGGTGCGTAGTGTCTGTTCACTTTAGCCGCGAAGACTTGTTGATGGGCCAAAGTTCATAACTAAAACCCGAAAGGGACCAACCACCTTTATATTTGTAAAGTTACTAAAATACCCTTATATTCGTAAAATTACTAAAATACCCTTATATTTGAAAAATTACTAAAATACCCTTATATTTGTAAAATTACCAAAATACCCCTATATTTGTGAAATTACCAAAATACCCCTATATTTGTAAAATTACCAAATACCCCTATTTTGTAAAATTACTAAGATACCCCTATTTTGCTAGATTACCAAAATACCCCTATTTTGTAAAATTACCAAGATACCCCTATTTTGCCTGATTACCAAAATACCACTGTAGGGTAGAATTACGAAAATACCCTTGGGTAGTGAAATGACGAAAATACCCCTCTGTGATAAATATGAGTCTAGGGATGTTACTCGTGTGTGTGATGCATTCATATGATATTCTGCTTAGAATGCATATGGGTGGGAATTATGGTACGGAGGAAGATTTGAGGATTGCATAGTCATATGGCCATGGATCCACCAGTGGCTTTAAGCCCATTATATGATTAGCAGCTTTGCTGCAACGTTAGGTAGTACTGCAACCGGGCTACCTTTGGTGTGTAGAGGATGGGTGGTCGATTTAGAAATCCCCACAGGTGTGTATAAGGTTGGAAGGGAAATGGTGTGTGTAGGCGGATGGATTATTGGGATGGGTTTTGCATTATCTTGTTTATATATGATACGATATGATATGATATGATATGAAGTCATTATGGGCTAAGGCCCAAGACCACCGATTTTGATAGGGCTTAGGCCCAATGTGAATATTTGTATGTGATTTGATTGCCAAGGGTTGTACACACTGAGTTTCGAAACTCACACCCTTTTATCTAATGTTTCAGGTGATCCTGAATAGACGGCTCGACGTGGAAGAGGACTTGGAGATGGCCACACTAGAAGCTGATCAAATGATTTATTTTGTTCAAATGAATTTATTTTAAATACTTTGTTTTTTTCATTAAATTGTAATAAGGCCATGTAACTCCTAATTGACTTTATTTTCGGGTTTATTATTATTGTTTCAACTATCCGCTTAATAAATTTCATAAAATTTCTAAAGTTAACATGGTTTTCGAAATAACTTAACCTATGAATGTTTTCTAAAATATGGGCTTTTCATCTTAACTTAACAAGTTGCAAGGGTTTTGGGCTTTTGGGCCTTAAATGGTTAAATGGTAAAATCATTTTGAAGTGTGCCTTTAATGTGACATTCTGAACTCGGGCCTAACTTCTAGGCCAGGTTTGGGGTGTTACAAGGACATATTGCATACACGAAATATTTATGACATGGCATACTACATGGGGGTTGGGATTCTGATATGGATGAAGTACTGTTACTAGAGGCTCTGCCACATATACTGTTACTGGTGGCTCTACCACAATCACTGTTACTAGTGGCTTGCCACATATACTGTTGCTGGCAGCTTTGCTACGTTATTATTACTGGCAGCTATGCTGCGATATTGGTGTGCTGGTTGGGTGGGTCAATTTTATTCCCACACAGTGTGTTGGTTGGTACAGATGGTGTGTTGGTTGGATTGGGATGGGTTGCATATTTGTACCATATTGATACTATAAAGGGCTTAGGCCCACACTGTTACTGTAATGGTTGAGGCCTACACTGTACGGTTACTGAATAGGGCACAGGCCCAGACTGTTACTGCATATATTACTAATTTTTTGATAGGGTTTACACACTGAGTTCTCGTAACTCACCCTTTTCTTTTAATTGTACAGGTAATCCCTAGCCTTAGATGATTTGGAGCCACGAGGGACTCGAAGGTGGCCACACGATCGTTGATGTTTTGTTTAAACTTAGTTATTTAGATTTTTATATTGGGTTGATAATTATGTAATAAGGCCTCTAGTGATTTTAATTTCTTTTTTATTGGGTTCTAATTTCTTATTTTGAAACTGCCAAACTGATACAAACAAGTTTTCAAAAATAATAAATGTTTTAAAAGACAAACACACATTTTCAAACTTCAAAATGACATTAATTAGAGTAGTTTCCGCGGGTTTTTAACCAACTAAGAAACCAACAGAAACAAACATGGCAATTGTTTTAATAAATGGGCTCTTAACTTAAAAACAGTTTTCTATCAACAAGCCTTGATTTTGAAAGACACTTCGATGTGACACGTCAGATTCGGTCATAACGTCTCAGCCGAGTTTGGGGTGTTACAGTTAAACTTTTATTTTTACAGAAAATATGAGAATTATAGCTTCTTGATTCAGAGTTGGTAGCCAAATAGAAAATTGTTGAGACTGGTAGAATACTGAGTTTAGCATTCGCAATGATGGTAATTTGTACTTTCTAAAAAGGTTATGTGGACCTAATGATCTGGAACTTAAACAAAATTTATTAAAAGAAGCTCATAGTAGTGTGTACTCTATTCATCTGGGAAGTTTGAAAATGTATGCTGATTTGATACAGTTTTATTGGTGGTCGGTAATGAAATGAGAAATTTATGATTTTGTATCAAAATGTTTGGTGTGTCAGCAAGTAAAAGCTAAGCATTAAGTTCTGTCTAGGTTATTACAGTCGATCAGGATTCCAATATGGAAATGGGACCAAGTTACAATGGATTTCGTCATAAGGTTATAGTTAACGGTGAGAAAGAAAGATGCAAATTGGATTATGGTAGATCGAATAATGAAATTTGTGTAACATCCTAGATTAGGGGTTATGCGTTCGTGCATAATTCATGAGTAGTAGGTTTTGGCAGTGTTTGGAAGTGAATTAAGGGTTTTTAAAATCCTAGGGTGGAAGAGAAAGCTTTGGACAATTATTGGTTTTTAAGTTAAAAAGGGGGAGCTAGGCTAAGGTAGCCTTAAGAAAAGTTTTGGGGAGTTTAGGACACAAGAAGTGATGTGGAAAAGTGGCAAGGGACGCCATCTAAGGTGCAAGGGTTATGGCATCAAGTGAAGTACTTTGAGGGAAGAATCCCATTGTGTGCATTTTTGCTTAATTTTATGAAATAGCATGTTTACTGTGATATGGATGTGTAGTGTGCATTATTAGAATCTTGGAAATGTATGGAAATGTATGGAAATGTGTGGAAATGTATGGAAATGTAAGGAAATGTAAGGAAATGCTTTGGAAACGTTAAGTTTAAAAGAGGAAAGTGAACATTTTTGGAAACTAGGGGATGTAAGGAAATGATGTGGAAATGATTCAAAAGAGGAAAGTAAACATTTCTGGAAACTTGGAAATGTAAGGAAATGTCAAGTTTAAAGAGGCAAACGAAAATTTTTGGAAACTTGGAAATGTAAAGAAATGTCAAGTTTTAAGGCTTAAAAAAAGAAAACTAAGGTAAGGTGGCCTTAAGAAAAATAATAGGAGGAATTTGACACACAAACAGGCTTGGAAAAGTGGCTTGGAAATGCCACTTAAAGCCCAGTAAGTGACGCCACAGGCAGGTGCAATTGGGCCTGGGTTCGAGTTACATGGGAAGCTAAAATAAAAGTTTTTATTTTCGGCAAGGAAGGGAGGTAGTGGACGGCAAAGGGAGACTAGGGGAGGAGTTTAAGATGAGGTTTTATTCTTATTAAAATTCGGCTAAAAGGGGAGATAAATGTGGATATTATTTCTTTTATTTTGATAGATAAGGAAGAGATAAAAGAGGATTATTATTAGTATTATTTTTATTAGAAGATAAGAGATACATATTGGATTAAGTCTTGTTGATAATTAAAGTGATAAATCAAGGGATAAAGTTATAGAAGAGTGGTGGCCAAGTAAGGGACTCTAGCCTAGTAAATTTGGCTATAAAAGGAAAAGAGAGGCCATTCAGCATTATTTTCTCTTCCTTGATAACCTCTGCCGAATTTTCTCTGCAACCCCTATTCTTTTCTTCTTCATTCTTCTCCTCTCAATTTTCCAAAAGCCGAAAGCTTGCTAAGATCAAGGCCATAGCCGAATAGTTTGAGACTTCAAGCAAAGGAACTGTCGATATCTAAAGTAAGGGTAAGATCTCATTCGGTTTCACCCTTTTTCTTTTAAGATTTACCGAAATCTAGGACTAATCCCATTAGAAACTTGTTTGTCGAAATTTGGAAGGATCTTCCGGGATTTACTAAGTGTCGACTACAATGAAGGAGAAGTTCTTTTCCCGAAGGTACACCATAAGCTATGTGTTCCCTAGTTATTCGGTGAATTTCGGGATTTAAAATCCACAAAGTAAGTGTCTATAGCATTCGGCCAAGGCTTATTTTAGTGTTTGGATCTATCTTTTATTATCTTAAAAGCCGAAAACTAATATGTTAAAGGGATCTAGAGTTGGCCGAATACAAGGAAGAAGGATATAAAGTTTTAGGACTTGGTTCTTAAGTCAATCGGCAACAAGGTAAGTTTTAGTGTACTAATCCTACTAGGATTTGGATTTATGGCCGAATGGCTCTTTACTAAGTATTAAATGATTGATTAAATGTAGAGATCTAAGATCTAAGGCATTAGATCAAGCTTTTCGGGATTTGGATTGGAAACCTTAAGCGAATCAGGTGTGTAATCCCCACTATCTTTTAATACGTTTTATGGCAATATTGAATATAAGTATGTATAAGAATGTGAATATGGCTAAGGTACCCTAATGTGGTACAAAGTACTCAGGTACGTTTCCTACTCCTACTAGGATTACGAAATATGTTATATTTAACATGTGAGAAGTGACATGAATGTGAATTTAAGTATGATATGCATGATATGAATAATATGGGGCATTCGGGTTATATGAGAAAGGGGAAGTGAATGTGGTGACTTCGGTCTCACTATCTGAATGTGGTGACTTCGGTCACATTATCTGAATATGGTAACTTCGGTTACATTACCTGAATGTGGTAACTTTGGTTACATTATCTGAATGTGGTGTCTCATGACACAATTATCTGAATCTGGTGGCTATGCCACGAATTTTATATGGGCGATGAGCACGTCGACTGCAGCGACTGCCTTCGATGGAGTGTAGCGGAAGGAGGGTTGACTTAGTAGTCCCCACAGTGTGCAGGTTGGTACGGGGATGTGTAGCGGATGGCATCTAGGTTTGGGTTCGGGATTGCATCATTATCTTGAATTATTATGTGAACATGATATGTATGGTATGCCTAAATCTATTAAATTTTAGTGTTGGTTGCACATTGAGTCTGTTTGACTCACCCCGTTGGGGAATATTTTTCAGGTGATGAGCAGTAATGGACCGGGTCGGCAGGAGCCTAGGGATGGCCATGCACAGCAAGAAATCTATGATTTGGACTCTTATTTTCTTTAAGTACTTTGGTTCTAAATTTGGGTTATATACGATGTAATAAGGCCTTAAGGCCATAGTGCACTATTTTATTTCTGTTTATTGTTTAATTAGGTTACAAATTTTTATGAAGTTTAAAGATCAAGTAATTCTTTTTTAAAATATACTCTATATGTTTTATCACATAGAGTTAAAAAGGGTTTTCTAATATAAAAATCGAATTGGTTTTCAACACAAGCCCAACCCAAACAATTTTTTTTTAAATCATACAAGTTTTTCACAAAGTAACAAAAGAATTTGAACCGGTTTACTTGAGGAACATACCAAATCTGGTCAAAGCTCATGGGCTGGGTTTGGGGTGTTTCAATTTGGTATCAGAGCCAGGTTTTAAACTCTCGGCCTGTGGTATAAGGCCCAAAACGTTTTCAAATCGAGCCCAAGTAAGCTTTATAAAAATATTTTTGAAAATAAGCAGGTTTT
This sequence comes from Gossypium australe, assembly GCA_005393395.2. NCBI lineage: Eukaryota > Viridiplantae > Streptophyta > Magnoliopsida > Malvales > Malvaceae > Gossypium > Gossypium australe. The sequence continues at coordinate 93,627,719 of CM016616.1, forward strand.
GGCATGGCACCTAAGTATCCGACTCGAAGTCCACCAGGTAAGTATCCCTATCCTTTGTGTGATTTATATTGTGAATTGTAGAAGGGTAGAAATGGAATGGAATGTGGACTAGCATGATAAGTATTTGAACCTTAGGACTAGTGTACCCCAACAAATACATAAGACTTAAATGCTTAATTAAACGGACCTATGTCTAAGCCGCCGAGTGAGGGTGTGGCAACCATTGTGCGCATGTCTAGGATTGGTATTCAGTGAGAGCTTGGTATTTAAGCAGTCCTCGTGACTCACCTCCTCTCCACTCGAATCCTACCTGGTGCGTAGCTTCGGTTCACCCTAACCAAGAGGACTTATTCATGGGCTAAACCCTAACTAAAACCCGAAAGGGAACTAGCCGTATTTTCATGGAAAACCTAGTTTTAAAATTCTTAAATTACCCTTTGATTTATAAAAGCTATTCCATAAAATTTTTCTGAAATATTTCTTGATTTACAAAATTACTAAGATACCCCTATTTGCAAAATTACTAAATTGCCCTTGAGTGTTAAAATTACCATATTACCCCTACTTCAATAAAAATTTTCTTATTTTGTAAAAGTATCCAACAACCCTATTTTGTGAAAGTCCAAAATACCCTGATTTGGAAAATTACGAAATTACCCCTGGTTTACCCTAATTACCAAAATGACCCTGAATTCTCAAAATTTTTGCAACATCACCGATTTGGAAAACAAATTCTCAAAAAGAACCCTCAAGTTTTGCAAATTTTGAAATACCCTTGATTTATTAAGATTTACAAATTTGCTCTAGTTAATTACCGAAATACTCTCGGATTTCAAAATTTCCAAAAATACCCCGGGAATGTAAAATTACCAAAATACCCTTATTGACAAAATCCACAAGGAACTTTATTGTGGCAAATTACAAAATACCCTGTAGGGCGAATTACGAAAATACCCCTGGGTAGTGGAAAACAAACAACAACGAAAACTACAACATTTCTCTGAATGAATGAAAGTTCATACTTGATTGATGGATGTATGAATGTAAAGACTGTGTGCATGTATGAATACGAAAGAACCACTCCTAAAATCCTTTCCATAAAATTCTTCGCGAATAATCAGTGAAACAAGGACTAATTCATAAAACTTTTTACTCGGATTAAATCGCGACGTTAGAAATGAGTTCTCAGGGACGTGAACTTAGAAATTATGCCTAGAAAGTATGATGGTTCTATTAAGATCAGAGTGCGCAGCGTAAGCATAGTGCGGTGAGAAGGATTGTACGACTGTTAGTAAGTAATTTCGAGGATGAAATTATTTTTAAGGAGGGTAGAACTGTAACATCCTAGATTAGGGGTTATAAGTTCGTGCATAATTCATGAGTAGTAGGTTTTGGCAGTGTTTGGAAGTGTATTAAGGGTTTTTAAAATCCTAGGGTGGAAGAGAAAGCTTTGGACAATTATTGGTTTTTAAGTTAAAAAGGGGGAGCTAGGCTAAGGTAGCCTTAAGAAAAGTTTTGGGGAGTTTAGGACACAAGAAGTGATGTGGAAAAGTGGTAAAGGACGCCATCTAAGGTGCAAGGGTTATGGCATCAAGTGAAGTACTTTGAGGGAAGAATCCCATTGTGTGCATTTTTGCTTAATTTTATGAAATAGCATGTTTACTGTGATATGGATGTGTGGTGTGCATTATTAGAATCTTGGAAATGTATGGAAATGTATGGAAATGTGTGGAAATGTATGGAAATGTAAGGAAATGTAAGGAAATGCTTTGGAAACGTTAAGTTTAAAAGAGGAAAGTGAACATTTTTGGAAACTAGGGGATGTAAGGAAATGATGTGGAAATGATTCAAAAGAGGAAAGTAAACATTTCTGGAAACTTGGAAATGTAAGGAAATGTCAAGTTTAAAGAGGCAAACGAAATTTTTTGGAAACTTGGAAATGTAAAGAAATGTCAAGTTTTAAGGCTTAAAAATAGAAAACTAAGGCAAGGTGCCACTTAAACCCCAGTAAGTGACGCCACAGGCAGGTGCAATTGGGCCTGGGTTCGAGTCACATGGGAAGCTAAAATAAAAGTTTTTATTTTTGGCAAGGAAGGGAGGTAGTGGACGGCAAAGGGAGACTAGGGGAGGAGTTTAAGATGAGGTTTTATTCTTATTAAAATTCGGCTAAAAGGGGAGATAAATGTGGATATTATTTCTTTTATTTTGATAGATAAGGAAGAGATAAAAGAGGATTATTATTAGTATTATTTTTATTAGGAGATAAGAGATAAATATTGGATTAAGTCTTGTTGATAATTAAAGTGATAAATCAAGGGATAAAGTTATAGAAGAGTGATGGCCGAGTAAGGGACTCTAGCCTAGTAAATTTGGCTATAAAAGGAAAAGAGAGGCCATTCAGCATTATTTTCTCTTCCTTGATAACCTTTGCCGAATTTTCTCTACAACCCCTATTCTTTTCTTCTTCATTCTTCTCCTCTCAATTTTCCAAAAGCCGAAAGCTTGCTAAGATCAAGGCCATAGCCGAATAGTTTGAGACTTCAAGCAAAGGAACTGTCGATATCTAAAGTAAGGGTAAGATCTCATTCGGTTTCATCCTTTTTCTTTTAAGATTTACCGAAGTCTAGGACTAATCCCATTTGAAACTTGTTTGCCGAAATTTGGAAGGATCTTCCGGGATTTACTGAGTGTCGACTACAAGGAAGGAGAAGTTCTTTTCCCGAAGGTACACCATAAGCTACGTGTTCCCTAGTCATTCGGTGAATTTCAGGATTTAAAATCCACAAGGTAAGTGTCTATAGCATTCGGCCAAGGCTTATTTTAGTGTTTGGATCTATCTTTTATTATCTTAAAAGCCGAAAACTAATATGTTAAAGGGATCTAGAGTTGGCCGAATACAAGGAAGAAGGATACAAAGTTTCGGGACTTGGTTCTTGAGTCAATCGGCAACAAGGTAAGTTTTAGTGTACTAATCCTACTAGGATTTGGATTTATGGCCGAATGGCTCTTTACTAAGTATTAAATGATTGATTAAATGTAGAGATCTAAGATCTAAGGCATTAGATCAAGCTTTTCAGGATTTGGATTGGAAACCTTAAGCGAATCAGGTGTGTAACCCCACTATCTTTTAATACGTTTTATGGCAATATTTAATATAAGTATGTATAAGAATGTGAATATGGCTAAGGTACCCTAATGTGGTACAAAGTACTCAGGTACGTTTCCTACTCCTACTAGGATTACGAAATATGTTATATTTAACATGTGAGAAGTGACATGAATGTGAATTTAAGTATGATATGCATGATATGAATAATATGGGGCATTCGGGTTATATGAGAAAGGGGAAGTGAATATGGTGACTTCAGTCTCACTATCTGAATGTGGTGACTTCGATCACATTATCTGAATATAGTAACTTCAGTTACATTATCTGAATGTGGTAACTTCGGTTACATTATCTGAATGTGGTGTCTCATGACACAATTATCTGAATCTGGTGGCTATGCCACGAATTTTATATGGGCGATGAGCACGTCGACTACAGCGACTGCCTTCGATGGAGTGTAGCGGAAGGAGGGTTGACTTAGCAGTCCCCACGTTGTGCAGGTTGGTACGGGGATGTGTAGCAGATGGCATCTAGGTTTGGGTTCAGGATTGCATCATTATCTTGAATTATTATGTGAACATGATATGTATGGTATGCCTAAATCTATTAAATTTTAGTGTTGGTTGCACATTGAGTCTGTTTGACTCACCCCGTTGGGGAATATTTTTCAAGTGATGAGCAGTAATGGACCGGGTCGGCAGGAGCTTAGGGATGGCCATGCACAGCAAGAAATCTATGATTTGGGCTCTTATTTTCTTTACGTACTTTGGTTTTAAATTTGGGTTATATACGATGTAATAAGGCCTTAAGGCCATAGTGCACTATTTTATTTCTGTTTATTGTTTAATTAGGTTACAAATTTTTATGAAGTTTAAAGATCAAGTAATTCTTTTTAAAATATACTCTATATGTTTTATCACATAGAGTTAAAAAGGGTTTTCTAATATAAAAATCGAATTGGTTTTCAACACAAGCCCAACCCAAACAATTTTTTTTTAAAATCACACAAGTTTTTCACAAAGTAACAAAAGAATTTGAACTGGTTTACTTGAGGAACATACCAGATCCGGTCAAAGCTCGTGAGCCGGGTTTGGGGTGTTTCAATTTGCATATTTCATACTTGTACGAATGGATTATTCGTCGAAAAAATTGGTCGAAATGTATGTTAATGAGATTGTTAGATTTCATGGTGTTCCAATATCCATCATTTTAGATCATAATCCGAGGTTTACCGCAAGATTTTGGGGTAAGTTACACGAGGCGTTGGGTACAAAATTGAAGTTTAGTACGGCTTTCCATCCTCAAACGGATGGTCAAACTGTTCGAGTGATTCAAATTTTAGAAAACATGCTTGGGTGTTGCATTATTGAGTTTGAAGGTAGCTAGGAGAAATTTTTTCATTAGTCGAGTTTGCTTACAATAACAGCTTTCAAATGAGCTTGAAAATGGCACTATATGAAGCTCTTTATGGGCGTAAGTGTAGAAGTCCATTATGTTGGTTAGAATTGAGTGAGAGGAAGCTTGAAGGAGTTGATTTAATTCAGGATACTAAAGATAAAGTCAGGATCATTCAGAATAACTTGAAAGCCATGATGGATCATTGGAAATCATATGCAGATTTGAAGCATAAGAATATTGAGTTTGCTATAGGTGATCGAGTGTTTTTAAAAGTCTCTCCGTGGAAAAAGATACTATGTTTTGGCAAAAAAAGGGAAGTTGAGTCTGAGGTTTATCGGGTCATATGAGATCATTGAAAGAGTTGGTCCCGTGGCTTACATGTTGGCTTTACCCTCAGAACTTGAAAAGATCCAAAATGTTTTTCATGTTTCTATGCTAAGACGTTATAGGTCTAATCCCTCACATATTAGAACCCCTTGTGAGGTTGAGATTTAGCCTAACTTGTCGTATTTTGAAGAACTGATCAAGATTTTATCACGTGAGGTAAAAGAACTCCGGAACAAAAAGGTATCGTTCGTTAAAGTTTTGTGGAATCGTCATGGGGTTGAAGAGGCTATGTGGGAGACAGAAAAATTAATGAAATTACAGTACCCAAACCAATTTTCTGGTAACATTTTCGGGGACAAATTCCTTTAGGGGGAGAGTTGTAATAGCCCGTTTTCAGTGAAATGAGAACAGTAGTTTCGAGAACACAAATCTGACATGAAAATATTTATTTTATTATTATTTTAGTGTCTTCAGAATATTAACAAGGTAGTATAAAAATTTTGTTAAGAAATTTCATCATTTGCATTTTTAATTTGGTGAAAAGGATTAAATTGTAAAATATGCAAAACTAGAGTTCTATAAGTTAAAGGTACCAAATGGCTATGGAATTATTTGATTGAGGGATTTATATGGTAAATAAACCATTATTATTATGAGTGGACAAATATGGACATCTTATTAAGTATTTTAAAGGTTAATTACTAAGGTTAATTTGGTAAATTAATAATTAAATGAAGTAAAATTAATGTAAAAGAAGATATCATCTTCTTTGTTGGAAATCACCACCGAAAATAGAAGAAAAAACACCATTTTTGAGCTTTAAACATTCGGTCACATCTCATTGCTTCCATGTAAGTAGTTTTTGTCCTGTTTTTAATGATTTTTAAGTTTTTGAAGTTGTTGTGGCTTAATCTAGCTAGCTCAGGGACCAATTCATAAAACTGTTATAGATTGAGGGTTATGCCATGATTGTTCTTGAGTATTTTTGATGTTTTATGTTTGATAATGAATCTTTGTTGTGGAATAAACAAGTTTGATAAAATGAATAACATTAGAACTTGTGTGTATAACTAGGCAAACCTTTTGGACCTCCTATATGTAGATAATGTACAAATATTTTTTGGTGCAAAGTGTTGGTGCTTGAATACTTTAGATATGTGGAGTGTATTAGCTTAGTATATAATGAGTTATGATGCTTGATTGTGTTAGGTTTTTGACATATTTAGATGATTTTTGGTTGCATAAAAATTGAGGTGTCTTCTGGGCATATTGGTTAGATGAATTTTTGGTCTATTGAATTGATTATTTCATGCAAGAATTTGTATGTTTTAAGGTCTTGAATGTGGTAACAAAATGCTTGTAGGTACATATTTGAGTTGGAGATGGAAATGGCTTGAATTTGGCAAATTTCATGTCCACACGGCGTGTGTCTCGACCGTGTATGACACACGGTCGTGTGTCTCCTGTAGGTTTTAATGGTTTTCTTTCGAGAGATACATGGCCTAGCACAGGCCTGGCTCACGGGCGTGGAGGCCATTTTGAAGGTTACACGGCCTGGCACACAGGAGTGTGGCTTAGCCGTGCGGTCCAAGTCAGAGAGTTACAGGGGCACAAAAAAAAGGATACGGCACAGCCGTGTGTCCCTATATCAAATGTTACACAACCTGAGACACGGGCGTGTGTCTCATCCGTGTGAGTCACAAGGCCTGACCACACGGCAGTGTGACCCCTGCGGTGTGAATTTGTCTAAATTTTTCCTTATTGTTTCATATGTTCCCGATTTAGTCCTGAATCATTTTTAAAGTGTTTTTAAGGCCTCGAGGGCTCGATTAAGGGATGATAAACATGTTTTTGAATGAATTATGTTAAGATTTATCCAATGCTTGGAAATGAATGTTTTAAGTTATGATTCTACGGTAATGCTCTGTAACCCTATTTTAGTGGCGAATACGGTTGAGGGTGTCACATATCGTGGTATCAGAGCTACGATTTAGTTAGTTCTTAGACTGAACTTAGCATGGATAGAGTCTAGAAATACATGCCACTTGTCTAATCGATGATAGTGTGATAGCTTTTGATTATTTTTGAAATGTTCTTATATAGATAAAAGATGTCGTTGGGATCCAAGGTAGAAAGTTTTATTCCACCTACTGATGAGGAAAGTATGCGGAATGAACCTGGACCGCAAGAACCTAGAGAAGTAGCACCTGATGCATTTCTTCGTATGATGCATGACATGTACGATGCGCACTTAAAGGTAAACTCCATAGTTCCACAACCTCAATCTCCTCACCATCAAGATTCGAGTAAGCAACGTGTTTATAGAGTGACCATTGATAAAGTTAGAAAGTGTGACCCTTGTAATATGAATTTTTCTAACATTTTCCTTAAGGTTTCATATGTTCTTGATTTAGTCTTGGATCATTTTTAAAGTGTTTTTAAGGCCTCGAGGGCTCGATTAAGGGGCGATATGTATATGCTTGAATGAATTATGCTATGATTTATCTAATGTTTGGAAATAAATGTTTTAAGTTGTGATTTTACAGTAATACTCTGTAACCCCATTCCAGCAACAAATACGGGCTAGGGGTGTTACAACCTTGCTTCTTGTGAACGTGTGATATGCGAATAAGTTGTTGTGTTTGATATTGATTCTGATATGTGACCATGCATGTGTTATTTGATATGGATTTCCATACCTTTTGTTATGTTCATGGCAAATCTATTATGTTCATTAAGATTTGATCAATCTATTATGCAAAACATGGATTTCCATACTTTTTGTTTTCGTTATTCGACAACAACATGTCCTACATGCTTATCATTCTGATTCTGAATATGCATGCCATGAAACATTGCATGGGGTTTCAAATAATGTGAAAGGAGGAAGTTGCTAGCAATTTAATGATCTGCATTATCTGATGGTTTATCCTTAATTCTGTTTGGCAGCTTATCTATAATTATGGTGGCTCGACCACATACATCTGTTCTAGTAGCTTGGCTGCAACATTTTGGATTGACCACATATATCTGATATAACTGTTTTAACTGCAATTTTGGTGGCACTGTCCACAATAATTTGTTGGCGTGTTTTGGTTGGATGAGTTCTTGGGAAACTCTATTTTGGCGTTTAACAGAGTTGGTTAAAATGTTTTTTTTTTTTGTGTTAAATTTACACTTTGATTTTTTGAAAAACACCACATTGGCATAATCATACATCCTCTGTTCTGTTATACGATTGTTATGAAAATCTCTATGACACTCTGATTTGTTCTACTCTAGTTATATGATTCTTATGAAGTTCTCTCTGTTACTCTGATTTGTATATTGTGTTTTGTTTGATCTTTGTTTGAGTTTAATTATCCACTAAGCTTCAAAGGTCACCCGTTTGTTTTATCTTTTCCTATTTAGGTAAACCTGTAACTTAGGACCGGACGACGTGTGGGAGCTCGGATTATTTTTGCACTTAATGTAAATATGGTGAATTTTGTAATTATTTCTTTTAATCTTTTGGGTTTGTAATATGTTTCTGAACTTGTTTTTGGTTTTGATTAATTCATCAGTAACTGATACTTTCTAACGTGAGACTGCAGAATCACTTAAGTCGAAAAAAATTTCGGTTTTCAAAACTAAAACTCTGAAATAGGTTTTTTGGTGCAAATTAAGTAATTTCTTAAGTGGTTTTTGAAAGCAAACAAATAGATGTCTAATAACTATTTCCAAAAGTTGTATTTGCTTAATACCTACTAAAATTAGGTTTCCAAGTGATTTGCTATAATTTGTCCAAATTCTATTATAATTTCTAGGCCAGTTTTGGGGTGTTACATTTAGTGGTATCAGAGTCAGGTTGCAAAACTCATGCTATGCTTTTTGGGTTCAAAAATCACTCTTAAAAGTGTGCTAAGTAAATTGAGTTTCTGATTGACTTTGATAATTGGGATTTATGAAGAAAATGTGTTTAGATTTTGATTATTTTTTAGTCTGTCAAAAGAGAATCCGAGACTTTGATGATGATCCTTTATGTATCTTACTTTAGCTATACTGAATATCCTAGCTAAAACTGTAGCGCCAGGATTACTTTATCTTAGTTGGAGAATGTGGAAATTCTGTGAAAACCTCTGTTAGAAATTTAGGCTTAGGATTTATTAAACCTAAATTAACTCATAAAATTTTTGAATCTTTAGATTAGTATAATGAGTACTCATAGTCATGATGTGTAAGGATGTGGTGGACATAGCCGAGTGACTCGAGTCGAGTCCTATTCTCGGCGCAATGAGACCAATCTGGAATTTAGTGAGTCCGTTAGAACGGTTGAATCTAAGGGTAGTAACCATGAAGTGAGGGATGCTGTTGTGTCCCTAGATGTGTTTCAAGATTTGCAAAGGGTCGATGGGACCTAATTTGGAACTATAGATCAAGAGTCTATGATTGAGCAGCCTTAGTCAAATAAGAGGAGTGCGGTTACTATTGATTTGAATCCGAGACCTAGGAAGCGGGCCAGAATAGTCATGCCTTAACGGGTTAAAGAATTTGTTAACATGGATCAAGTTATGATTTGCGATAACTATGATAGGCACCACCCAGGCTATTATTGGAGGAAAATGAGGGTATGTCTCAAATGAGGATCCATGGAGCATCGAGTTAGGTGTTGCTCATGGTAATTTTTTATTCAGGTACGAGCTGCGGCTCGGTAACGAAATCAAAGATGGGGATATACGACTGGACGTCAAGGAAGGCAGGATGTGTCTGGTAGTGGTACATGAATTTCTATGATCTGATTCAATTGTTTTCTGCTTTGATAATAATTGTTAGTGCCTATGTGTTTGTGGTAAATAATGTTGTCAATTGTGTATGTGAGAATCTGGAGTGGAGGAACCATTAGTGATATTTCTATAAAGAGTTCTTATGATAACCTGAGTGAGTGAATAGAAAATCTGTTAGAAACATTGTTTGGATTTGCATTAAAATCAAAGTTGCATAATGATAGCGCGGTGATCAGTATAAATGATAATATTTCAGATTTTATGGCTTAAAGACTAGCGGGATCGTGGGAATTTCGAGGACAAAATTCTTTTAAGGGAGAGTTGTGATATCCCAAAAACTGGGTTAGAAGAAATTTAGTGGAACCAAGAGTGGTTACATCCTGGGTTTGAGTTAAGGTTGTGAAACTATGACACATGAATTAATCTGGTTTAGTGGCTAAGTGTTGTGTTTATGTGTGCGAGGTTCTAGGTTCGAATCTTGTTTCTTGAATTTTTATTATTTTCCCTAAACCCTTATTTTTGAATGTTTGGTTTATAAGTTATTTGTGTTCAACTGATTTAAACGATGAGGCTAATGGTTTAGTGGCTAAGCGTCTATATACCATATGGTCTTGTCTTCGAGTCTCTATGGAAGCAATAAGAAGACAATGCTTTTTTTACATTGCCTTTAAGAGTTAGTTTTTATTTTTTAAAACACTAACTGAGAGCCTTCTTTTTTAAAAATTTCTTTTCACATTTTGTTCTTCCAACATTCTACCATTCCTCTATTAATTTTTCTGTTGTTCTATTAAGGGAATTGCATATTTCGTCGTATTCGACTGAAAGGTTAACTGTGTATGTTTTGTTGTCGAAGTTCTATTAATGTTCCTCTCATTCGTTATTTGTCAAAATTCAAATTTTCTCATCATTTTGACCAATTTCACTCTCAAAGGGTTCAAATCATTCTCTTTCTGTAACATTCCAGTTTATACCCTAGTTGGAACAGTGGTTTCGGGACCACAAATCTGAGTCTGTATAATATTTTAATATTATTTTCCGTGTCTTTGATAAGTGGTTAAGCATGTGGTAAAGTTTCTTATGTTAATTCGTCCGTCTGTGTGCTTAATTTGATAAAAGTATTAAATCCCATAAAGTTTAAAAGTGGCTTTTCATTTGATTAGAGACCAAATTGATGTGGCTTTATTATTGTAAAGTATTTAAAAGGCAAATAGCCCCTTTTTACTTATAGTGGACGGCAACATGCAAATTTATATTATGATTTTATATGTTTATTATTATAAATTAACGTTATATGATATTTTATATTATAATAAAAGAAAATGCATTAAACAAGACCATTTTTTTCATCATGTTGGCCGAAAATATCAAAGAAAAGAAAGAAGAAAACCTTAGCTAGGTTCGGCCATTTTCATCTTAATTAAGGTATGTTTTGATTTGGATTTTTGATGATTTTTATGTTTTTGAGATTGTTGCTTAACCTACTATCAAGCCCATGTCTCAATTTTGTGTATTGATGATGTTTATGAGATATGCCATTGATGATATGTTGAGCTTTGTGATGAGTTTAGTTGTTAAATGAAAGATTTGAGCTAGATGAACATATTATCTTCTTGAATTTTTGATGAATTTAGCTAATTAGGGCTAAATTGAGAAAATAGTAACTTGAGAGACTAAATTTCAAATTTGATGGAAAATATGGGCTTGTATGAGATTATGAACATTCGCCTAAGCATGGTTAAAAGATGATGTTGTAAATTTGATGTTTTGAGAAAAATGGACTAAATTGATAAATTGTGCAAATATGAGGGTTAAATTGCAAATAGCCCTAAATGTGTGTCATTGGATTGAATTGAACGAGTTAGTGAATAAAAGGCTTAATTCTGAATATGTATAGATCAAGAACCGAGGAAAACGGACTTAGATTGCGGGAAAGCAAAAGTAACCGAGTAGCCGTTTCCATTTCCGCTAAATCGAATTCGAGGTAAGTCATATTGCAAATAAATGTAATTGTATTGAATTGAGCATATTCATATGACTATCGATGATAATGAATGCTTATGAGATGCTATGTATATGAATTCCGAGACAAGGTCGAAATAGTGAAAAGTCCGAGAAGTTCCGTACGAACCTAGGAATATATAGGATTAGCTATGTCATGACATAGGTATCTGTTCTATTTTATCATGTAAGACCACGTCTGGGACGTTGGCGTTGATTTGAGATTTCGTGTAAGACCACGTCTGGGACGTTGGCATCGAAATGAGCTTTACGTGTAAGACCATGTCTGGGACATCGCCATCGTATTGATTCGTGTAAGACCCTGTCTGGGACAGTGGCATTGCTATCGAGTACACGTAAGACCTCGTCTAGGACGTTGACATTGTACGACTATTCTGAGCCTTCTGAGTATCCTATTAGATTCCTATCGGTTCAACGGGAAAAATCCGAGCTATGATCAATTACATGAATGTATATTCGTTTCAGGTACGTTTGGTATGCACACTAAATGTGTATAAAAGGTAAGTACCTATGTGATTTTGATTTGAAGAAATGTATGATTGAATGTGAGAATGTGACTGAGATGCAAGAATGATTATGAAAGTATTATGAATATATATGATTTTTGAATTGATGAATATGGAAAATATGGCCAAGAATATGGACCAAAGCATATATGTGAGAAATTTGCTATGAATATGAATTGTGCCAACGTTTCTATATGCTTATATGCTTTACATATTAAGTTTATTTGTATATGACTTACTAAGCTTTTGAAAAGCTTACTTTGTGTGTGTTTTCTCTGTTTTATAGATCGTCATAGCTACTCAAGGCTCGGGACCATCGAGGATCGTCATCACACTACTCAACTTGTTTTGGTACATTTTGGAAATGTAAATAGCTAGATATGGCATGTATAGGTTAGATATTTGTATATGAATATGAAGTGTACTTAGCCATGTGATTTGGCTAGATATGAGTTGAGAATAAGCTTAAAGGAATGTGTTATATGATGCATACTTTGGTATGGTTGAAGCACATGAAATGGTTAAGTTTTTAGGTAAGTATGGATGAATAATGCTTGTGTTTATATAAGTTTCAGTCTTGTGGATTTGTTATGAATGAGATTGGATTTGAATGTATTGATTGAATGGTTAATTTGGAATGTTCTTGGTTGCCAAATATGCACTAGATGTCTTGGTAAATTGGTTGTAAGTTTGACCTTTGCTGGGTGGCATTTTGGCCTTGCAAATGGCCTATAATGTCACACGGTTGTGGCACACGGGCATGCCTAGTGACCGTGGGGCTAAGTAAGTAGCTAGTTAAGAGTACACGGTCTTGGCACACGGACGTGCCTGGTAGCTGTGTGATTTTGACAGGATCGACCACGGCCAGAGTACACGGGCGTGCCTGGTGGTTGAGGAGCCAAGTCTGAATCGACCACGGCAAGAGTACACGGGCGTGCTTGGTGGCCATGGAGTAAAGTCAGTTTCGACTACGGAGTAGACACGGGGGTGTCTAGCAGCCGTGGGAGGCACACGGCTTGCCTACACGGGTGTGTAACCCCTGAATCTTTGAAAAGTTTTAAATTTTCGAGAATTTCTATATGTGTTTTGGTTGAGTCCCGACCCTATTTGTAAGCATGCTTAAGGTCTCATTGACCTCAATAAGGGACATGATGTTTGTATTCAATGTGATACTTAATAAATTGCCTGATTAAGTTTCTGATCTGTCAGGTAATGCTCTTAACCCTAATCCAGCGACGGACACAGGATATGGGTGTTACACTTTCTTAGGTAAAGGGGTTGCATACCAAGATCCTCCATTGGTTTAAGTAATTGTGTCAAAGGATATGAGCGAGTGTAAGCGTTGAAGTTCAATTTTGGGTTTCGGGTTGAAAGTTTTTTACAAAACTTTGGTAGTAAATATGTTAGTTATTGAATTTTTTATAGAAATTGTTTGATCGAAGTTTGATGGTTGTTTTTAAGGTCCAGAATTCATCCTTGTTGCTTCTAAGTCAAAATCAAACCAGGTGTGTAACGAAAACTGAGAATTATGCGAACATGAAACTCAAAATTCATGACTGTCGACGCCACACGGCCGTGTAACTCTCTGACTTGGGTCACATAGGCATGTGTCTAGGCTGTGTGAGGGACTGTTTCGATCGTGTGCCACATGAGCGTGTGTCTAGATTGTGTTACCCTCTGACTTGAGCCACACAGGTGTGTGGGCAAAAAATCAAAATTTTTTCCTAGGGTAATAAACGTTTTTGTTTGAATCGAACATAGGCCTTCTGTGGGGTCTATATGCTATGAAACAAGCTATAAACTTAACTTTTCATGATCTATTGATGAATAATTTGTTATCTGTACGTATGTCTGATATGATATATGCTAAGTAAGCATGGTCTGCTAGCATATAATGTGAAGCATGATCTACTAGCATATAATGTGCTTTTATTTGGGATATGTTCAAGGTATGAGATTTATTCAAGTACGATCTGTGGTCTACTAATTTGATGGTTCATTTCTGTGTTACCTTGCTAGTTGTGAAAGTGTGATATCTGAATAAGTTGTTGTATTTGATATTGATTCTGATATGTAACCATGCATGTGACTTCATGGGAAATCTGTCATGATTTATTAGGATTTGATCAATCTATTATGCAAAACGTGGATATCCATGCCTACTATTTCCGTTATTGTACGACAGCCTGTCCTACATGAGTATTATTATGATTCTGAATATGCATGCCATGACACATTGTATGGGGTTCGGGATGATGTGAAAGCAGGAAGTTTCTGGCAGTTCAATAATCTGTATTATCTGGTTGTTTATCCACAATTCTATCTAGCAGCTTGTCTGCAATTTTGGTGGCTCTACCACATACATCTGTTCTAGTAGCTTGGCTGCAACATAGTGGCTTGACCACATATATCTCATTTGACAGTTTAAACTGCAATTCTGGTGGCACTATTCATAATTATCTGTTGTTGTGTTTTGGTTGGATGAGTTTTAGGGAAACTTTATTTTGGTGTTTAGCGAAGTTGGGTAAGATTTTTTTTGATAAATTTACACTTTGATTTTATGAAAAACACCACATAGGCATAGTCATACATCCTCTGTTCTGTTATACGATCGTTATGAAAATGTCTGAGACACTCTGATTTGTTCTGCTCTAGTTATATGATTTTTATGAAGTTCCCTATGTTACTCCGGTTTGTATATGGTGTTTTGTTTGATATTTGTTTGAGTTTAATTATCCACTGAGCTTCATTTGTTTTATCTTTGCCTGTTCAGGTAAACCTATGACTTAGGATCGGACGACCTGTTGGAGCTCGAATTGCTTTTGCATTTAATGTAAATATGGTGAACTTTGTAATTATTTCTTTTGATCTTTTGGGTTTGTAATATGTTTCTGAACTTGTTTTTGGTTTTGCTTAATTCATCGGTAAATGATACTTTCTAACGCAAGATTGCAAAGTCACTTAAGTCAAAAAAATGAAATTCGATATTTAAATCTAAAACTCTAGAAAAGGTTTCCCGCTACAAATTAAGTAATTTCTTAAGTGGTTTCTGAAAGCGAACAAATAGCTTTCTAATGATTGTCTTTGAAAGTCGTATTTGCTTAATACCTACTGAAATCAGTTTTCCAACGAGTCGATGTGATTTGTCCAAATTGGTTATAACTTCTAGGCCAAGTTTGGGGTGTTACATTTATTGGTATTAGAGTCAGGTTGCAAATCCCAGGCTATGATTTTTGGGTTAAAAAATCTCTCTAAAAAGCGTTCTAAGTAAATTGAATTTCTGATTGACTTTGATAATTGAGATTTATGAAAAAAAGTGTGTTTAGATTTTGATTTTTTTAGTCTGTCAAAAGAGAATCCGAGACTCCGATGTCGATCCTATAAGTATGGTACTTTAGCTATACTGAATATTCTAGCAAAAATTGTAGCGTCAAGATTACTCTACCTTAGTTGAAGATTGTGGAAATTTTTTGAAAACCTCTACTAGAACTTTAGGTTTCGGATTTTAATAAACCTAAACTAACTCGTAAAGTTTTTGAAACTATAGATTAGTATAATGAGTACTCATAGTCATGATGTGCGAGGATGTGGTGCACATAGCCGAGTGACTCAAGCCAAGTTCTCTTCTCGGGGCAATGAGCCCAATTTGGAAATTAGTGAGTCTGTTAGAATGGTCAAATATAAGGGCGGTAACTAGGAAGCGGGGGATGTTGCTGTGTTGCAAGATGTGTTGAAGGATTTGCAAAGGGTTGACGGGACCCAATTTGGATATATTGGTCAAGATTTTATGATTGAGCGAACTCAGACAAATAAGAGGAGTGCAAGTACTATTGATTTGAATCTGTGACCTAGGAAGTGGGCTAGAATAGTCAGGCCTCAGTGAGTTGAAAAAGTTATGAACATGGATCGAGTTCCAATTTGTGATTACAACCATAAGCGTCACCCGAGCGATTGTTGGAGGAAAATGGGGTGTGTCTCAGATGGAGATTCATAGAGCATTGAGCTAGGGATTGTTCACAATACTCTTTTAGTAGATATGAGCTACAGCTCGGTAACAGAATTAGAGATGGGGGTATATAACTAGACGTTGAGGAAGTTGGGATGTGTCTAGCATTGATACATGTATTTTTATGATATAATTCAATTGTACTGTAACACCCCCCACACGTATCCGTCACCGGAACAGGGTTACGAGGCATTACCAAAGAGTACAGAACACTTACAGATAATTTGAAATCATTATCATTCAAATACCGAGACTAATTATAAACATTCCTTTAACGGACCTTCGAGGTCCAAATCATGCATTAAGATCGGCTTGAGACTAAACCGGATCCTCAAGAAAAATTTTCGCGACTTTTAAATTTTTTCTCGCATATAAGGGTCACACGCCCGTGTGACTGGGGGCACACAGCCGGACCATACGCCCATAGGGTAGACCGCTTGTCACATACGACCTAGACACACACTCGTGTCTACCCGTGTGGACGAAAATTAGGTTATTTTGCAAGCCTTATTTCTCACTTACTTGATTCTTTATCTTTACCAACATTTTAATACAGTCAAGAACCAATTTAAGATATTCAACCAAGCCTTATACTTATTACCATTTATTAATCGTACACTTCATATAAATAACAAGAAATGTATATAGGCTCAATTCTTATTAAATTCCTCTTATACCTATACTTTTTCACACTATGTATTCATATCACACGTAATAATCATACCTCTGTATTTCATATACATTTTCATAACAATTTTTCGTAGTTTCTAACTACTTCATATTTGAGTTCGGTAACACCCCCAGACCCGGCCCAGGCGTTATGGCCGAATCCAGTGATGTCACATCAAAGGGATAATTGCAAAAGGAATTTGTTTAGTTAAATTTATGTTCATTAGGAAATTTGCATAGTTAAAAACTTAAGTTTAAGTTTTAGAAACCCAAAATCCTTGCAACTTGTTAAGTTATGATGAAAGCCCATGTTTTAAGAAAACGTCCATATATTATAGTTGTTTCGAAAACCATGTTAAACTTTTGAAATTTATTTAAGTTTAATAATTAGGTAGTTGAAACAATAATAAAGCCCAAAGGTAAAGTCAAATTGGTGATACAAGGCCTTATTACATCCCAATGAAAATAAAGTCATTAGAAACTAATTAAAAACTTCTAAGTAGCTTGCAGTGTAGCCACCTCCGAGTCCTCTTCCACGTCGAGCTATCTACTAAGAGTCACCTGAAACATTAAATAAAAGGGTGTGAGTTTCGAAACTTAGTGTGTACAACCCTTGGTAATCCAACCAACATGCGATTATCACATTGGGCATAAGCCCTATCAAAATTGATGGTCTCGGACCTTAGCCCACAATGACCTCATATCACATCAGTATCATATGAATGCAATGCTCCCATCCCAAATCCAACCCTGCACTCTATTTCCCTTCCAACCCTACACTCCTGTGGGGATATAAATATCAACCCACCCATCCCTACACTCCAAAGGTAGCGCCAACAGCGACACTACTCAAACGTTGTAGCAAGGCTGCTAAGCATATAATAGGCTTAAAGCCATCGGTGTATCCACGATCGTCAAGCGACTATACGATCCTCACATATCTTCCTCTGTATCATCAAACCCACCCAAGTGCAACATATATCTCATGAATGCAACATACACATTTTCACACCTTAAGCACCTAGGGGTATTTATGTCATTTCACTACCCAGGGGTATTTTTGTAAATCTACCCTACAGGGGTATTTTTCTAATTTCTTTCATCTCGAGTTTTAGTTATGAACTTTGGCCCATCAACAAGTTCTTGCGGATAAAGTGGACAAACATTATGCACCAGGTAGGATCCCAGAGAAGAGGAGGTGGGTCACTAGGACCGCTTAAGTACCAACCTCTCCCTAGATCCAATCCTAGACATGCATATGTCCATTGCCACACTCTAACCTAGCGACTTGTCTACCGACATGTTTGATTATTAAATTAAGTTTTATGCTATTTAAGAATTTATCAGAACTAGGCCTAGAGTTCATTAAAACCCTAGCATGCATTTCTAAAATCCCATAAGGCCCACTAAGCCCAATCATGTCGATATAGCCCATTAAGACCAATCATGTTTATGTAGCCCATTAGGCCCGATCTTAATCAAATCATACAACTATTCATATCAATCCATCATTCAATTTCACATATCAACTCTTACCGATTTGGGCCCACGAGCTCGGCAGGCCCATTTAGCCTCGTCTGGCCCGATCGGCCAAATAGTGGCCCGAGACCATGAGATCGCTCTCTTGACCCCGGTAATCGTATCGGTGTTCCCACACGAATGTTCGCACGCTCGTGTGGTTATCGATGCTAACCTTTCGGCTTTTCAGCTTTTTGGCATTCCAGTTTTTTCCAGGATTTCAGCTCTTGCCGGTTTGTCGTGTGTGAAGTGTATGTACACACCTGGTTAATGCGACGTGCTACACTATACTCAGCCTTGAACCTACAACCAATACAAATCTCCAATCAATCATACACTTAACCACAATATTTACCCAAAAACCGAAGCCTTACCATAACCTTACCGTGTGCCACCAATTCTAGTAGCCCTTCTTTAGCTACTATTCACGAATATCCCCTAGAACTGCACCCACACATATACTATCAAAAATCAAGTGACTCATATTCCACACAAATCACCTCGATAAGCCACACTTACCTTTGACCACTTACTAATCCACAATTGAGACGAGTACACTTACCACTTGCTAGCGATCCTTACCACGCTTCCGATCTTTGAACCCTACCCTTGTGAATACAAGGTTAACAACAAGAAAGAGTTAGATAGCCCTCCTACTTTTACCAAAATACACTAAAGGAGGTTGACTTAGTACTTATCGAATCCAACCTTTGATCCTGCGGCCTAGATAGCTACTGAACGAGATCCGGCTTTTAAAACTTGATTAAGAGTACAGAACAGCAACCGATTTGTGATGGAGGACAAACAACAAGGAATTTGCAAAAAGATAGGGCTATTCGATTATAAGAGAGTATTCGACTTTCAGAGAAAGAAGAAGAACGTAACACCAATAGGGATTTCGACAAAAAGGAATGATGGTTTTTCAGTAATGGAAGAATTCAACAACGGAAGTGTAACACCCCAAACCCGGCCCATAAGTTTCGACCAGATCTGGTATGCTACGGGTTGTACATTGAAAACTTTTTCTTTGTTGGTTTTGGAAATCGTAAGTTAATTAGACAATATTTGAATAAATGAGTGACATTTGAAAAGAAAATCTTGTATTATTATTATTTCGTATAATTAAACCCTTGACATAATTTCATAAGTTGCAAACATTAAAAACTACTTAGGTGAATATAAACTATGGGGCCTTATTACATAAATATTCCCAAAATTAAAAACTTGAAGTAAAACCGAATATAATCTATAGAATTAAAATTTGATGGCCCCTCGAGTCTGTCTCGGCTCCCATGTCCACGATCTACTGCTCATCTGCAAAGTTAAGGAAAAATAATAGGGTGAGTCACCAAGACTCAGTGTGTAATTCCCGAAGACACATCAAAGGCTTGGCCCACAAACACATTATGAGCCCTGGCCCATACATAGGCATCAATCATAAATACATGAAAATAATGAATGATGAATAGTCCAACCCATCGTAGAAATCCATCCTCTACACACCAACCCTTACCAACCATCACACCTTGGGGATTTCTACAATCAACCCGCCAACCGCTACACACCATATCGATAGTTGTGCTGCCTGTCTTAAAGACCGATCATTGTGTGACCTATGTGGCAAAGCCACCGATCGCCATGCGACCTTAATAACACATCGTAGCATTTCGACAGCTGAGTTGCCTGTCATAAAGACCGATCACTATGTGACCTATGTGGCAAAGCCACCGATCGCTATGCGACCTTCTTCCCCTTCATCATATCAATCCCATCCCATGCATACATACATGCAAAATCAAACAATGTATTACCTAAGAGATTTCAGTTTATCACATGCATCGATACACATAGAGAGATTTCTATCATTACGTACCTGACATCCTTTGCATACCCTTTCTGGGTAATATGACTGTTCACATAGCCTATTTTCCGGCTCTTAGCCCACAACACATATATACACATACAAATTTGATAGTGTATTAGAGATTTACACACCTGATTACCATTAGAACAAGACCGTCTAAGTCGACGCTATCCGTAGCCAACACTACCGCTATCTGTCTAAGGTGTTGTTCAGAAGCCAGTAACGAAACATTAGGTTAAGGCACAACTAACGAAAAGAAAACGGTTGATCATCTTAAGGAGAATTGAAATCCTTACCTTGAAATCCTGAAAAGTTATATGGATTCAGGGACTCGTGTTTTCGGCTTTTAGATCTAAGAGATCTACTTCAATTCCCAATGTCGCCCAACAAGAAAATACATAAAACCATTAAACCATTAGCTTTTCGGCTTTGTCTTCCAAAAACCGAAAGAGAATGTGAAGAGATAGGAAAATCGGCACTCACCTTAACACAAAGAATTCGACTACCCCTTTGAGATCCCAACTTTTTGAGAAGATCAGAAGATGATAGGAATGAGTCTATGTAGATTCGACTTTTAATGAAGAAATCGGCAGGAAGAAGAAAAGAGAATTTCGGCAGACCAGAGGTAGGTTCAGCTTTAGCAAAGATCAAAAGAAAAGAATGTAGAAAAAGGATTATGAGGTTTCAGCTTTTAGAAGAAAGAAGAGAAAAGAACAATGGAGTTTCGGCTTTTGAATCAAAGTGAAGATGAGGGAATAGGGTTAGGAATTTTGGCTTTTACTCAGAGAAGAAGAGAAAGAAAAGATGGAAACCCTAAATGCCGAAAAATAAAGAAAAGAACCCTCACCTGGCTATTTAAAGTTTCGGCACTCCTACTAACTAAAAACCAGAATTGCCCTCTTTTGACAACTAAAACCAGTTAATTAGCAAGGGAAATTTCGGCACCCTTAGCCATATCAAAAACCGATTTCTCCTCCCCCTCAGAGTTTGAAATTCGGCCACCACTTAGCCTTGCAGATAATTCCTATCTTTTCTCCTTTATCTTCCATATTATCAACTAAAATATCTACATTATCCCATTCACATAAATCCTCCTATTTTTGAGCCATGTTGTCGTCCACTCCACCTAACCCTAATGCCGAAAATTAACTAACTTAAATTAGAAGAATTGGGTTCTATGAAACTTAAATTTGGGCCCCTTACTCCCTTGTGTGGCGTCACCTCCTTGCTGCCTAAGTGGCACTACTGACCACTGGGCCACAAGCCCATTTTGATATTTTAAACTTAGATACCACCTTTTAAACCCTATAGTGCCCAAACAAAAATTTAACTAAGGCTTCAGCCCAATCCTGAGCCCAATTTGGACCCCTAATGCTCAAATTAACTCATTACACATATTCACCCATTAAAGGCATAGGCCCAAAAATTCAGGATGTTACAGGAAGAAACAGAATAAGGGGGAGAAAAGAAAAGTAATGGAAAACCCAAGGAACCTTTCAAAGGAATTCGGCACCCCCCCTTTTATAGCCAAAAGCCAAAACTACCTTCCCCCAAAGTTCCATTCAGCACCAACTCTTCACACTTCTCAACTCCTAACTTTTCTCCCTGATAAGTCCTCAACCTCATCATAAATTTCCTCCACAACCATCTCACTAGACCAATTCAAACTCTCCAATGCAAGAGTTCAAATCCAACATAAACTCTGGCCGTCCAATCTGCAAAATAAACACTCCAATAAAATACCATGCCACTACTTGAACCTTGGATTCCCTTGCCTGCTAATGACGCCACCTCCCTGCTCCCTAAGTGGCGCCACTTTGCCACTACAGCACAAGCTCTTTTGAGTCATTTTTATTCTTCATTTATTTAAAAGGCCTACTAACTAAAGTCACAATTCCCTTGGGGCTTAAACCAAAATTTTTCCTATACCGTTACTTGATCCCAGGACATCTCCAACACCCCTAGACACTCCAAATTCATTAACCCTCAAAGCCCACATGCCAATTGTCATTTTCTCGTTCACTTAAAAGTTTTCTGAGACCTAAAGCCCAAAGCCCAATAGGCCCAATTCTACTAGGCCCAAATTCAGGGCATTATAAGTTCTACTCATCAAATCATTTGAACATCATCTTTACACAAATAGTACAGTTGAGGTGTACAGTTATATAATTATGAATAAACACATTTATAAAACATATTCCATGTTTTAATATATCATAGTCTTATATTTCCATGTATCAAGTACCATCATTTCCTCGTATTTTAGAAAAATAAGTGTAACAATTCATAAACATGCAACTGACGAACTCTTCCTACCAATCACAATTTAAATTGACAAATCACTTACTGAGTCCAATTTCACTGTTCACTAAAATTTATCATATAAATTTGGATGCACGTATCCACCAATAGATTCCATGTACAAATATCATCATCTCAAATTTCCACATACATTTTGTAACACCCTAACTCGTATTTGTCACCAGATTAGGGTTAAGAGGCATTACCAAAAAAACAGAATCTATTACGGAAATTTCATAATATAATTCATCCAATGCAAACAAAGCGTCCCTTAAATAGGTCAACGAGACCCTATGCATGCTCTAGAATAAGGCCGAGACTAAACCAAACACATACGAAAATTCAAAAATTTTTCTAAGTTACAGAGGTCACACGCCCGTGTGGGCAGGCCGTGTACCTCCCACGGCCTTAGACACGCCTGTGTGTCTAAACCGTGTCAAAATAGGGCATACATATTGACTTGTCCACATGGCCGTGTGCCTCACCCGTGGTCGCTACTGACTTGTTTTGAATTTCAAGCACGAGGGACACGGTTGAGCCACATGCCTGTGTGCTCAACCGTGTGGGCAATTATAGGCCATTTTCAAGGCCAAAATGCCACCCACACATTGGTTAAACCTACAATCACATACAAGCATATTTCAAACACAATTGGCAACAAAATCACACCAAATGGTCACTCTTTCAACCCATTCAAATACATTTCTAACATGCCAACTTGTATGCCAATTTGCACAACTAAATCACAAGTATGACCAAGCATGATGCATCCACATATATTCCATTCATATAACCATTTCATTTATCAACCATATACACTCATATTGCATCAATATGCTTACCATAATCTTGACCATTTCATAACTATGAAATCATACCAAAACCAAACATCATATAGCATGACTCATATTCATTGCACGAACAATTTAACTAGCCATGTCACATGGCTATCCACATATTTCAAACATACTCCAAAACAACTAGCCTATACATGCCATATTTAGCTATATACACTTTCAAAGTACCAAAGTAGAGTTTGATAGTGTGGTGATGATCCTCGACGGTCCCCAAGCCTCTTGTAGCTTTAACGATCTATTAAACAGAATAAACATACACAAAGTAAGCTTTCAAAAGCTTAGTAATCCATATACAAATAAACTTATCACATAATTCACATTATCAAATCAAATACAAAATTTACTAATAGCTCATTTGCATAATCATAGTTCTTCTTGGCTCACTTACTTAGCCATTTCGTACCAACATGCATAACACCATGTTCCTCATTAGATCATAACTTATTCAATCATGTACCACATCTTACTTCCTCAAATCAATATACATATCTCATCTAGGTAAACTTATAAATATACTTACCTTCCATATACACACAATGTGTACACATCATACGTACCTGATTCAATTATACTTTTCACAAAGACATTCATATCTTGGACTTGCCTGTTGAACCATTCGAAATCTAATAAGATACTCAGAGTACTCAGAATATTCATACAATGCCAACGTCCCAGACGTGGTATTACTTGTAACCAAATATCGATGCCACTGTCCCGGACAGGGTCTTACACGAATCAATACGATGCCAATGTCCCAGACATGGTCTTAAACGTAAATCTCATATCGATGCCAACATCCCGGACGTGGTCTTACACAAAATCTTGAATCAATGCCAACGTCCCAGACGTGGTCTTACATGATATCACATATTGGACACCTATGTCATGACATATGCAATCTTGTCCATTCCTATGTTCAAACGAGACTTCTCGGACATTGATAACTTGTCGATATATATACATTCTCGGATTTCACATACATTTTATCTCGAGCATTATGCATAGCAACCCAAGTTTCATAGATGTGCAAATAACTCAATTCAATTACATTTATTTGTATAACGACTTACCTAGTACAGGAAGAACGGATATAAAGGGCTAATCAATAACTTTCGACTTCCCTTGATCTAAATCCGTTTTCTTCGGTTCTTGATCTATACATATTCAAATTTAACCCATTTATTCACTAGATCATTCAATTCAATCCAAAAACACATATTTAGGGTAATTTGCAAATTAGCCCTCACATTTTCACATTTTGACATTTTAGTCCCTATTTCACAAAATCACAAAATACACATAATTTCAAGTTACCCATGCCTAGCCGAATTCTCATGTAGTTCATACAAGTCCACACATTTCATTTAATTTCACAATTTAGTCCTTCAAAATTTCATTTTCTCAATTTAATCCAAAATAATCAAAATCACCAAAAACTCAAAGACAAACTATGTTAATCAAACACATATCTTTCATAATTCATCTTCAAACATCACAAAACTCATGTGTTCATCAATGGCACATTTCAGAAACATCATCAATTCACAAAATTGAAGCATGTGTTTTGAAGAATATGAAGTAATGATTACAGAAATGTAGAAATTATCAAAAACTGAGCAAAACTCATACCTTAATCAAAGAAGACAATGGCCGAATGCTTCAAACTCATGAACCATATTCTTTCTTTCTAAGTTCGGTGGACAAAAAGATGATAATGGCCATTTCATGCTTTGTTTTTATGTTTTAATTCATTTACTAATCAATTTACAACTTTAACCTTATTTCTAAATATGTAAACATAATAACATTATGGGCATACTTGTTCTTTATCAACCACTAACTTCATTAATGGGCTAATAGCCTATTAAGGACTTCTCCTTATAAAGACATCAACAAATTAATACTTACACATTAATAAGCCATTTTTTTATTTTACGCGATTTAGCCATTTTCTCAAATTAAGCACACAAATAGACAAATTAATCCACGGAACTTTAACACATGCTTAATCACATACAATAGGCACAGGAAATAATATTAAAATATTTTTCGGACACAGATTTGTGGTCCCGAAACCACTGTTCTGACTAGGGTCTAAACTGGACTGTTACACATTTACTTTCCACATTATGAACTCAAATAACATATACAAGATATACCAATGTATTTCATGTACGTTTTCATAATATTTCATTTCGAATTCAGATTATTTCATACTAGAACTTTTCTCATTAACTCATTTGGAATACCAATTCATACGAATAATACACTCAAGGTGTAAAAATATATAATCACAAATGAACTCATTCATCAACCAAGATTTATGTTCATGTCTCATCAACTCGTAATTCCTTATATCACATAATTCCATGTAACACTTGCCAAACTTTCTCAATTTAGTGAACGTCTTACAGAATTGGTTTGGACCGGTATGCATTGAATTTCACTGATAATCACTGATGTCATAGCATAGCTATGGTCTTTTCAGTAGAATGCCATAGCTCAACTATGGTCTTACATCTTCACTATCATTCTGTCATGGTGAAACCATGGACTTATTCATCAATTCATCACTTTTCACTAGAATGCCATAGCCCAGCTATGGACTTATACGGATATCACTTATCAATTGTAGCCGAAGCTACCACTTATCATTTGTAGCCGAAGCTACCACTATTCACTTGTAGCCAGAGCTACCACTTTTCACTGATCAGGTAGCCGGAGCTACCACTTTTCACTTGATCAGGTAGCCAAAGCTACCACTTATCAATTATCACATAGGAGCTCACTCTCGAGCTGTTCACATTCATGGGTCGGCTCATACAAGTTGTCGATCATTCATAACTACACAGTGCTGCTCACACAAGCAGTCAGGTATCCGCAACACATGCTGGATTACCCAGCCACTGGTAGAACTTATAAGACCAGCACATGTTTCACATAGTCACAAATCTCGGGTCTGCTTACACAAGCTGTCGGTCATGACGAGCTACACGGTGTTACTCACACAAGCTGTCGAGTATTCGTAACACATCACGGATAACTCAACCACCGGTAGAACGTACGGACCAGCACCTGGATCACTTATTTCACTTAGTACAATGCCATGGACTTATTTCACTTGGCACAATGCCATGGTTTAACCATGGTCCTTTACCGTCAATTCATATTTCACTATGGAACAATCTTCTTCGATCCTGCATTTTTATTCAATTCGAACATTTACTGAAATTTCCACAATTTAATCAAATATATGATAATGGTGCTTAATTATCACAAATCAACAACATTTATCAACATACGAACTTACAAATTAAATTTTTATATCATAACGATAATCACAATTTCATAGTAAATATTCGAAATAAAACATTATATCATTTCTAATTTAACATTTATATTATAATCGGGCATGTGATCAATTTATACATAAGTCATTCATATATTTTTCCTCCTCCTCATCTCCATCCACATCCTTAGTATAAATAACACACTTGTAAGTAACATTATCTATAATTTTCACTATTTACTTATATGGATATTCAAGCTGTCCATCCGTGTCACAGTAGCTAAATTATTTTTATCTTGAGCTACAAAATTCCAAATTAAGACCTGCTAATTTTTTCTGAAACTAGACTCACATATCCTTTTACCATAGAACATTCAGAATTTTTGGTTTAGCCAATAAGTACATTTTATTCTTTAAATTCACCCCTGTTCTGCTGTTTGACAGTTCCGACCCTTCTTCACTAAAAATTAATTATCTTCTTGTAGAGAATACGAATGATGTTTTTGTTTGTTTCTCTTGAAAACAGACTCATTCAGGATTTTAAACATATAAATTTAAGCCCCTACATAGTTTCCTCAAATTTGTGATAATTTTCCAAATTCAGAATAAGGGAACCCAAAATCATTCTGACCTTGTCTCACAAAATTTATTATATCTCATGATTCACAATTCCATTGCTTACACCGTTTCTTTTATAAGAAACTAGACTCAATAAGCTTTAATTTAATATTTTACTCATTCTCTAATTAGATTTCTAAAATTTTTGGTGATATTTTAAATTTAGACTACTACTATTGTCCAAAACAGTTTTAGTGCAAAATGTTGATTTTCATTTTGCTCCAAATTCCACAGTTCATACAATTTAGTCATTGCTCAATTATCCCCTCAATTGAGCTAATTTTTCTCAATTAATATTTTATTCTATCATTTTAAACTACATTTATAACCCTTGGAAATCAAAACTTTAGCACTAGACCTTAATTCCAAACTCTTTCACTATTAGGTTCTAAAGTCAATTTCCATCAATTTTACTTGATAAAATCATCATATATCAAAATTAAAGCTTCAATTCTATGTTTATTCATCATATGCTTCCAGCACTCATCCATAGCAACTTTAAAAATTTGCAATGGAATCATAAACTAATGACATAGTAAGTTGGACCCAATTGTAAAAGTCCAAAAACTTAGAAATTTCAAGGAGAAAGCAAGAATTAAACTTATATGAAGCTAGAGTGTGAAAACCAGCTTGAACCCTCTTCCATGGCTGCTTTTCAACTAATGAATATGAAGAAAAATGATGAGAATTCTAGATATTCCAATTTGGTTCCATTTTTATTTAACTAATTTTGGCAATTTTCCAATTTTGCCCTTATTTCACCCATTTGCTAATTTTTCTCAGCTATTGCCGCCCAAAATATCTCCTTTGGGCTTATTTACACTTTAAGTCCTTCCTCATTTGACAATTGAGCTATTTAATCGTTCTAGCAACTTTTACACCTTTTTCAATTTAGTCCTTTTTATTTAATTAACCACCCGAACGTCAAAATTTTCCAACGATATTTTTAATACTACCTTATTAACACTCCGTAAATATTCATAAAAATATTTATGGCTCGGTTTATAAAATCGAGATCTCGATACCTCTTTTTCTCAATTTCTTGACCAAATAAATCTTTATAAAACACAATTTACTATTTCAAAAATCTTTTAAAAGCTACATTTGGCATGTAAATATTAAATAATATAATCTACAAGTTTATTTGTTGTGTTTGGTGATCTCGAACCACTATATTCGACATCGCTGAAATTTGGGCTATTACATGTACTCTGTTGTGATAAAAACTATTGGTAACTTTGTTTTTGTGGTAAATGACGCTGTCAATTGTGTATGTGAGAATCTAGGGTAAAGGAATCATTAATGGTATTTTTGAAAATAGTTCTTGCAATAATCCGAGTGAGTGAATAGAAAATCTGTTAGAAACATTGTTTGGATTTGCATTGAAATCAGAGTTACGTAGCGATAGTGTGGTGATCAGTATGGATGAAAATATTTCAGATTTTGTGGTTTGGTGACTGGCGAGATCGTGGAAATTTTGAGGACGAAATTCTTTTAGATAGGGAAGAGCTGTAACATCTCAAAAATCGGGTTAGAAGAAATTGAGTTAGTGGAACCAAGAGTGGTTACGTCCTGAGTTTGAGTTAAGGTTGTGAAATTATGACAACTGAATTAATCTGGTTCAGTGGCTAAGTGTTGTGTTTGTGTGTGCGAGGTTCTAGGTTCGAATCATTTTTCTTGAATTTTTGTTATATTGCCTAAACTCCTATTTTTGAACATTTTGATTATAAGTTATTTGTGTTCAACTAATGTGAATGATGAGCCTCATGGTTCTGTAACACCCCAAACTCGGCCCATGCGTTTCGACCAGATCTGGTATGCTACTAGTTGTACATTGAAAACCTTTGTCTTGTTGGTTTTGGAAATCGTAAATTAAATAGACATTATTCAAGGAAATAGGCGGCATTTTAAAAATAAAACCTTGTATTAAGTATAATTAAACCTTTGACATAATGTCATAAGTTGCAGAACGTTAATACTACTTAATTGGATAAAACTAGGGGGCCTTATTACATTGATAATTCCTAAGTAAAAATAAAATAAAAGAAAAATTTAAAGAAATCCCAAAATAATAATTTGTAGAAATAAAGCTTGATGGCCCCTCGAGTCCGTCTCGGCTCCCATGTCCACGATCTACGGCTCATCTAGAGGAGTAGAGAAAAAGGAAAGCGTAGTCACCAAGACTCAGTGTATAAATCTCAAGCACACAACGACCTGAGCCCATAAACACATTATGGGCCTTAGCCCATACATAAAGGTAACAATCATAATCACAAGATAAACAATAAATAATGAAAAACCCAACCCATCCTAGGTTTCCATCCTCTACACACCATCCCGTACCAACCATCACACCTTGGGGATTTCTACAATCAACCCTCCATCCGCTACACACCATATCGACAGCTGTGCTGCCTGTCATAAAGACCGATCACTATGTGACCTATGTGGCAAAGCCACCAATTGATATGCGACCTTAAAAATATATCGACAGCTGTGCTGCCTGTCATAAAGACCGATCACTATGTGACCTATGTGGCAAAGCCACCGATCGCTGTGCGACCTTCTTCCCCTTCATCATGTCAATCCCATCCCCATGCTTACATGCAAGAACATAAATATAATATCATCACAGATTATCACATACTTTTTGATACACATAGGGAGTTCTATGTTTACATACCTGGCATCTTTGCCTAACCCTTTTAGGGTTCTATTCGACTGTCTATACAGTCTCTTTCCGGCTTTTTAATCCATAACATATATATATATATAAACATACATATAGGTTTATTAGTAGTGTGTTAGAGGTCTATACACCTGATTACCGATAAAACGACGCTTTCTATGTCGACGCTATCCTTAGTCGACACAACAGCTATCTCGAACGGCAGATACTGCTCGTTTCTTAAACTTAAGGATTTTCTCCTTTGCCTAATCCATATTTAATTCCATAAAAAGTCCTTATCAGAACTACTATCACAATATTCAATTGTTAATCCTCATTATAACATTAAGATCTTGTATATAATGATGAAATCTAATAGAAATCTAGGAAAATCTACTTACCTTAAAAATCCCGAAAGTGGAGACTAGCTATTTTCGGATTTTAAATCTAATTGACCAAGCTTCCTTCAAATCCCGAATTGCCGCCCATCATAAAACCATTAAACTATTATCTTTCGGCTTTTTCCTTTCAAAAGCCGGGAATAGATCATGAGAACTAATCAAAAATCGACACTTACCTTAGCATAGGAGATTCAGCTAGCACTAGAGAGAGGATTCGGCAATGCCAATGGAAGATTTAAATGCCGGAAGCATAGAACTAATTCTCAAATAGGATGAATAGAAGAAAAGACTATGGATGCATCGGCTTTTTATAGAAATCGGCACAAGAAGGAAAAAGTGGAGAAGAGTTTCGGCTTTTGAAGAAATTGGAGAGGGAAAGGCTAGGGAATTTCGACACAATGGGAGAGGAATTTAGGGTTTTCAGTGTCAGAATCAAGGAGCTAGCCCCCCTATTTATAGATATTTCGGCACCTACTGCTAAAAATAGAAAACGCCCTTAAAATTCAAGCTAAAATAGAGGAGAAATTCGGCACCCTCTTTGCCATGCAGTAGCTGAATTTTACACCCCTCTAGGTGATGGATTTTCGGCCATCACCTTCCTTGTAGATAAGCTCCTATCTTTTCTCCTTTTTATCTTCTTAATTATCAATTATAAAATCCATATATATCTTCCTATTTTTAAGCCTTGTAGCTGTCCACCTCATTAATTCTAAATGCCGAAATTTAACTCATTTAAATTAAAAGATTTTGGGCTTCATTAAACTTACATTTTTGGGCCCCTAAATGCCTTGTGTGGTGTCACTTCTAATTCCCTTACAGTGCCACTTATTGTTGGGCCACAAGCCCACGTTGGTATTTTAAACATAATTACCACCTTTTAACTCTATAATGCCCAATCTAATAATTTAACCAAGGCCTTTGCCCAATCCTGAGCCCAATCTGGACCCCTATCACTTAAATTAACATATTAACCTATCCCTATACTAAATCCATAGGCCCATAAATTTAGGATGTTACAGTTCTACCCCCTTAAAGAAATTTCGTCCTCGAAATTTCTAACTAACTATTAATCGTACTACCCAAGTCTCACCACTATGCTTTCGCTGCGCACTCTAATTCTAAAGCCAGAAGAAACACTTAGTAAACTATGGTAGAGTACGCATCGGTATTCGCATCTAGAGCGTCCTCGTCCTCTTGGCGACGTGCTGCATAGACCAAAACTGGCTGTCTCGCCTTAGCATAACCTACACCTCCACGACCATGTCCTGTGCCATTGCCACCATTGACTTGACCACGGCCCTTTGGTGGTTGTTGACCACCTCTACCCGGCTGAGCATTGCCTTGACCTGTGGGCCCTTCATTGTCCCGTTGCTGCGGACAGTTTTTAACAAGGTGGTCCGTAGATCCACACCTAAAACACTTCCCAGTGCCTGCCCAACATTCACCGGCATGAAATTTGCCACATCGAGCACACTTCTGTGTCTGACTAGCAGCAGCAGGTCTCTCATCCCGTTTTGGCCCATCTGACCAAGGTCTTTTCTGAGTTTGCCCAACTGCCCCTAGCGATTCAAAATTCCTCTTACTTCCACCCCTATCTCTATCCCGATTCAGTTTCTCAATCTGCTTTACCTCCACGGCTATCTTAGCCTTTTCCAGTAGGACATCGAATTCCCTCTCTCGCTGTGGGGCTATCAAAACAAGCAAATCATCCCTCAGGCCATCTTCAAACCTAACACAACGTTCATGCTCCGTGGCTACCATCCCACGAGCATAACGGCTAAGGCGTAAGAACTCAGCTTCATACGCAACCACTGACCTACTCCCTTGCACCAAATTCAGAAATGCTCTGCGCTGCGCATCCACATAACTCGATCCAATGTAATTATTTTGGAACGCCGTTTTAAAGAAATCCCAGGTGATACGGTTAGCCACTGTACTATCCTTAACCGTAAGCCACCATTGATAGGCTTCATCCCGCAGGAGAGATACAACCCCTTTCAACTTCTCCTCCTCCGTGAAATCCATATCATCCATTATGCGTTCTACTGCCTCCAACCAATACTCAGCTGAACTTGGGGCTACACCAGAAATTCCCCTAAACCCTTCTGTCCCGTTGGCCCTAAGCCGCTCCGGCACATATTTCTGAGCTCCTGTGCCCATACTAGCCCCAGCAACCCTCTATAAGACCCTTAATATTGCCTGAGATACCGCATCATCTCCGAGAGTCTGATCCTGAAATTCCTTCTCCACAGCTGGCATCTCGTTTCTAGAATCATGACCAGACCCTACTGGTTCCGACATCGTCCTCTTACCCCTACCACGACCACATGGCGAACGTCCCCGAACCCTTGTACTCATTCTACCGCTTCGCTTTTATCTGATTTGAAATTTTAGGAATTATTAGCTTTCTTCCACTGATTAACCACGAACAGTCCTATGAATAATAGTTTTAGAGTAGTTCTTTCGAATTCGCATTCAGTCTCAAGTTCGTATCCTCTAATTCTAGCAAACACACACATTCCATCATCAACATCCATGAACTCACGTTCATTACAGAAAAGTGTTTGTTGTTGTTGTTGTTGTTATTTTCACTACCTAGGGGTATTTTCGTAATTTTAACCTACAAGGGTATTTTCGTAATTTTATCCTACAGGGGTATTTTCGTAATTTTTCAAAACAAGATTCCTTGGTGATTTTGTAAAATAAGGGAATTTTGTAGTTTTAAAAACCAGGGGTATTTCGGTAATTTTGAAATCTGGGGGTATTTCGGTAATTTTGACATCCAGGGTATTTTGGTAATTTTAAAATCCGGGGGCATTTTGGTAATTTAGAAATTCGAGGGTATTTTGGTAATTTTGAAAACTGGGGGTATTTTGGTAGTTTTGATATTCGGGGGTATGTTGATTTTTTTTTTAAACAGGGGCACTTTGGAAAATCTAGTTACTCTTGTAAACATAGAGTTTTTGAGTAAATTTTTCATAGCTGTGAACATTTTCAAATCAAGTGTATCTTTTTGGAAATGTACAAAACTTAGGGGGGTTTTTTTGCAAAATAGGGTGGTTGGTCCCTTTCGGGTTTTAATTATGGGTTCAGCCCATGAACAAGTCCTTATAGCTAGAGTGAACAGTCACTACGCACCAAGTAAGATTCCAGCGAAGAGGAGGTGAGTCACTTGGACTGCTTAAATACCAAGCTCTTCCGGATCTACTCCTAGACATGCATATGCCCGTTGCCACACCTTAGTCTTGCGACTCGTTTTACAGGTTTTGTTTAGTGAAATTAAGTCTTATGGAATTGAAGAGTTGTTTGTCTAATCCTAGAGTCTATCAAGTTCTCATCTAGATAGTCTACGTCCCATAAAGCCCATTAAGCCCGTATATATATCACAATCAGGAGTTCAGAATACTTACCTCGGTTGATTGGATGCCGGTAGACACGAAGGCCATGTCTTCAAACTAAAGATTTTTCTTAAATATATATTTTTCTAAAACACTTCTAGACCCATTTCACAGCCGAGTTTTGAACTGGACTCTGATACCAAATTGTAACACCCCAAACCCGGCCCATGCGTTTCGACCAGATCTGGTATGCTACTAGTTGTACATTGAAAACCTTTGTCTTGTTGGTTTTGGAAGTCGTAAATTAAATATACATTATTTAAGAAAATAAGCGGCATTTTAAAAATAAAACCTTGTATTAAGTATAATTAAACCTTTGACATAATCTCATAAGTTGCAGCACGTTAATACTACTTAATTGGATAAAACTAGGGGGCCTTATTACATTGATAATTCCTAAGTAAAAATAAAATAAAGGAAAACTTTAAAGAAATCCCAAAATAATAATTTGTAAAAATAAAGCTTGATGGCCCCTCGAGTCCGTCTCGGCTCCCATGTCCACGATCTACTGCTCATCTGGAGGAGTAGAGAAAAAGGAAAGCGTGAGTCACCAAGACTTAGTGTATAAATCTCAAGCACACAACGACCTGAGCCCATAAACACATTATGGGCCCTGGCCCATACATAAAGGTAACAATCATAATAACATGATAAATAATAAATAATGAAAAACCCAACCCATCCTAGGTTTCCATCCTCTACACACCATCCCGTACCAACCATCACACCTTGGGGATTTCTACAATCAACCCTCCATCCGCTACACACCATATCGACAACTGTGCTGCCTGTCATAAAGACCGATCACTATGTGACCTATGTGGCAAAGCCACCGATCGCTGTGCGACCTTCTTCCCCTTCATCATGTCAATCTCATCCCCATGCTTACATGCAAGAACATAAATATAATATCATCACAGATTATCGCATACTTTTCGATACACATAGGGAGTTCTATGTTTACGTACCTGGCATCTTTGCCTAACCCTTTTAGGGTTCTATTCGACTGTCTATACAGCCTCTTTCCGGCTTTTTAATCCATAACATATATATATAAACATACATATAGGTTTATTAGTAGTGTGTTAGAGGTCTACACACCTGATTACCGATAAAACGACGCTTTCTATGTCGATGCTATCCTTAGTCGACACAACAGCTATCTCGAACGGCAGATACTGCTCGCTTCTTAAACTTAGGGATTTTCTCCTTTGCCTGATCCATATTTAATTCCATCAAAAGTCCTTATCAGAACTACTATCACAATATTTAATTGTTAATCCTCATTATAAAATTAAGATCTTATATATAATGATGAAATCTAATAGAAATCTAGGAAAATCTACTTACCTTAAAAATCCCGAAAGTGGAGACTAGCTATTTTCGACTTTTAAATCTAATTGACCAAGCTTCTTTCAAATGCCGAATTGTCACCCATCATAAAACCATTAAACTATTAGCTTTCGGCTTTTGCCTTTCAAAAATCGGGAATAGATCATGAGAACTAATCAAAAATTGACACTTACCTTAGTATAGGAGATTCGGCTAGCACTAGAGAGAGGATTTGGCAATGCCAATGGAAGATTTAAATGCCAGAAGTATAGAACTAATTCTCAAATAGGATGAATAGAAGAAAAGACTATGGATGCTTCGGCTTTTTAGAGAAATCGGCACAAGGAGGAAAAAATGGAGAAGAGTTTCGGCTTTTGAAGAAATTGGAGAAAAGAAATTGGAGAGGGAGAGGCTAGGGAATTTCGGTATAATGGGAGAGGAATTTAGGGTTTTCAATGTCAGAATCAAGGAGCTAGCCCCCTATTTATAGATATTTCGGTACCTACTGCTAAAAACCGAAAACGCCCTTAAAATTCAAGCTAAAACAGAGGGGAAATTCGGCACCCTCTTTGCCATGCAGTAGCTGAATTTTACACTCCTCTAGGTGATGGATTTTCGGCCATCACCTTCCTTGTAGATAAGCTCCTATCTTTTCTCCTTTTTATCTTCTTAATTATCAATTATAAAATCCATATATATCTTCCTATTTTTAAGCCTTGTAGTTGTCCACCTCATTAATTCTAAATGCCGAAATTTAACTCATTTAAATTAAAAGATTTTGGGCTTCATTAAACTTACATTTTTGGGCCCCTAAATGCCTTGTGTGGCGTCACTTCTAATTCCCTTACAGTTCCACTTATTGTTGGGCCACAAGCCCACGTTGGTATTTTAAACATAATTACCACATTTTAACACTATAATGCCTAATCTAATAATTTAACCAACACCTTTGCCAAATCCTGAGCTCAATCTGGACCCCTATCACTTAAATTAACATATTAACCTACACTAAATCCATAGGCCCATAAATTTAGGATGTTACAGTTCTACCCCCTTAAAGAAATTTCGTCCTCGAAATTTCCAGCTAACTATTAATTGTACTACCCAAGTCTCACCACTATGGTTTCGCTGCGCACTCTAATTCTAAAGCCAAAAGAAACACTTAGTATACTATGGTAGAGTACGCCCCGGTATTCGCATCTAGAGCGTCCTCGTCCTCTTGGCGACGTGCTGCATAGACCAAAACTGGCTGTCTCGCCTCAGCATAACCTGTACCTCCACGACCATGTCCTGTGCCATTGCCACCATTGACTTGACCACGGCCCCTTGGTGGTTGTTGACCACCTCTACCCGACTGAGCATTGCCTTGACCTGTGGGCCCTTCACTGTCCCACTGCTGCGGACAGTTTCTAACAAGGTGGTCCGTAGATCCACTCCTAAAACACTTCCCAGTGCCTGCCCAACACTCACCGGCATGAAATTTGCCACATCGAGCACACTTCTGTGTCTGACTAGCAGCAGCAGGTCTCTTATCCCGTTTTGGCCCATCTGACCAAGGTCTTTTCTGAGTTTGCCTAACTGCCCCTGACGATTCAAAATTCCTCTTACTTCCACCCCTATCTCTATCCCGATTCAGTTTCTCAGTCCGCTTCTTAGCCTTTTCCACTAGGACAGCGAATTCCCTCTCTCGCTGTGGGGCTATCAAAACACGCAAATCATTCCTCGGGCCATCTTCAAACCTAACACAACGTTCATGCTCCGTGGCTACCATCCCACGAGCATAACGGCTAAAGCGTAAGAACTCAGCTTCATACGTAACCACTGACCTACTCCCTTGCACCAAATTCAGAAATGCTCTGCGCTAATGTACTTATTTTGGAACGCCGTTTTAAAGAAATCCCAGGTGATACGGTCAGCCACTGTACTATCCTTAATCGTAAGCCACCATTGATAGGCTTCATCCCGCAGGAGAGATACAACCCCTTTCAACTTCTCCTCCTCTGTGAAATCCAGATCATCCATTATGCGTTCTACTGCCTCCAACCAATACTCAGCTGAACTTGGGGCTACACCAGAAATTCCCCTAAACACTTCTGCCCCGTTGGCCCTAAGCCGCTCTGGCACAGATTTTTGGGCTCTTGTGCCCATACTAGCCCAGCAACCCTCTCTAAGACCCTTAACATTGCCTGAGATACCACATCATCTCTGGCAGTCTGATCCTGAAATTCCTTCTCCATAGCTGGCATCTCGTTTCTAGAACCATGACCAGACCCTACTGGTTCCGACACCGTCCTCTTACCCCTACCACGACCACGTGGCGGACGTCCCCGAACCCTTGTACTCATTCTACCGCTTCGCTTTTATCTGATTTGAAATTTTATGAATTATTAGCTTTCTTCCACTGATTAACCACGAACAGTCTTATTAATAATAGTTTTAGAGTAGTTCTTTCGAATTCGCATTCAGTCTCAAGTTCGTATCCTCTAATTCTAGCAAACACATACATTCCATCATCAACATCCATGAACTCACGTTCATTACAAAAAAATGTTTGTTGTTGTTGTTGTTTTCACTGCCCAGGGGTATTTTCGTAATTTTAACCTACAGGGATATTTTCGTAATTTTATCCTACGGGGGTATTTTCGTAATTTTTCAAAACAAGGTTCCTTGGTGATTTTGTAAAATAAGGGTATTTTGGTAATTTTACAATCCAGGGGTATTTCGGTAATTTTGACATCCAGGGTATTTTGGTAATTTTAAAATCCGTGGGCATTTTGGTAATTTTGAAATTCAAGGGTATTTTGGTACTTTTGAAAACTGGGGGTATTTTGGTAATTTTGATATTCGGGGGTATGTTGATTTTTTTTTAAACAGGGGCACTTTAGAAAATCTAGTTACTCTTGTAAACATAGAGTTTTTGAGTAAATTTTTCATAGCTGTGAACATTTTCAAATCAAGTGTATCTTTTTGGAAATGTACAAAACTTAGGGGTTTTTGTTTACAAAATAGGGTGGTTGGTCCCTTTCGGGTTTTAATTATGGGTTCAGCTCATGAACAAGTCCTTATAGCTAGAGTGAACAGTCACTACGCACCAAGTAAGATTCCAGCGAAGAGGAGGTGAGTCACTTGGACTGCTTAAATACCAAGCTCTTCCGGATCTACTCCTAGACATGCATATGCCCGTTGCCACACCTTAGTCTTGCGACTCGTTTTACAGGTTTTGTTTAGTGAAATTAAGTCTTATGGAATTGAAGAGTTGTTTGTCTAAGCCTAGAGTCTATCAAGTTCTAATCTACATAGTCTACGTCCCATAAAGCCCATTAAGCCCGCATATATATCACAATTAGGAGTTCAGAATACTTTCCTCGGTGGATTGGATGCCGGTAGACTTGAAGGCCATGTCTTCAAACTAAAGATTTTTCTTAAATATATATTTTTCTAAAACACTTCTAGACCCATTTCACAGCCCGAGCTTTGAACTGGGCCCTGATACCAAATTTTAACACCCCAAACCCGGCCCATGCGTTTCGACCAGATCTGGTATGCTACTAGTTGTACATTGAAAACCTTTGTCTTGTTGGTTTTGGAAGTCGTAAATTAAATAGACATTATTTAAGAAAATAAGCGGCATTTTAAAAATAAAATCTTGTATTAAGTATAATTAAACCTTTGACATAATCTCATAAGTTGCAGCACGTTAATACTACTTAATTGGATAAAACTAGGGGGCTTTATTACATTGATAATTTCTAAGTAAAAATAAAATAAAGGAAAACTTTAAAGAAATCCCAAAATAATAATTTGTAAAAATAAAGCTTGATGGCCCCTCGAGTCCGTCTCGGCTCCCATGTCCACGATCTACTGCTCATCTAGAGAAGTAGAGAAAACGGAAAGCGTGAGTCACCATGACTCAGTGTATAAATCTCAAGCACACAACGACCTGAGCCCATAAACACATTATGGGCCCTGGCCCATACATAAAGGTAACAATCATAATAACATGATAAATAATAAATAATGAAAAACCCAACCCATCCTAGGTTTCCATCCTCTACACACCATCCCGTACCAACCATCACACCTTGGGGATTTCTACAATCAACCCTCCATCCGCTACACACCATATCGACAGCTGTGCTGCCTGTCATAAAGATCGATCACTATGTGACCTATGTGGCAAAGCCACCGATCGCTGTGCGACCTTCTTCCCCTTCATCATGTCAATCCCATCCCCATGCTTGCATGCAAGAACATAAATATAATATCATCACAGATTATCACATACATTTCGATACACATAGGGAGTTCTATGTTTACGTACCTGGCATCTTTGCCTAACCCTTTTAGGGTTCTATTCGACTGTCTATACAGCCTCTTTCCGGCTTTTTAGCCCATAACATATATATATATAAACATACATACAGGTTTATTAGTAGTGTGTTAGAGATCTACACACCTGATTACCGATAAAACGATGCTTTCTATGTCGACGCTATCCTTAGTCGACACAACAGCTATCTCGAACAGCAGATACTGCTCGTTTCTTAAACTTAGGGATTTTCTCCTTTGCCTGATCCATATTTAATTCCATCAAAAGTCCTTATCAAAACTACTATCACAATATTTAATTGTTAATCCTCATTATAAAATTAAGATCTTGTATATAATGATGAAATCTAATAGAAATCTAGGAAAATCTACTTACCTTAAAAATCCCGAAAGTGGAGACTAGCTATTTTCGACTTTTAAATCTAATTGACCAAGCTTCCTTCAAATCCCGAATTGCTGCCCATCATAAAACCATTAAACTATTAGATTTCGGCTTTTGCCTTTCAAAAATCGGAAATAGATCATGAGAACTAATCAAAAATTGACACTTACCTTAGCATAGGAGATTCGGCTAGCACTAGAGAGAGGACTAGACAATGCCAACGGAAGATTTAAATGCCAGAAGTATAGAACTAATTCTCAAATAGGATGAATAGAAGAAAAGACTATGGATGCTTCGCCTTTTTAGAGAAATCGTCACAAGGAGGAAAAAGTAGAGAAGAGTTTCGGCTTTTGAAGAAATTGGAGAAAAGAAATTGGAGAGGGAGAGGCTAGGGAATTTCGGCATAATGGGAGAGGAATTTA
The DNA here is from genome assembly GCA_005393395.2 of Gossypium australe. Taxonomy (NCBI): domain Eukaryota; kingdom Viridiplantae; phylum Streptophyta; class Magnoliopsida; order Malvales; family Malvaceae; genus Gossypium; species Gossypium australe. The sequence continues at coordinate 93,667,895 of CM016616.1, forward strand.
GGGTTTTCAGTGTCAGAATCAAGGAGCTAGCCCCCTATTTATAGATATTTCGGCACCCACTGCTAAAAACCGAAAACACCCTTAAAATTCAAGCTAAAAGAGAGGAGAAATTCGGCACCCTCTTTGCCATGTAGTAGCTGAATTTTACACTCCTCCAGGTGATGGATTTTCGGCCATCTCCTTCCTTGTAGATAAGCTCCTATCTTTTCTCCTTTTTATCTTCATAATTATCAATTATAAAATCCATATATATCTTCCTATTTTTAAGCCTTGTAGTTGTCCACCTCATTAATTCTAAATGCCAAAATTTAACTCATTTAAATTAAAAGATTTTGGGCTTCATTAAACTTACATTTTTGGGCCCCTAAATGCCTTGTGTGGCGTCACTTCTAATTCCCTTACAGTGCCATTTATTGTTGGGCCACAAGCCCACGTTGGTATTTTAAACATAATTACCACCTTTTAACTTTATAATGCCCAATCTAATAATTTAACTAAGGCCTTTGCCCAATCCTGAGCCCAATCTGGACCCCTATCACTTAAATTAACATATTAACCCTATCCTTACACTAAATCCATAGGCCCATAAATTTAGGATGTTACAGTTCCTCAAAATTTCCAACTAACTATTAATCGTACTACCGAAGTCTCACCACTATGCTTTCGCTGCGCACTCTAAATCTAAAGCCAGAAGAAACACTTAGTATACTATGGTAGAGTACGCACCGGTATTCGCATCTAGAGCATCCTCGTCCTCTTGGCGACGTGCTGCATAGACCAAAACTGGCTGTCTCGCCTCAGCAAAACCTGCACCTCCACGACCATGTCCTGTGCCATTGCCACCATTGACTTGACCACGGCCCCTTGGTGGTTGTTGACCACCTCTACCCGGCTGAACATTGCCTTGACCTGTGGGCCCTTCACTGTCCCGTTGCTGCGACAGTTTCTAACAAGGTGGTCCGTAGATCCACACCTAAAACACTTCCCTGTGCCTGCCCAACACTCACCGGCATGAAATTTGCCACATCGAGCACACTTCTGTGTCTGACTAGCAGCAGCAGGTCTCTCATCCCGTTTTGGCCCATCTGACCAAGGTCTTTTCTGAGTTTGCCCAACTGCCCCTAGCGATTCAAAATTCCTCTTACTTCCACCCCTATCTCTATCCCGATTCAGTTTCTCAATCCGCTTTACCTCCACGGCTATCTTAGCCTTTTCCAGTAGGACATCGAATTCCCTCTCTCGCTGTGGGGCTATCAAAACAAGCAAATCATCCCTCAGGCCATCTTCAAACCTAACACAACGTTCATGCTCTGTGGCTACCATCCCACGAGCATAACGGCTAAGGCGTAAGAACTCAGCTTCATACGCAACCACTGACCTACTCCCTTGCACCAAATTCAGAAATGCTCTGCGCTGCGCATCCACATAACTCGATCCAATGTAATTATTTTGGAACGCCGTTTTAAAGAAATCCCAGGTGATACGGTTAGCCACTGTACTATCCTTAATCGTAAGCCACCATTGATAGGCTTCATCCCGCAGGAGAGATACAATCCCTTTCAACTTCTCCTCCTCCGTGAAATCCAGATCATCCATTGTGCGTTCTACTGCCTCCAACCAATACTCAGCTGAACTTGGGGCTACCCCAGAAATTCCCCTAAACACTTCTGCCCTGTTGGCCCTAAGCCGCTCCGGCACAGATTTCCGGGCTCCTGTGCCCATACTAGCACCAGCAACCCTCTCTAAGACCCTTAACATTGCCTGAGATACCGCATCATCTTCGGCAGTCTGATCCTGAAATTCCTTCTCCACAGCTGGCATCTCGTTTCTAGAACCATGACCAGACCCTACTGGTTCTGACACCATCCTCTTACCCCTACCATGACCACGTGGCAGACGTCCCCGAACCCTTGTACTCATTCTACTGCTTCGCTTTTATCTGATTTGAAATTTTATGAATTATTAGCTTTCTTCCACTGATTAACCACGAACAGTCTTATGAATAATAGTTTTAGAGTAGTTCTTTCGAATTTGCATTTAATCTCAAGTTCGTATCCTCTAATTCTAGCAAACACATACATTCCATCATCAACATCCATGAACTCACGTTCATTATAGAAAAGTGTTTGTTGTTGTTGTTGTTTTCACTACCCAGGGGTATTTTCGTAATTTTAACCTACAGGGGTATTTTCGTAATTTTATCCTATAGGGGTATTTTCGTAATTTTTCAAAACAAGGTTCCTTGGTGATTTTGTAAAATAAGGGTATTTTGGTAATTGTACAATCCAGGGGTATTTCAGTAATTTTGAAATCTGGGGTATTTCGGTAATTTTGACATCTAGGGTATTTTGGTAATTTTAAAATCCGGGGGCATTTTGGTAATTTTCAAATTTGAGGGTATTTTGGTAATTTTGAAAACTGTGGGTATTTTGGTAATTTCGATATTCGAGGGTATGTTGATTTTTTTTTAAACAGGGGCACTTTGGAAAATCTAGTTACTCTTGTAAACATAGAGTTTTTGAGTAAATTTTTCATAGCTGTGAACATTTTCAAATCAAGTGTATCTTTTTGGAAATGTACAAAACTTAGGGGTTTTTGTTTACAAAAATAGGGTGGTTGGTCCCTTTCGGGTTTTAATTATGGGTTCAGCCCATGAACAAGTCCTTATAGCTAGAGTGAACAGTCACTACGCACCAAGTAAGATTCCAGCGAAGAGGAGGTGAGTCATTTGGACTGCTTAAATACCAAGCTCTTCCGGATCTACTCCTAGACATGCATATGCCCGTTGCCACACCATAGTCTTGCGACTCGTTTTACAGGTTTTGTTTAGTGAAATTAAGTCTTATGGAATTGAAGAGTTGTTTGTCTAAGCCTAGAGTCCATCAAGTTCTAATCTAGATAGTCTACGTCCCATAAAGCCAATTAAGCCCGCATATATATCACAATCAGGAGTTCAGAATACTTACCTCGATGGATTGGATGCCGGTAGACTCGAAGGCCATGTCTTCAAACTAAAGATTTTTCTTAAATATATATTTTTCTAAAACACTTCTAGACCCATTTCACAGCTCGAGTTTTGAACTGGGCTCTGATACCAAATTGTAACACCCCAAACCCGACCCATGCGTTTCGACCAGATCTGGTATGCTACTAGTTGTACATTGAAAACCTTTGTCTTGTTGGTTTTGGAAGTCGTAAATTAAATAGACATTATTTAAGAAAATAAGCGGCATTTTAAAAATAAAACCTTGTATTAAGTATAATTAAACCTTTGACATAATCTCATAAGTTGCAGCACGTTAATACTACTTAATTGGATAAAACTAGGGGGCCTTATTACATTGATAATTCCTAAGTAAAAATAAAATAAAGGAAAACTTTAAAGAAATCCCAAAATAATAATTTGTAAAAATAAAGCTTGATGGCCCCTCGAGTCCGTCTCGGCTCCCATGTCCACGATCTACTGCTCATCTGGAGGAGTAGAGAAAAAGGAAAGCGTGAGTCACCAAGACTCAGTGTATAAATCTCAAGCACACAACGACCTGAGCCCATAAACACATTATGGGCCCTGGCCCATACATAAATGTAACAATCATAATAACATGATAAATAATAAATAATGAAAAACACAACCCATCCTAGGTTTCCATCCTCTACACACCATCTCGTACCAACCATCACACCTTGGGGATTTCTACAATCAACCCTCCATCCGCTACACACCATATCGATAGCTGTGCTGCCTGTCATAAAGACCGATCGCTATGTGACCTATGTGGCAAAGTCACCGATCGCTGTGCGACCTTCTTCCCCTTCATCATGTCAATCCCATCCCCATGCTTACATGCAAGAACATAAATATAAAATCATCACAGATTATCACATACTTTTCGATACACATAGGGAGTTCTATGTTTACGTACCTGGCATCTTTGCCTAACCCTTTTAGGGTTCTATTCAACTGTCTATACAGCCTCTTTCCGGCTTTTTAGCCCATAACATATATATATATATATATATATATATATATAAACATACATACAGGTTTATTAGTAGTGTGTTAGAGATCTACACACCTGATTACCGATAAAACGATGCTTTCTATGTCGACGCTATCCTTAGTCGACACAACAGCTATCTCGAACAGCAGATACTGCTCGTTTCTTAAACTTTGGGATTTTCTCCTTTGCCTGATCCATATTTAATTCCATCAAAAGTCCTTATCAAAACTACTATTACAATATTTAATTGTTAATCCTCATTATAAAATTAAGATCTTGTATATAATGATGAAATCTAATAGAAATCTAGGAAAATCTACTTACCTTAAAAATCCCGAAAGTGGAGACTAGCTATTTTCGACTTTTAAATCTAATTGACCAAGCTTCCTTCAAATCCCGAATTGCTGCCCATCATAAAACCATTAAACTATTAGCTTTCGGCTTTTGCCTTTCAAAAATCGGGAACAGATCATGAGAACTAATCAAAAATTGACACTTACCTTAGCATAGGAGATTCGGCTAGCACTAGAGAGAGGATTCGGCAATGCCAATGGAAGATTTAAATGCCAGAAGTATAGAACTAATTCTCAAATAGGATGAATAGAAGAAAAGACTATGGATGCTTCGTCTTTTTAGAGAAATCGGCACAAGGAGGAAAAAGTAGAGAAGAGTTTCGGCTTTTGAAGAAATTGGAGAAAAGAAATTGGAGAGGGAGAGGCTAGGGAATTTTGGGATAATGGGAGAGGAATTTAGGGTTTTCAGTGTCAGAATCAAGGAGCTAGCCCCCCTATTTATAGATATTTCGACACCTACTGCTAAAAACCGAAAATGCCCTTAAAATTCAAGCTAAAAGAGAGGAGAAATTCGGCACCCTCTTTGCCATGCAGTAGCCGAATTTTACACTCCTCTAGGTGATGGATTTTCGGCCATCACCTTCCTTGTAGATAAGCTCCTATCTTTTCTCCTTTTTATCTTCTTAATTATCAATTATAAAATCCATATATATCTTCCTATTTTTAAGCCTTGTAGCTGTCCACCTCATTAATTCTAAATGCCGAAATTTAACTCATTTAAATTAAAAGATTTTGGGCTTCATTAAACTTACATTTTCAGGCCCCTAAACCCTTGTGTGGCGTCACTTCTAATTCCCTTACAATGCCACTTATTGTTGGGCCACAAGCTCACGTTGGTATTTTAAACATAATTACCACCTTTTAACTCTATAATGCCCAATCTAATAATTTAACCAAGGCCTTTGCCTAATCCTGAGCCCAATCTGGACCCCTATCACTTAAATTAACATATTAACCCTATCCCTACACTAAATGCATAGGCCCATAAATTTAGGATGTTACAGGTTCAATGGTTAAGCTTCTATATACCCTTTGGTATTGTGTTCGAGTCTTTGTGAATGCAGTCAAAAGAAAATGTTTTCTTTACGTTGCCTTTGAGGGTTAGTTTTTATTTTTTAAAAAAACTAATTGAGTGTCTTCTTTTTAAAACATTTCTTTTCACTTTTTGTTCTTCCAACATTCTACCATTACTTTCTTATTCTCTTTTGTTCTTCTTTTACTTTTATATCCTTCTATTAATTTTTCTACTGTTCTATCAAGGGAATTGCTTATTTCGTTGTTTTTGACTAAAAGGTTAACTGCATAAGTTTTGTTGTCGAAGTTTTGTTAATGTTCCTCGCGTTCGTTATTTGTCAAAACTAAATTTTTCTGCTTGTTTTGTCCAATTAAGGGTTCAATTCATTGTTTTTCCCAGGTAAAGGGGTTGCATAATAAGATCCTCCACCAATTTAAGTAATTGTGTTGTTGGATACGAGTGAGGGTAAGCGTTGAAGTTCAATTGGCGTTTTGGGTCAAAGTTTTCGACGAAACTTTGGTAGTAAATATGTTAGTTATTGAATTGGTTATGGAAATTATTTGATCGAGGTTTGATGGCTGTTTTTAGGGTTCAAAATTCATCCTTGTAGCTTCTAAGTCAAAATTGAACCAGGTCTGTAATGAAAACTGGGAATTTTGCAAACGGCGAATTCCAAAATTCATGACTTCCGGCGCTACACGACCGTGTGCCAGGCCGTGTGAGGGACTATTTTTATTCTGAGTCACACGGGCGACTGACATGGGCATGTGTCTAGACTATGAAACCTCTGACTTGAACCACACAGGCGTGTGTCAGGCAGTGTAGGCCACACAGGCCAGCCATATAGGTCGTGTGAATCCACACGGGCATGTGGGCGAAAATTGGAAATTTTCCCGATGGCTATAAATGTTGTTCGAATTGAACAAACGCCTTCTGTAGGGTCTATATAATATGAATCAAACTATAAACCTAATTTTTAATGATATGTTGATTAATAATTCGTTATCTATATGTATGTCTAATACAATATACGCTAAGTACGCATTATCTGTTAGCGTATAATGTGATTTTGTTTGGGACGTGTTCAAGTTATGCGATTTATGCAAGTATGATTTGTGCGCTATTAACTTTGATGGTTCGTTTCTGTGTTACCTTGCTGGATGTGAACATGTGATATCCAAATAAGTTGTTGTGTTTGATATTAATTCTGATATGTAACCATGTATGTGACTTCATGACAAATCTATTATGATTCATTAAAATTTGATTAATTTTTTCTGCAAAACATGGATTTCCATGCCTTCTATTTTTCTTATTCTACGATAGCATGTCCTACATTCTTATCATTCTGGTTCTGAATATGCATACCATGAAACATTGATGTGAAAGAAGTTTCTGATAGTTCAATGATCTATATTATCTGGTGGTTTATCCACAATTTTGTCTGGCAGCTTGTTTGCAATTATGGTGGCTTGGCCACATACATCTGTTTTGGTAGCTTGATTGCAAAATAGTGGCTTGACCATATATATTCGACCTGGCAGTTTTAACTGCAATTCTAATTACACTATCCACAATAATCTGTCGGTGTGTTTTGGTTGGACGACTTCTAGGGAAACTTTATTTTGGTGTGTAGCAGGGTTGGGTAGGATGTTTTTTGATAAATCTGCATTTTAATTTTCTAAAAAAAATTGCATTGGCATAGTCATACATCCTCTGTTCTGTTATACGATCGATATGAAAATCTCTATGACACTCTGATTTGTTCCCCTTTAATTATATGATCGTTATGAAGTTCTCTGTGTTACTCTGATTTTGTATATGGTGTTTTGTATGATCTTTGTTGAGTTTAATTATCCACTGAGCTTCATAGATCACCCCTTTGTTTTATCCTTGTCTGTTCAGGTAAACCTCTGACTTAGGATCGGACAATGTGTAGGAGCTTGGATTGTTTTCACACTTTGTAAATATGGTGAATTTTGTAATTATTTGCTTTGATCTTTTGGGTTTGTAATCTATTTCTGAACTTGTTTTAGGTTTTGCTTAATTAGTCAGTAGTTGATACTTTCTAATGCGATACTGCAAAATCACTTAAGTCGACAAAACATAATTTATTTTTCAAAACTAAAACTCTGAAAAAGGTTTTCTGCTATAAATTAAGTAATTTCTTAAGTGGTTTTTGAAAGTAAACAAATAGTTTTCTAATGACTGTTCGTGAAAGGCGTATTTGCTCAATACCTACTGAAATCAATTTTCTAAGTGAGCCGATATAATTTCTCCAGATTCGATTATAACTTCTATGATAGGTTTAGGGTGTTACACTCATAGAGAAACATTCACATCAGTAAGAAATAAGAATTTTAAGTTACATCTATAAGAAGGACGTAACACCTGAGATTTGGTTTTAGTAGATCGGGTTGAGTCGAGGGTATTACATATCACACGAGGGTATCGAATGTAAAATATACTAAACATAAATTAAGTCACTGCTCGTTCAAGGCTGATGTTCTATATCAAAGTGGAGAACTCCATTCGATCCTCTTAGCTACTTGACTCACTATAAGACCTTCCTCTGGTCAGGCTCTCCACTAGACCATATGCCTGATACTTCACTGCATCAGCGAGTCCTATCCGTACTTGGCATCTTTCCTTCCTTTCATATACCCAACATATAAGGTAATCGATGGCCTTTATGGTAACCATCCTGACCTTTCGCCCAAGGATCCTTAGGACATGCATTTCCTTGGCAAACTTCTCTGGTCAGACCAGTCCTTGGCGGACTCCCTCTTCCCATACAATAGTCTTGAAGGATTTCTTGACATTTTTGTATTGTGCTGACTTTTAATAGGCTTCGCCATTCTGGAAAACTCATTCTCATTCCACCTTATTGTTTGCAGTTGTGGGATTAATTCTGGTGACCCAACCATAACTTAGACCTTTCCTAGGGACTCAAATGTCCCATAAATGAAAGTCAGTCAAACTTATCAGACTAATAGGTTATTGATATTCCATAATTCGATGTAGCAGATTAAACTAGTTTTCGTACTTTAGGAGCTTGAATACAAGCACTTTGGTTAAGTTTTACTTAAGTTTTTGTAATTCTATTTACATTCAATAAAATGTGTAATTTGAGTCTATTATTGACCTTAGGGGACAACTAAGGCCTAAGGGTGAGCTAATATGATTCAAAAGCGTGAAGGAGAGCATTAGGTGTACTAACTCAATACTGGTCGTTGTGTCGAAACACGAAGAGATTGATTGTAACTGCCCGATTTAGGGGCTAGTCAGAAGAGTCATTCCTAAATCACTAATCCGAGGTCAGAGAAAATTATTTTAATGTTATTTTATGAGTTATAGCATGATTATATAGGTGCATGAAAATTTTGGTGCTTTAATTTTAGCGATTGCATGCTTAATTGCGAAAAAAGATTAAATTGCATAAAGTGTGAAAGTTCTATTTTATAAGCTAAAGGTGCCCAATAGTCATAGAATTTTTAATTGGAGGCCTTTAATGTGCAATTAGACCTTTCTAAAGGCCATGGCTGGCCATAGGGGGGCAAAGAAGTCAAAATTAATCAAAGTTAGTGTAGTAGGTGGATTAAATTAATGAAATAAAATAAAATAAAGAAAAGATGATATCCTTCTATACACTCATCTTCTTCCACCAAAAATTAGCAGCAAAGTAATGGTTTGAGAGCTCAAAAATTTCAGCAAGCTTTTCTCCTTGCAAGTAAGTGTTTTAGTGATCATTTTTTGAAAATATTTGTACTTTTGAAACCCATAAAGCTTAAGCTAGCTAAAGAGGGGACTATTTTGCAAAATGGTTGAAAGTTTAAGGTGTTACCATGAGAGAGTTTATGTTGTTTGCTGAGTTGTTATGGAGGGAAATAAGCCTTAGTTGTTAGATAAACAACTTCTATGAAGGGTCTTTCCACGAAAACACCTAATAGGACCTTTTTGTAAAGGTTGTATAATAAGGGGTAAATGTGTGAAATAGTGAATATTGATGGTTTTCACAAGAGTAATAAACGTTCATCTAGGCTTGTAAAATGAGGAAATTCAATTAGAATCGATTTACGAGCCGAGGGGTAAAATAGTTATTTTGTGAAAGTCTAAGGGCAAAATGGTATTTTTGCCAAAGTATGATTATTGCAATCTGTTGATTAATGTGGTTATTAAATAAGCTAATTTTCTACTATATAGATCAAGAAGAACAATGGATTAACTTTGACCGAGGAAAGGGCAAGGTATCGGATTAAATCGGCAAGTGGCCTATTTTGAAATCAAAGTAAGTTTGTATGTGATAAATTCAACATCATGCTAGTATATTCGAGAATGTCTGATATTATAATGATGCATATATTTCTATGAAATTGAGTAATGGTGTTGAATGAGAAAAATGATAAAATTTGTGATGTTGAAGTCTCGGTTGAACTATAAGAAATGTGAGAATACTATTATCGAGACGTGAGATGGATAAGGTCCCGTGTAAGACCATGTCTGGGACATAGCCTCGGCACCGAATTGATATCCCGTAGAAGACCATATCTGGGATATGGCATCGGCATTGAATTTGAAAATCGAATAAGACCATATCTGGGATATGACATCGATAATTGATGTGAGATTCTGTATAAGACTATATCTGGGATACGGCATCGGCACTCAGAGATGACCCCATGTAAGACCACATCTGGGATGTGGCAATAGCTTCGTATCTATGTGAATAACAATGAGCATGTATCTTTGAGTATCCTAAGTGATTTAGTGGGGTAAATATTTAAGCTTGAAATAGAAATGAGATTGGTGCTAAAACTATGTGATTGAGTGAATACATGTACTTGTAAGTTGTAACGCCCCAAAAATATAGGGTCTTTAATTTTGCATGTTCTGACACAAAGTGCTTGTTTGCTTTAATGGCTAAGTGATTTGGGTGTGTATAGCAGTGTTTGAGAAGTTTGGGTTCAAGTCTGGGCTTTTGCAAAATTTTTAGTTTTTCTCTTAAATGAATCTGGACACTGGCTCATAGGTCTTATTAAGTATTGTGCTTGTTTTAAGTCACAAAAAGCCTATTGGTGCAATGGTTGTGGCGTTACAAGTGTGACAAGGGGTCTGAGGTTTGAGTGTTGGCACAGCATGAGGGGGTTATTTATTTTGCCGTTTGAGCTGTGTAGGTAGTAGAGTTGGGCAGAAACACAGCTAAGGGGAGTTTGAATAGGATTTGAATGGTGTTTGAACTTGTCATGGAGAGATTCAAGGAGGGATAAGGGGAGAGAATCAAGGAGTTTGAGTGAGAGGAGAATTGTGCCGAATTTGGACTCTAGCACTCAAGAAATTCGGCCAGGGGAGGTATACTGCTTGTTTGGATTGCTTTCTCTCTTTGGTTGAATGTGTTAGGCTCCTTTGGCACTTTTCTCTGCACACTTTTTTCACTTTTCTTTTTCTCTACTGTCAAATCCCTTTTTCCTCCTTTCTATTCCTCGACTTTTGGTTCATAGCCGAAACTTCTTGTTCTTCTTCTCAAAATTTCTTTTTCCTCTTTGACTGAGTGGCCGACTCCCTTTTTCTTTCTCTACCGTGCCAGTTGGTTTGGTAGTGGGCGATGATCTCTTCTTCTATTCACAACACTGTGGTAACCCGAATCCTATATCTCCTTTTTCCCCTCTCTTTTGTTTCTATGCTTTTCCAATAAAGATTGAATGACACAAATCTTGTTTTGTTATTTTGAAACCCTGTGGATGATAGTCTCTGACAATCAGTAGAGTGTCGACTGCCTTGCTTCTCTGCACCTCTTTGCCTTCTTCTTTGAATTCCTCTTTGGCCGAATACTGTGGGTTAAGTAGGGATGTTTGGTAGTATTGGCCGAATACCCAATCTGCCCTAACTTTAATTCTTTGGACTATGGGTATCAATTCAAGCCTTGTATTAATCGCTTATTGCTAATGAAATCCATTTAATGCGCAGTAAATCGAGAAGAAAGGTGCGATCATTTTCAACTAGCGATCTAAGAGTAGTAATCGCATAAGTTTTAGTCAAGGTAAGTGGTGATTTCGGTTTGGGCTTTAGTGTTAATGATCTAAAGGATGAAAGATTGATTGTGTGGGGTTGATTGTAGGTTGATCGCACGTGGGGTAATCTGTTTGTTGCTCAAACAGGTGTGTAATCACACCCCTCTCTACTGTGAATCGGCGACAACTAAAAAGCCAAAAAACCAAAACTTCGACATTTGTGGCCCCATGAGCGTGCAATCACTCGTGTGGTAAACTGAGCCCACTAATCGTGGGCGATAGACTGTAGAGGCCACCACAGGCGTTCTCGTGCTCTTGGGCCGATATAGGCCTCGTTTGGCTGAAATAGGCCGTGTGGGCCCAATGGGCTCGTGATTCCCACACGGAATAAACCCACGATAAGTGGCAAATACTGGACTGGGCTATATAGTTTGCATGGCCGTGACTAAATTTGGGCTAAACAGGCAACACGAGCGTGTGGGCCCGCTTGGGCCCATTTACACCGTTATGACCATTTAAATTATCTGTGTCGCTCGAACCAACTGTAGACCTTCGGAGAGGTCGTTATTTGCATCGAGACCCCAAAATAAGTAAAGTGACCAAAATACCCCTAAAAGGTAAAATTACTAGTATACCTCTACTTGACTGAAATGACCATTTTACCCTTAGAGATAGGTTGATTGATGAGTGTATGAATATTTATATGACTGTACTGAGTAGGACACTTTGCATAGACGAACTATTTATGACATGACATACTGCATGGGGTTGGGATTTCGATATGGAGGAAGTAATATATTGGTGGCTCTGCCACATTCACTGTTACTAGTGGCGTTGCCACATATATTGTTACTGGTAGCTCTGCTGCGTTATTATTACTGGCAACTATCCTGCGATATTGGTGTGCTGGCTAGATGGGTCAATTTTATCCCCACATGGTCTGTTGGCTGGATTGGAGTGGGTTGCATATTTGCACCGTACTGATACTGTATTGGGCTTAGGCCCACACTGTTATTGTATTGGGCTAAGGCCCACACTGCACTATTACTGGATAGGGCTCAGGCCCAGACTGTTACTGCATATATTGTTACTGATTGACTGTTAGGGGATTACACACTGAGTTTTCATAGACTCACCTTTTCTTTTTAACTGTACAGCTAATCCCTAGCCTTAGACGATTTGGAGTCGTGAGGGACTCGGAGGTGGCCACATGATCGTTGATGTTCTGCGTTAGACGTTGTTATTTAATTTTAATTTTCATATTGGGCTATTGATTATGTAATAAGGCCATTAGTATTTGCTTAAATTTTTAATTGGGCTTTGATTTCTTGTTTTAAACTGCCAAACGGACACCAAAGAGTTTTCAAAATCACAACTGCTTTTCAAGGAAAAACACACATTTTAAACTTCAAAGTTTGTAATATCTGAGATTTAGGGGTCAAGCATTTTAATTCATATCTGTGTGGTAGCGTGATCTATATGCTCTTTGTATGTGTTTGAGGGCTTCAGGAAACCTTGGGGGTAGGTAGGAGCCTTAGGGTAAATTTTGGTTTGAACCTGAGTAGGGGAGAGCTAAGGGAGCTAGGCCTTAAAGGAAAAAAGGTGGAGCTTATGACACAAGAAAGGGAGTGGTGGAGTGGCAAGGTAACACCTAGGAGCAAGGGGGAGTTACGTCAAAGGGGTTCTAGGAGGGAGGAGGTTCGAGCAACAAGGGAAGCATTTTGGGATTTGTTTTTGCGTCAAGGGGAGGGGAGAGTTGGATTCGGCTATGGCACTTGGAGATAGGGGGTTGATATGGTCAAATATTTGAAATGTGTGGCTAGGAGGGGGGATAAGAGTTGACTCATTCAAATGAGTTTGAATGAGAGGAGAAGAGGAAAAGTAGGAGGAAAAGTAAGGGATGGGGGTGAGGTTGAAGAGTTGGCCGAATATGGGGCTTTGGGGGATGGCAAATTCGGTCATGTAAGGGGAGAGTTGGTGCCGAAACTGTCTTAGTGAGTGTGTCCATCTTTTGGCATTTTCTCCTTTTCAAAAAGTCTTTCTCTTATTTTTCCATTTTTTTGACCAAAAGCCGAAATTCAGGAAACCTTAGGTGCTTTGCCGTCACACTCTTTTATGTGCTACTTTTCTATTCGCTATCAAGGGCTGAATCTCCTATCACTCATCTCTCATTTTTATTTTTTTTACCATCTTTTTCTTTTAAGGTAGCCGAGTTATACTCTTCACTTTACCATAGCCGAAATCTCTTAAACCTTAACCTCTTCTTTTTCTTCTTTCATCAATCACTTCAAACTCAAAGCCGAGTACACTCTTCTATACTGTGGCCGAATTTCCCATTCAAAAATTCTTTTCTCTTTTCGTCTATACTCTTCTCTTCTCTTCTTCCATTCCGTTTTGTTTTTCAAGATTGATCGCTAGGCCGAATCTGTCAGAACCTGTTCCAATCGGATCTAATAGTTGGTAAGGGTTCTCTTCTATTCGATTCTTTTCTTTCTCTTTTTGATTGCCGAAAGTTAGAAGTCTAACTCCATTTCTGTGGTGTGGCCGAATCTTTAGAGGGTGACTTCGGGTCTTCTGCCTGAAGTTAGCGTTAAGAGAGTGGTGATCTTTCAGGATTTGACCGATTAAGGTAAGTTGATACTCAGGTTTGGCCAAAGGCCATTCTTTTAATCATTTAATGTTAGAGCCGAATCTAACATAAGTCATGTAGGGATTTTGACAACTCTCAAAATCAAGTGAGATTAAGAATATTCAATTAAGATTAAGTCTTTGTCTCACGTGGATTCGATTTAACGATTAACCGGGCCTTCTGATTAAGTGCTATTCAATGGATGCGAGTACCAGTCAAGGAGAGAAAGGGGTTGTCCCTACCCCTAAGTTCAAGAAGCGCTCGGTTTCTGCGGTGCGGGATTGGCCACCGGGGTGTGGGCCAGCGTCAGAGCAGAATCGTAGGCAGATAGTGGTAGTTTTGTTTAGTGACAACGTCGACGTCGAGAGTCTAGTGCTTCAGGTTATCAGGTGTGTAGTTATTGCACTGTTTCTTAGTTTTTTATTTATTATATGTATGTGGTATGTGTGATAGCCGAAGATAACGGCTGTGGTGGGGTGGCTACCCATGGTGGGTAATCTGATAGTCAGGTTAGTAACTGTTGATACCAAATCTTGGATGACATATGTGAAAGCATGTTATGCATGCATGTTGATATGTTCGTGATGGTTATTCTGTCATTTTATCATAAAATAATGTATGTGCATGGGGATTGGGATATGATTAATGAAGGAAAGGGTGTACATTTATGTACGTGGTTGATGTTAGACTTGAGCTACATCACGGACTGATGTTGGCTATGTGCCTCATCGTGACTGGATGTCGGCTGTGTGCCACATCATGGATTGATGATAGCTCTGTGCTTCATCGTAGATTGATGATGACCTTGAGTCACATCGTGGATATCGATATTTGGTCACATAGTGATCGGTGGCTAGGCCGCGTTATATTTGGTCACATGGTGATCGGTGGCTAGGCCACTTTATTTTTGGTCACATAGTGATCGGTGGCTGAGCCACGTTATATTAGCTTTGAGCAGCATGACCGCCAAAGAGGTGTGTTGCGGATGGAGGTCGATTTAGTAATCCCCTGGTGTCTGTGGCTGGATACGGGGGTGTGTAGCAGATGGACACTAGGTTGTGTTGGGGTTCATTATGCATAAACATGTGTGGTATGTGGATTGGTGTGGAAGTGGGCTAAGCCCAAGTGTGGAAGCATGTGAATTAATTGCACACTGAGTCTGTTTGACTCACTCTACTTTCTAAAAACAATGCAGGTGATACATGATGCTTGGACCGGGCTGGAGGGGATTCGAGGTGGCCATGTAGAAGATGTTTTATTTATACACTTTTGATTTTTAATTACTTTTGGGATATTTTATTGTAATAAGGCCGCTTTAAGTATGTTCGGGATTTTTATCATGTTTTAAGTTAGAGCGATGATCAAATTAATAACTGGAAATGATTTTGGAAACAATTTGCGACTTAAAGACTTAAATTAAAGTTTTAAACCCGGATACACGTAACAACTCAATTTTCTTGAATTTCCAAACATACTATGATTTTAACTACACTCGACCTTCAAAGTTTTTCTCTCTCGGCATCCTACTTTCAAAATGACAAACTTTTTATAAATAAGTTAACTTTTATAAGCTAAGAAAAATATTTAAACTCAACACGTGTTTCCACCTTTGGATCAAATTCTTTTCAAACCCTTTTTCCAGTAACATTCCGAATTCGGCCTTGGTGTTTTGGGCCGGGTTTGGGGTGTTACAATTTGGTATCAGAGCCAAGTTTTAAAAACTCAGCCTTTGGGTTTTGAGGCCCATAACATTTTCAAAATGAGATTTCTAAAGTTTACTTTTCGTGGAATGGATTTTTGGTGGTATGGCACCCGAATTCTCCGGCTCAGGTCTGCCACGTAAGTCTTCTGACTGATTGGATGGATAAATATATATACTGCATTGTTGTGGATATTGTTGTGGACTTTAGAAAGATAGGACAATCTCTCTAGAGACTGAAACCTTTAGGGATGAGTGCTTTATAACGGAAGAACAACTAGAACTTTTAAATCATAAAACTATTCCTTTAATCAAACAGTGGAAAGAAGCTAATGCATAAAATTTCTTAAATCAGATTAAGACGCGACGATAGATATGAGTTCTAGGGACGTGGTCGTAACGCACGTGGGCGTGGTAGAGGGAGAATGGCTGTATCGGAGCCAGTTGGGTCTGGTCATGGCTCGGGAAATGAGGCGCCGCCACCAGCTGCGGAAGCTGAATTTCGGGATCAGACGGGTTGAGACGACGCAGTTTCCCAGGCTATGCTGCGAGTTTTGGAAAGAGTCGCGGGAGCTAATATGGGTACTGGGGCCCGAAAGTCAGTGTCTGAGCGACTCCAAGCGAATGGAGCTGAGATATTCAAGGGTGTCTCAGGGGTAGCTCCGAATGCAGCGGAGTACTGGTTGGAGGCAATCGAGAGGATCATGGATGATTTGGACTGCACTGCTGAGGAAAAGCTGAAGGGCACTGTGTCTTTACTTTGGGATGACGCCAACCAGTGGTGGCTCACTATTAAAGAGGGTACTCCGGCGGATCGAGTGTATTGGGGTTTCTTTAAGATTAAGTTCGAGGGGAAGTATGTCGGAGCTAGTTATGTGGACGCACAGAGGAAAGCGTTTATGAATCTAGTACAAAAGGGTAAGTCAGTAGCAGAATATGAGGCAGAATTCTTGAGGTTAAGTCGGTATGCTAGAGGGATTGTTGCTACTGATTACGAGCAGTGTGTGAGATTTGAGGATGGGCTGTGAGATGAGCTGCGGGTATTGATAACTCCTCACCAGGAGAGCGACTTTGCTACTTTGGTAGAGAAAGCTCGAATAGCCGAGGAAGTTAAGCGAACTGAAAGGCAGAACAGAGATAAGGACAGAGGCCGGAATAAGAGAGGTTTTGGACCATCAGGATCTTCGGGGGGTTTTCAGAAAAAGCCTAGGGTTGAGAGTTCTGCTTGTGTTTCTATGCCAGCTGCTGGGAATCAGGTTCGTCCGTATGCTCAGTGTGGAAGGACTCATGTTGGCGAGTGTTGGGGAAGGATTAGGGAGTGTTTCAGGTGTGGGTCCAAGACTCATTTGATTAAGGATTGTCCTCAAGATCCGAATAGGGCTCGGACAGTAGGTCAGGGTTATGTGCACCCAGGAAGGGTGGCCAACAGATACCGAGAGGTCGTGGTCCGAACCATGGAGGGAATGGTTCTGGCCGAGGTCGTGGAGCACCGGGCAGAGGTGTTGGGAGCTCAGATGCAAGGCAGCTAGGGTTAGTGTATGCAGCCAGACGTCGTGAAAAGGGGGATGCACCAGATGTTATCACGGGTACATTCCTTATTTATGGGTTACCCTTTACTGCTTTAATTGATGTTGGGTCAACTCACTCATACATTGCTAGTGTGGTGTCTGGAATTTTGGTTGTGAATTCTGAGACTGTCCCTAGGAAGATGACTGTACTTAGTCCTTTAGGACAATCTGTAGTGGTAGCTAAACTCTTTAGAGATGTGCCTTTAGAAGTTCAAGGGGTAATGTTCCCAGCTGACTTGATGGAACTGCCATTCGGGGAATTCGACCTGATCCTAGGGATGGATTGGTTAGTGAGGTATCGTGCGAACCTGGCCTGTGCTGCTAAGCGCATGTCGTTGAGAACTCTCGAGGACAATGAGGTTATGGTGATAGGTGGGAGGAGAGACTACTTGTCTAACGTAGTGTCTGCTCTTAAGGCGGAAAATATGGTAAAGAAGGGATGTATGACTTTCCTGATGTTCGTTAGTGTTGGATGCTAAGGAAGCAGCTGTGGGGGAGGTTAGGCCAGTGAAGGAGTTTGTGGATGTTTTCCCAGAAGAACTTCCAGGGTTGCCTCCGGATCGGGAGGTGGAATTTGGAATCGACTTGTTTGATCAGCTTAAAGGGGCTGCGGTGTTTTCAAAGATTGATCTGAGGTCGGGGTATCATCAGCTTAAGGTGAAGGAATCGGATATTCATAAGACAGCTTTTCAGACTCGAAACAGGCACTATGAATTCTTGGTAATGCCGTTCGGGTTGACGAACGCCCCAGCTGCGTTCATGGATATGATGAACTGAGTTTTCCAACCCTACTTGGATCAATTCGTCGTAGTGTTCATAGACGATATCCTGGTATATTCCAAGAAGGAGGAGGAGCATGTTGAGCATCTTCGGATAGTGCTGCAGGTCTTAAGGGAGAAGAAGTTGTACGCCAAGTTCAGCAAGTGCGAATTCTGGTTAAGTGAAGTTGCTTTTCTGGGTCATGTAGTGTCTACGGAAGGAATAAGAGTGGATCCTCGGAAGGTTGAGGAAGTATTGGATTGGAAACCACCTAAGTCGTTGGCAGAGATTCGCAGTTTCTTGGGGTTAGTAGGCTACTATAGAAGATTTGTCGAGGGTTTCTCTTCAATAGCGGCACCCTTGACTAAGTTGTTGAGGAAGGAGGTACCTTTCGTATGGACAGATAAACAGCAGGAGAGTTTCGAGAAGCTGAAAAAGGTTTTGATTGAGGCTCCGGTCTTAATTCAGCCGGTGGCAGGAAAAGATTTTATGGTGTACTGCGATGCTTCTCATACCGGGTTAGGTTGTGTACTGATGCAGGAAGGGAAAGTTGTTGCCTATGCGTCTCGGCAGTTAAGACCGCACGAAGTTAACTATCCGACGCATGATCTGGAGTTGGCTACGGTGGTCTTCACACTGAAGGTATGGAGGCATTATTTGTATGGAGAGAAGTCAGTGATCTACACGGACCATAAGAGTTTGAAATATCTACTGACTCAGAAGGAACTGAACTTGAGACAGCGAAGGTGGGTGGAGCTGCTGAAGGATTACGACTGTTCAATTGAATATCACCCGGGTAAAGCCAATGTGGTGGCGGATGCGCTAAGTCGGAAAGTGGTATCGAATCTGAGAGCGATGTTCGCTCATCTTAGTCTTTATGATGACGGGGTTTGTTAGCAGAGCTGCAGGTAAAGCCGACATGGTTAAGTCAGGTAAAGGAGAAGCAGTTGGTGGATGATGTTTTGAGTGCCAAGCTGGCACAGATTCAGAGTGGAGGAGTAGAGGACTACGTGTGAATAGCGACGGGGTTTTGTGCTTTCGTGGTAGGGTCTGTATGCCGAAAGATGAGGAGTTAAGGCAGAGAATTCTTCGAGAATCGCATAGTAGCTCTTACGCTATGCATCCTGGAGGAAGTAAGTTGTATATGGATCTAAAGAATCAGTTTTGGTGGCCTGGATTGAAGTGGGAGGTTACAGAATTTGTGGGAAAGTGCTTGACGTGTCAGCAGGTCAAGGCTGAACACCAAGTGCCTTCGGGGTTGCTGCAACCAGTGAAGATTCCGAGGTGGAAACGGGAGAGGATCACAATGGATTTCGTTAGTGGGCTTCCTCTTACGCCTACTAAGAAGGACTCGGTATGGGTGATTGTGGATCGGTTGACAAAGTCCGCTCATTTCATACCTGTTCGGTGGATTACTCTCTGCAGAGGTTAGCAAAGCTGTATGTAGCGGAGATTGTGAAACTGCATGAAGTGCCGGTGTTGATTATATCAGATAGGGATCCTAGGTTTACGTCAAGGTTTTAGAGGGTGTTGCATCAGGCTTTGGACACCAGATTGGATTTTAGTACGACATTTCATCCGCAGATGGATGGCCAGTCTGAAAGGGTAATTTAGGGGTTAGAGGATATGCTAAGGGGATGTGTTATCGACTTCAGAGGTAGTTGGGAGGAATTCTTGCCTTTAGCAGAATTCGCTTACAACAATAGTTACCAAGCAAGTATTCGAATGGCGCCGTATGAAGCGTTGTATGGGCGGAAGTGTCGGACTCCTACTTGATAGACAGAACTGGGTGAACGTCATGTTTTAGGTCCTGAGATAGTGGCAGAATCGGAGGAGAAGGTTAAGGTGATTCGAGCACGGTTGAAAGAGGCATCCGACAGACAGAAGTCGTATGCGGATCTCAAGCGGAAAGAGATAGATTTTGCAGTGGGTGATCGTGTGTTTCTAAAGGTTTTGCCGTGGAAGAAGGTGATGAGATTTGGACGCAAGGGTAAGCTGAGTCCCAGGTTTATAGGACCTTATCGGGTTTTGAAGCGAGTGGGGCCAGTGGCATATCAGTTGGAATTGCCTTCAGAATTGAAGCAGATGCATGATGTGTTTCACATTTCGATGCTACATCATTACAGATCAGATCCATCGCATCTAGTGCCAGTGGAGGAAGTTGAGTTGAGGTCAGACTTGTCCTATGAGGAAGAGCCGATTCAAATCTTGGAGCGAGATGTTAAAGTGCTTCGAAAGAAGTCAGTCCCTTTAGTCAAGGTGTTGTGGCGGAACCACAGATCGGAGGAAGCTTCGTGGGAACCAGAGGAGGCTATGCGACAATAGTACCCTCACTTGTTTTAATCAGGTAATTTCAAGGCCGAAATTATTTTTAAGGGGGTAGAACTGTAATATCCGAGATTTAGGGGTCATGCATTTTAATTCATATCTGTGTGGTAGCGTGCTCTATATGCTGTTTGTATGTGTTTGAAGGCTTCGGGAAACCTTGGGGGTAGGTAGGAGCCTTAGGGTAATTTTTGGTTTGAACCTGAGTAGGGAAGAGCTATGTAACACCCCAAACCCGGTCAACACACCACGACCGAATCTAGCATGTCACAGAGGAAAACATTTTGAAGAAAATCGAGTTACCGATTAAATTTTATGGAAAACTCATTGTTGTTTTATGCCTAAAGAAAACAGGTGCATGTTTAGTTAAAAACTGATAGTTTACTCTGAAATCCCAGAAAACTTTAAAACTTAGTTGTCGATCCATAGGTTAGAAAACCTTTATGTAATTTTAGAAGAAACCCAAATGATTAATTTGAAAACCATTTCTATTTAAGTGTGGACAGTTTAAATTTGGAAACCATTTAAGTTGTCGAAAACATTTGAGTTGTCATTAATTATCAAGTGATTTGTATTACCCGATGGTAAAGTTTTAAAAACCTTTGCGTTTTGTAGTTTAGAAAACGTTGCGTACATATTATAAAATTAATCAAGTAATTTACTTAACCATGTTCGAAGTCTAATCCAAAGCATATGAATAATTCAAAACATAATTTAAAAGGCCTTTTTACAAATCCTAATAAATATAAAAAAAACCGTATTTAAATAAAATAGAGTACCCAAACCAAAGTCCGTGTAAAACTGAATTTCTATTGCATGGCCACCTCGAGTCCATCCGGCTCCTCATCCGCGATTTACGAGTCACCTGAAAAGATAAGGGAGAAGGTGAGTCACCAAGACTCAGTGCATAATCCCACTCCCGGTTAATGCCACATACTTACACAAATTATAACCAAGCAATATATGTAATGCACCCAAACCTAGCCATCCGTAACTCCGTTTCTACCCCGTGTGGTACCAAACCACTGGTGGTGCCAAACCATTGGTGACCCAAAGTCACGATATCCAATAATAGTATGGTGCCAAACCACTGGTGACCCAAAGTCACGAATAATCCATCTGTGGGGCCAACCCACGTTGTGATACCAAATCACTGGCGACAATCCCGTCATAACAAATATGGGGCCAACCCACTGTGGTACTAAGCCACTGGGACGAGTCGCTATGAGGTGCCAAACCTCCGGTGACCCAAGGTCACGAAATAACAATAATCCAAGTGTGGGGCCAACCCACGTGTGATACCAAATCACTGGCGACGATCCCGATATGCAACTGTGGGGCCAACCCACTGTGGTACTAAGCCACTGGGACGAGTCGCTATGAGGTGCCAAACCTCTGGTGTCCCAAAGACACGAAATAATCTGTGGTACCAAAACACTGGAGGTGCCAAACCTCTGGTGTCCCAAAGACACGGATATCAAATCTTCCCCCTCCTCTCATATCACCCCTAACCATGCAAATATTATGCAAATCATGCCATCATGCTCTAATATGAACATACAGTAAGTATATCATAGATCATGGTATTAAACAACATATAGCAAAATCTTATCGAAACGGACTTACCCGAATCCTTGCTCATACCCAATAGGTAACATATCAAGATCTACACAGTTTCCGGCTTTTAACACATTTACTTAGTTATAAAGTGTGTAAGTTACACACCTGTTACTAGCGAAATCACTAAATCCCGAAGACCCGATCTACCGCACTAGATCTCCCTGTCCTACAATCGGCCAAACCACAAAGCCATTAACAAGGCCATTCGACCATACCAATAAATCTTAGTCTCAATAGCCTTCGGCTTTTCAACAACTTAAAGAATGATGAACCAACATAGATATCCTTACCACTTGACTTACCAACTTCGATTGCTAAAGAATAGGAGCTTAAATCGACTACTTCCACAATCCCGAAGGACCTAGGAGAAATCGGTTCCCATTAATGATTAACAACACTATCAACAAATGCCGGATTAGGCTTTCACCTAAGTGTGTCGACAGAGAATAAGAGAAAGTAAGAATGGAGTTTTGGCCAAGAACACTTACCCTTCTCCAAAACCGAATAGAGAAGAACCCAAAAGAGATTTACCCTTGTTGATATTCGGCCAAGACAAATCAAAAAGGGAATGCAAAATTTTGGCAAAATGGTTGAGTGATGAAGGGAGTTTCGGCTATGGTTGATTAAAGACAACAAATAAAATTCGGCTAGAATGGAAAAGAGGAAGAAAAAGAAAGTAAAATGGAAGAGAGGGAATTCGGCAAAGGAAGGTGGAGAGGATTTCGGCACAAGAGTTTGAGAGAAGAAAGAAAAAGATGAAAGGGAAGAGATGGTACTTTCGGCTTTGAGCAAAAGAAAATGGAAAAGACAAGGAGAGAGGTGGGAGTGTAGTAGGTTCGGCCTTAGCAAGGTAAAAGAGAAGAAGATGCACAAATGGTTTCGGCTGAAGGTCAAGAAAGAAAATAGTGCACAAGTGATCTCCTATTTCAGTTTCCAAAAGAAAAACACACAAGCTTTCTAGACAACAAAATAGCACAAAAAGAATGCCCAAACCTCACTATGCATATTCGGCCAAGAGAAAAAGATGAGAGAAACACTATTGCTTTTGGGTGAGCAAAAAGACCAAAAAATGAAATTTCTCCCAAGCTACCAACTTTTCCCAAAATCCACCACAAAATCGGCTCCTCCCTTAGTCCACAAAACCGTCCATGTTCATGGACAAAATGCCATTAAAAAGTTTCCAAACCTCATCCCTTAATCCATGCCTTATGTCCCCTTATCATACCAAAAGCTTAGGATTTCATTACTTAAATAAACACTTGCCTTTTTCCTTAGTCTACTATCCATAAGTGAAAAAATCTATCCTTACCATAAATAAAATTTGACCAACACATGCCATACAAAAGCAAAAATAAAAGTCACCTTATTGCCATCCATGGGACTCGAACCTAAGCCCCCTCACACTACTTGTGGCGTCACCTTTAAGGCTCTAAGTGGTGCCTCTTTGCCACTTTACCAAGCCAATTCTTGTGCTAAAATTCCCCACGAATTACTCTTAACCCCTAGCTCCTTCAACTCCCTTTAACTAAAGCTTAAAAATAAAAATTTTCCTACAGCTCGAGCCTACCCTTGGCTTATTCCTAAGCCCTAGAACATCTCACTTAACAACACGACAATCCGAACTCATGCAAAACAATACAATCACAAATAACCCCTAATTCAGGATATTACAATTCTACCCTCCTTAAAGAAATTTCGTCCTCGAAATTTCCAACTAACTAACAGTCGTGCATCCTCACTCACCACACTACGCTCTTGCTGCGCACTCTTATCTTAATAAAACTAACATACTTTCTATGAACAGTCTCAAAGTTCACACTCAAAATTCTAGATACTTCACTAGCAATACAGGAATGAGTTGACCCTATATTTAACAAGGCAATAAAGGGTATTTCGGAAATAAGGAACGTACCCGTTATCACATTTGGCACATCTTCCTCCTCACGACGCTTGACTGCATAAACTAACCCTGGCTGTCTCGCATCTACACCCTCAGCACCTCTGCCAGATGCTCCACGACCTCGGCCAGAACCATTACCTCCTCTACCATTACCATAACCCCTCTGCGGTGGCGGTCCCTCATTTCTGATCCGAGCACGACCCTGACCCTCAGACTGATTCCTAGCTAGCTTACATGGACAGTCCCTCACACGGTGATCCAGCGAGCCACATTCAAAGCATCCTTTGCCAACAGTCCAACATTCTCCCCAATGAGATTTCCCACACTGATTACACTGTGCTGGTCTCTGATTAGTAGCCACAGGCCTCTCCGCCTGATTCGACCCACCATGCCTAGTCCTCTTCTGAGAATCTCCGGCCGACCCGAATGATCCAAAACTTCTCTTATGTTTATTCCTGTCATGATTCTGCCTCACAGATTCCTTTATCCCTTCGGCTATCTTAGCCTTTTCTACTAGCACAGCAAACTCTCATTCCTGCTGTGGAGCAATCAGCAATCTCAGCTCATCCCTCAATCCGTCCACGAACCTGACACATAGCTCGTGCTCCGTAGCCACGATACCTCCAGCATACCGGCTCAATCTTAAAAATTCTGCCTCATACTCTGATACGGACCTATTCCCCTGAACCAATCTCAGAAATGCCTTCCGCTGTGCATCAATGTAGCTAGAGCCAACATATTTCTTCTGATACACTGCCTTAAAATAGTCCCAAGTGAGATCCTCCACTGCAGCACTATCTCGCACCGTGAGCCACCACTGGTATGACTCATCCCGAAGAAGCGACACTATCCCTTTCAGCTTTTCCTCAGCATTCAGATCCAAGTCATTCATGATTCGCTCCGTCGCCTCTAACCAATACTCAGCCGTACTGGGAGCCACACCAGAAACACCTCGAAATACCTCAGCTCCATTGGCTCGGAGTCGCTCAGGTACAGATTTTCGAGCTCCCGCGCCTCCACCTACTCCAGCTACCCTCTCAAGAACTCGCAGCATCGCTTGAGACACTGCGTCATCCCCCGTTTGATCCTGAAACTCACCACCTACAGTTGGTGATGGTGCTGGTATCTCATTTTCTGACCCCTGACTAGACCTCACTGGCTCAGACACCGCCATCCTACCCCGACCGCGTCCACGCGTATTACGACCCCGACCTCGAGTGCTCATGTCTAAAGTCTCGACTTATCTGATTTAAAAGTTTTATGCTTTAGTCATTATTCCACTATCTTTAAAGCACAGTTTTATGAAAAGTTTTAATAAGAGGTTGTTTCACGAGTACATCCAACCTATAGTTTTGGGTCTCTAGAGTAGTTTCTACTACTATTCAGTCATGCCATCAACATCATAATCATATCATCAAAAGCAACAGTTTGAGATACTTACCTGGGCGGATCGGTGCCGGAGACTCAGTGTCATGCTTTTCAAATCATATAATTTCAAACAAAATGTTTTAAGACCATATTTTAAAACATTTTGGGCCTCGGGCCCACAGCCGAGCCTTTGAACTTGGCTCTGATACCAAATTGTAACACCCCAAACCCGGTCAACACACCACGACTGAATCTGGCATGTCACAGAGGAAAACGTTATGAAGAAAATCGAGTTACCGATTAAATTTTGTGGAAAACTCATTGTTGTTTTATGCCTAAAGAAAACAGGTGCATGTTTAGTTAAAAACTGATAGTTTACTCTGAAATCCCGGAAATAAAACTTTAAAACTTAGTTGTCGATCCATAGGTTAGAAAACCTTTATGTAATTTTAAAAGAAACCCAAATGATTAATTTGAAAACCATTTCTATTTAAGTGTGGAAAGTTTAAATTTGGAAACCATTTAAGTTGTCGAAAACATTTGAGTTGTCATTTATTATCAAGTGATTTGTATTACCCGATGGTAAAGTTTTGAAAACCTTTGCGTTTTGTAGTTTAGAAAATGTTGCGTACATATTATAAAATTAATCAAGTAATTTACTTAACCATGTTCGAAGTCTAATCCAAAGCATATGAATAATTCAAAACATAACTTAAAAGGCCTTATTACAAATCCTAATAAATATAAAAAAACCGTATTTAAATAAAATAAAGTACCCAAACCAAAGTCCGTGTAAAACTGAATTTCTATTGCATGGCCACCTCGAGTCCATCCGGCTCCTCATCCGCGATCTACGAATCACCTGAAAAGATGAGGGAAAAGGTGAGTCACCAAGACTCAGTGCATAATCCCCCTCCTGGTTAATGCCACATACTTACACAAATTATAACCAAGCAATATATGTAATGCACCCAAACCTAGTCATCCGTAACTCCGTTTCTACCCCGTGTGGTACCAAACCACTGGTGGTGCCAAACCACTGGTGACCCAAAGTCACGATATCCAATAATAGTGTGGTGCCAAACCACTGGTGACCCAAAGTCACGCTATCCAAAAATAGCGTGGTGCCAAACCACTGGTGACCCAAAGTCACGAATAATCCATTTGTGGGGCCAACCCACGTTGTGATACCAAATCACTGGCGACAATCTCGACATAACAAATGTGGGGCCAACCCACTGTGGTACTGAGCCATTGGGACGAGTCGCTATGAGGTGCCAAACCTCCGGTGACCCAAAGTCACGAAATAACAATAATCCAAGTGTGGGGCCAACCCACGTGTGATACCAAATCACTGGCGACGATCCCGATATGTCAACTGTGGGGCTAACCCACTGTGGTACTAAGCCACTGGGACGAGTCGCTATGAGGTGCCAAACCTCTGGTGTCCCAAAGACACGAAATAATCTGTGGTACCAAACCACTAGAGGTGCCAAACCTCTGGTGTCCCAAAGACACGGATATCAAATCTTCCCCCTCCTCTCATATCACCCATAACCGTGCAAATATTATGCAAATATGCCATCATGCTCAAATATGAACATACAGTAAGTATATCATAGATCATGGTATTAAACAACATATAGCAAAATCTTATCGAAACGGACTCACCCGAATCCTTGCTCATACCCAATAGGTAACATATCAAGATCTACACAGTTTCTGGCTTTTAACACATTCAGATTATTAACATATTTACTTAGTTATAAAGTGTGTAAGTTACACACCTGTTACTAGCAAAATCACTAAATCCCGAAGACCCGATCTACCGCACTAGATCTCCCTGTCCTACATTCGGCCAAACCACAGAACCATTAACAAGGCCATTCGGCCATACCAATAAATCTTAGTCTCAATAGCCTTCGGCTTTTCAACAACTTAAAGAATGATGAACCAACATAGATATCCTTACCACTTGACTTACCAACTTCGATCGCTAAAGAATAGGGGCTTAAATCGACTGCTTCCACAATCCCGAAGAACCTAAGAGAAATTGGTTCCCATTAATGATTAACAATAATATCAACAAATGCCGGATTAGGCTTTCACCTAAGTGTGTCGACAGAGAAGAGAAAGTAAGAATGGAGTTTTGGCCAAGAACACTTACCCTTCTCCAAAACCGAATAGAGAAGATCCCAAAAGAGATTTACCCTTGTTGATATTCGGCCAAGACAAATCAAAAAGGGAATGCGAAATTTTGGCAAAATGGTTGAGTGATGAAGGGAGTTTCGGCTATGGTTGATTAAAGACAACAAATAAAATTCGGCTAGAATGGAAAAGAGGAAGAAAAAGAAAGTAAAATGGAAGAGAGGGAATTCGGCAAAGGAAGGTGGAGAGGATTTCGGCACAAGAGTTTGAGAGAAGAAAGAAAAAGATGAAAGGGAAGAGATGGTACTTTCGGCTTTGAGCAAAAGAAAATGGAAAAGACAAGGAGAGAGGTGGGAGTGTAGTAGGTTCGGCCTTAGCAAGGTAAAAGAGAAGAAGATGCACAAATGGTTTCGGCTTAAGGTCAAGAAAGAAAATAGTGCACAAGTGATCTCCTATTTCGGTTTCCAAAAGAAAAACACACAAGCTTTCTAGACAACAAAATAGCACAAAAAGAATGCCCAAACCTCACTATGCATATTCGGCCAAGAGGAAAAGATGAGAGAAACACTATTGCTTTTGGGTGAGCAAAAAGACCAAAAAATGAAATTTCTCCTAAGCTACCAACTTTTCCCAAAACCCACCACAAAATCGGCTCCTCCCTTAGTCCACAAAACCGTCCATGTTCATGGACAAAATGCCATTAAAAAGTTTCCAAACCTCATCCCTTAATCCATGCCTTATGTCCCCTTATCATACCAAAAGCTTAGGATTTCATTACTTAAATAAACACTTGCCTTTTTCCTTAGTCTACTATCCATAAGTGAAAAAATCCATCCTTACCATAAATAAAATTTGACCAACACATGCCATACAAAAGCAAAAATAAAAGTCACCTTATTGCCATCCATGGGACTCGAACCTAAGCCCCCTCACACTACTTGTGGCGTCACCTTCAAGGCTCTAAGTGGTGCCTCCTTGCCACTTTACCAAGCCAATTCTTGTGCTAAAATTCCCCACGAATTACTCTTAACCCCTAGCTCCTTCAACTCCCTTTAACTAAAGCCTAAAAATAAAAATTTTCCTACAGCTCGAGCCTACCCTTGGCTTATTCCTAAGCCCTAGAACATCTCACTTAACAACACGACAATCCGAACTCATGCAAAACAATACAATCACAAATAACCCCTAATTCAGGATATTACAAGCTAAGGGAGCTAGGCCTTAAAGGAATAAAGGTGGAGTTTATGACACAAGAAAGGGAGTGGTGGAGTGGCAAGGTAACGCCTAGGAGCAAGGGGGAGTTGCGTCAAAGGGGTTCTAGGAGGGAGGAGGTTCGAGCAACAAGGGAAGCATTTTGGGATTTGTTTTTGCGTCAAGGGGAGGGGAGAGTTGGATTCGGCTATGGCACTTGGAGATAGGGGGTTGATATGGTCAAATATTTGAAATGTATGGCTAGGAGGAGGGATAAGAGTTGACTCATTCAAATGAGTTTGAATGAGAGGAGAAGAGGAAAAGTAGGAGGAAAATAAGGGATGGGGGTGAGGTTGAAGAGTTGGCCAAATATGGGGCTTTGGGGGATGGCAAATTCGGTCATGTAAGGGGAGAGTTGGTGCCGAAATTGTCTTAGTGAGTGTGTCCATCTTTTGGCATTTTCTCCTTTTCAAAAAGTCTTTCTCTTATTTTTCCATTTTTTTGACCAAAAGCCGAAATTCAGGAAACCTTAGGTGCTTTGCAGTCCCACTCTTTTGTGTGCTACTTTTCTATTTGCTACCAAGGGCCGAAACTCCTATCACTCATCTCTCATTTTTATTTCTTTTACCATCTTTTTCTTTTAAGGTAGCCGATTTATACTCTTCACTTTACCATAGCCGAAATCTCTTAAACCTTAACCTCTTCTTTTTCTTCTTTCATCAATCACTTCAAACTCAAAGCCAAATACACTCTTCTATTCTGTAGCCGAATCTCCTATTCAAAAATTCTTTTCTCTTTTCGTCTATACTCTTCTCTTCTCTTCTTCCATTCCGTTTCATTTTTCAAGATTGATCGCTAGGCCGAATCTGTCAGAACCTGTTCCAATCGGATCTAATAGTTGGTAAGGGTTCTCTTCTATTCGATTCTTTTCTTTCTCTTTTTGATTGCCGAAAGTTAGAAGTCTAACTCCATTTCTGTGGTGTGGCCGAATCTTTAGAGGGTGACTTCGGGTCTTCTGCCTGAAGTTAGCGTTAAGGGAGTGGTGATCTTTCGGGATTTGATCGATTAAGGTAAGCTGATACTCAGGTTCGGCCAAAGGCCATTCATTTAACCATTTAATGTTAGAGCTGAATCTAACATAAGTCAAGTAGGGATTTCGATAACTCTCAAAATCAAGTGAGAACCTTCGGGATTCGGATCTACTTCGGTAAGAATATTCAATTAAGATTAAGTCATTGTCTCACGTGGATTCGATTTAACGATTAACCGAGTCTTCTGATTAAGTGCTATTCAATGGATGCGAGTACCAGTCAAGGAGAGAAAGGAGTTGTCCCTACCCCTAAGTTCAAGAAGCGTTCGGTTTCTGCGGTGCGGGATTGGCCACCGGGGTGTGGGCCAGCGTCAGAGCAGAATCGTAGGCAGATAGCTGTAGTTTTGTTTAGTGACGGTGTCGACATCGAGAATCTAGTGCTTCGGGTTATCAAGTGTGTAGTTATTGCACTTTTCTCAGTTATTTATTTATTATATGTATGTGGTATGTGTGATAGCCGGAGATAACGGCTGTGGTGGGGTGGCTACCCATGGTGGGTAATCTGATAGTCAGGTTAGTAACTGTTGATATCAAATCTTGGATGACATATGTGAAAGCATGTTATGTATGCATGTTGATATGTTCATGATGGTTTTTCTGTCATTTTATCATAAAATAATGTATGTGCATGGGGATTGGGATATGATTAACGAGGAAAGGGTGTACATTTATATATGTGGTTGATGTTAGCCTTGAGCTACATCATGGACTGATGTTGGCTATGTGCCTCATCGTGACTGGATGTCGGCTGTGTGCAACATCATGGATTGATGATAGCTCTGTGCTTCATCGTAGATTGATGATGACCTTGAGTCACATCGTGGATATCAATATTTGGTCACATAGTGATCGGTGGCTAGGCCACGTTATATTTGGTCACATGGTGATCAGTGGCTAGGCCACGTTATTTTTGGTCACATAGTGATCGGTGGCTGAGCCACGTTATATTAGCTTTGAGCAGCATGACTGCCAAAGAGGTGTGTAGCGGATGGAGGGTCGATTTAGTAATCCCCTGGTGTGTGGCTGGATACGGAGGTGTGTAGCGGATGGACACTAGGTTGGGTTGGGGTTCATTATGCATAAACATGTGTGGTATGTGGATTGGTGTGGAAGTGGGCTAAGCCCAAGTGTGGAAGCATGTAAATTAATTGCACACTGAGTCTGTTTGACTCACTCTACTTTCTAAAAACAATGCAGGTGATACATGATGCTTGGACCGGGCTAGAGGGGATTCGAGGTGGCCATGCAGAAGATGTTTTATTTATACACTTTTGATTTTTAATTACTTTTGGGATATTTTATTGTAATAAGGCCGCTTTAAGTATGTTCGGGATTTTTATCATGTTTTAAGTTAGAGTGATGATCAAATTAATAACTGGAAATGATTTTGGAAACAATTTGCGACTTAAAGACTTAAACTAAAGTTTTAAACCCGGATACACGTAACAACTCAATTTTCTTGAATTTCCAAACGTACTATGATTTTAACTACACTCGACCTTCAAAGTTTTTCTCTCTCGGCATCCTACTTTCAAAACGACAAACTTTTTATAAATAAGTTAACTTTTATAAGCTAAGAAAAATATTTAAACTCAACACGTGTTTTCACCCTTGGATCAAATTCTTTTCAAACGTTTTTCCTATTAACATTTGGCCGTGGTGTTTTGGGCCGGGTTTGGGGTGTTACAAAGTTTTTAGTCGAAGAAGCTTTCGAGGTTTTATTCAAATTAAGAAATCAACGGTAATAATATGGCAACCGTTTTGATAAGCTGGTTTCAAATTGTAATAACTTAAATTGCCTAACGATCTCAAGCAATAAAAAACTAAGTGGGTTTTAACTTAAATACAGATTTTTATCAACAATTCCAAATTTCAAAAATCACTTCGATGTGACTCGTCAGATTTGATCATAACGTCTAGGCTGAGTTTGGGGTGTTACATGAGTAATTCACGAGAAGTTTTTACAATATTTGACATGGTATGTATTCGATAAGAGCAAGTATGAGTAAGTTATGGCAAAGTACTTAAGACTTTGTGTTTTTATCCAATGCCATGGACGGATGACATTATGAGCTTTATGTTGCTATTTTTTTTCATGCAAACTTACGAAGCTTTATGCTTACCCCTGTTGCCAAGATAACTCAGGGATCCTGGGATGTCAGAGTTCAGAATCACACTATCGACTTCTCTTTGGTATAGCTTAGTTAGATGTATTTTGAGTATGGCATGTATAGGACTTGGTCTTTTTGTTATGTCATATTTATTAGCCAAAGTGTTGGCTATTAATGCTATTCAATTTATTTTGTATATGACCATTGTGAATTGGCCAATACTTGATAAGTTATATATATATTTTCAATGATGATGATGAAAGACATTAGGGTATTGAATGAAATGTTTTAAATTGAAATGAAGTTTTTATGAATCGATGTTGCATGATTGAGCAAGTTAAGTATGGTAGCGCCTCGTACCTGGTTCAAGTGACGAATACGGGTAAGGGGTGTTACATGGATGTTGCAACATAAAGAGCAAAATAGAATAATTTCAAGACAACCTTAAGTGTCACGACACAGCCTGAAGATGATGTGACACACCCCTAAGCATATTGCCTTCGATGTCGCAACATAGGACTTGGTGTGTCGCGACATCACCTCTGTACGAGAAATAACTATAAGCCAGGGGCGTTTTGGTCTGCACAATAAAACATTAAGCACAAGGATGACAACTGACCTATGGCTAAGGGTGACAACCACTTTAAGTCTATAAATAGCCTCTTTTAACACATGTTATGGACATATTTTCATATTGTACAATTTTGTTCATAGTTTTAGTGTAACACCCCTTACCCGAAACCTTTGCCGGAGTCGAGTATGTGGCATTACTAGACTTGACTACTAATTTGGGGCATAAAAATTTAAAGCTGTCCAACTGCGTCATGCTGACTAAATTGACCATAACTCGAGTTACAAAACTCAAAATTTAGATCCGTAAATTTTCCTTGAAACCAGACTCATATAAATTTTTACCATAATTTTTCTAGAATTTTTCATGTGGCCAATTAGTACAGTTTATTCATCGAAGTTACCCCTATTTCACTGTTCAATAATTCTGACCTATCTTTACAAAAACTCAGTTATCTCATTGCACAAACTTTCAATAATGTTCTTGTTTATTCCAACCAAAAATAGACTCATTAAGGATTCTAAACATATAAACTATGGTCCATAATTATTTTTGTACAATTTTTAACAATTTTTCCAAGACAGAACAGGGACTCACGAATTCATTCAGAACAAGTCTCACTAAAACTTAAATATCTCATAATATATAATTCCTTTGCCTACTCTGTTTATTTCATGTAAAAATAGACACCATAAGATTTAATTCTATATCTTATTCACTTTAATTCAATTTATCCTATTTTTGGTGATTTTTCAAAATCACATCACTGCTGCTAACTAAAAACTATTTCATTGCAAAATATGATTAACTAGTTTATAACCGAACATACCCACATACAACTCATACTGTCCATGCATTTTAATCATTTATACAAATTAACCTATACCTAAAACATTCACATAATATCCTCACATCATCGATTTATTAACAAAACACAACTATGGTTTCATATAATCGAGTGTACCATTGGTTTCTTACCACAATACCTAATTCAAAGATTCATTTCGTAGGCATACATTTCATTATCAAAAACGATTAAACTTCGATTAAAAATGCACAAACATTACCAACATAAACCGACATTGTATCAAAAGCACCAAAAGCATACTTAACTAGAAATTTAGCCTTATTCGCATGGCTATTATATACATGAACCAAAAGTTTTCATCAAAACAAAGACAAAGTCTTTCCTATACATGCCTTCATTCGAAACCCAAAATGAAAGAGTACCAAAATAGTTTGATAGCGTGGACGACTTTCCGAACGATCCAAACGAGCTTGTAGCTTGTACCTAATCTATAAAACATAGGAAACAATTCCGCACAAATAAGCTTACTAGCTTAGTAAGTCCTCAATTCATAATAATATAACATTCAAATATTAAAACAAAAAAAAATGCAATAATCCAACTTGTACGTTTGTACTCACATTTACCTTCTAGCTTTCAATTTCATAGCTATATGACATATAAATTTATAGAACAATATCTCTTTAACCGAACGCTTATGATCAAAATATTTACTCATAATCCAACCTTCCAAAAACCAAAATGTCATCATGTAATCACATATATATAACATTCATATACTTAAAATTCAATTACTGTAATATAACATCAAGTACACAACCATCCATGTGGCCGAATATACCAAGTCTTGTATCCACATATTCGAAGACCAAAGCCACAATATTCATATCATTTATTAGTAAAAATCGAGAACACATATTATAACCACATATATATATATATATATATATATATATACAATTTCATTTATAACACATACAATTTGTAATAAGTAACTGAATTACTTGTGTACTTTATAAAAATTTTAGTAAGAAATAAATTCCTACCTTACGTGCTTACCGAAGTCACTAACACAATAATTTAGCTTTAATTTGCCTTGAACAAAAATCCGGTTTCTCTTTTGTGAAACGCATCACCGGCATCAAGCCTGCTAGGCATAAAAGCCCGATAAGTAACACCGGCACAAAGCCTGCTAGGCGTAAAAGCCCGATAAGTAACACCGGCACAAAGCCTGCTAGGCGTAAAAGCCCGATAAGTAACACCGGCACAAAGCCTGCTAGGCATAAAAGCCCGATATATATATCAATGTAGTCAAACATTCCCAACATACTCTTCATAACTATTATATACATATGTCCAATTCAATTTGGGCTCGTTCACATTAAACCAATAAAATCACTATATCATTTTACAATCCCACAATTCATTTCACATAACCAACTTAAATCTTCAATCTAGTATACCTCTATACATTCGGCCATAATATAAATAGGTACAAAATTTCAGCAATTCATACTATTTACTATAGTTATAATTAAATCGTTGACATATTTTAGCTAAAGGACTTACCTCGGTTGTCGATAGTCCGTGCGAATTGGCTATTCGAGAACCTTCGTCTTTCCCCGGTCTAATTCCGTTTTTCTTTGCTCTTGATCTAAAACATATTAAAATTTAGCTCATTTAATTTTATTTCACCTCAATTTAGTCCCAAAACACACAAATGGGAAATTTACCATTTTGCCCCTAATATTTCCCTTTTTTTACAATTTGGTCCTATTTACACAAAACTCAAAATATGCAAAATTTCCCAATACTATAGCTAGGCCGAATGATCCCCATAGCCATATGTGTCCATGCATTTCATTTATTTCATGTTTTAGTCCTTCAAGAATTTTATTTTTTTCAAATAAATCCCTAACATCCAATTTCATCAAAACTTCTAATTCTAAAAATGATGGTCTAACACATACCAATTAAAATCTACTATCAAACATTTCATGCCATGCATTTACAACCTTAGCCGAATTTCAATGTGCCAAAATCTCAAAAATTTCCACATGGGTTATATAGCATTCAAGGCAACCATTCCAAAAATGTAAAAATTATCAAAAACTAAGCAAAATACCTACCCCAAATCAAGCTCCAAGTTGCCGAAACTTCAAGCTTCAACAATGGAGTTTTCTTCCTCCAATATTCGGCCAAGAAGATGAACAAGGTAATGTTCTCTTTCCTCCCACTTGTTTTTATTATTTAATGTTGTAATTCACACATATATTAACATATTTTCTTAATACACTAATATAACTTTATAATAAACTAAACTAACATATAATTTGTAATTAGAAAGGCCCATTGCCGTTTCTCCTTGTTGTATATGGGCTAATTGCCCTTTTAGTACATCCACTTAAAAAGCCACAATCAATTTAGTACCTTTCTCTTTAGCATGCAACTTTTACGCTTTTCTCGATTAAATCCTTTTTATCAAATTAAGCACTTAAACAATAAAATTTTTCTACAAAACTTTCACACATTTTAATTCACCTATAATGAACACAAAATAAAATATTAGAATATTTCTCGGGCTCGAATTCGTGGTCCCGAAACCACCGTTTCGATTAGGGTCAATATTGGTCTGTTACAACTCTCCCCCCATAAGAATTTTCGTCCTCGAAAATTTTACCGTTAAACAATTTCGGGTATTGCTGCCTCATTGTATCTTCGGGCTCCCACGTAGCCTCTTCAGCCCCGTGTCTATTCCATAATATTTTTACTAGTGGAATCTTCTTATTTCTTAACTCTTTCACTTCTCGAGTTAAGATACGGATCGGTTCCTCATCATATGTCAAATCAGATCGGATTTCAATCTCTGCCGGTATAATCACATGAGACGGATCGGATCTGTACTTACGAAGCATCGAAACGTGAAATACGTCATGCATCTTTTCTAACTCAGAGGGTAATCTCAATCTATAAGCAACCGACCCAATACGTTCAATGACTTCGTACGGTCCGATAAATCTCGGACTCAACTTGCCTTTCCGACCAAATTGGAGCACCTTTTTTCCACGGAGAAACTTTTAAGAACACCCGATCTCCGACCTGAAATTCAATGTCCTTACGTTTCAAATCAGCATAAGACTTTTGACGATCCGAAGCGGCTTTCAAATTACTCCTAATAACAACCACTTTCTGTTCTGTTTCTTTAATCCAATCAACCCCGTGTATCTTATTTTCACTGAGTTCAGTCCAATATAACGGCGTGCGACATTTTCGCCCGTACAAGGCTTCATAAGGCGCCATTTTTATGCTAGATTGGAAGCTATTATTGTAAGCAAATTCAATCAAAGGTAGGTATCGTTCCCACGTACCTTCAAACTCGAGAACGCAACACCTCAACATGTCCTCAAGTATCAAAATAGTTCGCTCAGACTGACCGTCTGTTTGCGGATGGAAGGCTGTACTAAAATGAAGTCTAGTACCTAGAGCATCTTGCAATTTCTTCCAGAACCGCGATGTGAATCTCGGGTCCCTATCTGAAACAATGGAACTCGGTACACCGTGCAACCTTACAATCTACGACACATACAATTCGGCAAGCTTATCAAGTGAATAGTCGGTACATACCGGCACAAAATGAGCTGATTTAGTGAGTCTATCAACGATAACCCATACGGCATCTTTCTTACTCGGTGTCATAGGAAGACCGGATACAAAATCCATTGTAATTCTATCCCATTTCCATTCGGGTATCATGATTGGTTGAAGTAATCCGGATGGTACCTGATGCTCAGCTTTCACTTGTTGACAGATTAAGCACTTGGAAACAAACTCAGATATGTCCCGTTTCATGCCAGGCCACCAATAGAACTGTTTCAAATCGTTATACATTTTAGTGCTACCCGGGTGTATCGATAGTCGACCACTATGGGCCTCACACAGGATCATCTGTATCAAATCTGAGTTCTTTGGAACACACAATCGGCCTTTATAATTCAAACAATCATTTGCATCAATCTGAAAATCTGATTCTGTACCGTTTTCACACTGAATCCGAATAGCAATCAAATTTTTGTCAACCTTCTGTGCATCACGAATTTGTTGAATAAACATCGGTCTTGCTTGTAACTCGGCTATGATCGAACCATCATCAGACATAGCCATCTGTGCGTTCATTGCACGAAGAGCAAATAATGATTTTTGACTTAACGCATCCGCAACAACATTAGCTTTCCCTGGATGGTAGTCAATCACTAATTCATAGTCTTTCAGTAATTCTAACCATCTGCGTTGTCTCAAATTTAGATCTTTCTGAGTCATCAAATATTTTAGACTTTTATGATCTGAATAAATATGACATTTTTTGCCGAATAAGTAGTGACGCCAAATTTTTAATGCGAACACAATGGCTGCTAACTCCAGATCGTGAGTTGGATAATTCTTCTCATGCAGCTTCAATTGTCTCGAAGCGTAGGCTATAACCTTGCCTTCCTGCATTAAAACGCAACCCAATCCATTCAAGGAAGCATCACTAAAAACAATAAATTCTTTACCCGATTCAGGCTGAGCTAACACTGGAGCTTCGGTCAAAAGGGCTTTCAACTGCTCGAAACTTTTCTGACACTTTTGTGACCACTCAAATTTGACATCTTTCTGTAGTAGTCTCGTCAAAGGTGTAGCTATAACAGAAAAACCTTTTACAAATCGTCTGTAATATCCCGCAAGGCCTAGGAAACTTCGGATCTCGGAAACATTCTTTGGTGGTTTCCAATCAAGTATAGCTGCTATTTTGTTTAGATCCACCCGAATGCCTGATGCTGAAACAACATGACCCAAGAAGCTGACCTCATTCATCCAGAACTCACACTTACTGAACTTTGCATACAGTTGTTGATCTCTCAAAGTTTGTAGGACTACTCTCAAATGCTCAGCATGTTCGGTCTCACTTTTGGAGTAGATCAGTATATCGTCAATAAACACTACTACAAACCGATCCAAAAACTGCCGGAAGACTCGATTCATTAGATCCATAAAAACAGCAGGTGCATTAGTGAGTCCAAAAGGCATAACCAAAAACTCATAATGTCCATACCTCGTTCGGAATGCAGTCTTTGGCACATCTGTATCTCTGACTCGCAACTGATAATAGCCCGATCTCAAATCTATATTCGAAAACACTGAAGCCCCCTTCAACTGATCAAACAAATCATCAATCCGAGGTAACGGGTACTTATTCTTTATAGTTACCTTATTTAGTTGCCGATAGTCGATACACATTCGCATAGTTCCATCTTTCTTTTTCACAAATAAAACCGGTGCACCCCAAGGAGAGAAACTCGGTCGTGCGAAGCCCCTATCTGTCAACTCTTGCAACTGCGCTTTCAATTCTTTTAATTCAGTAGGTGCCATTCGGTACGGAGCTATCAAAATCGGAGTCGTACCCGGCACTAACTCAATGCCGAACTCAATCTCTCATATTGGGGGTAAACCCGGTAGTTCTTCAGGAAACACATCGGGGTATTCACATACAACTGATACAGATTCAATTTGTTTCTCTGACATTTTATTATCCAGTACATAAGCCAAATAAGCTTCACACCCTTTTCTCACATACTTCCGGGCTAACATTGAAGATATTACTGTAGGCAACCCATTTACATCACAGGATTTAATTCTGATGGTCTCACCGTTTCGACATTTCAACTCAATAAGCTTTCTTTTACAATCCACTACTGCCTCATGTGAA
The DNA here is from genome assembly GCA_005393395.2 of Gossypium australe. Taxonomy (NCBI): domain Eukaryota; kingdom Viridiplantae; phylum Streptophyta; class Magnoliopsida; order Malvales; family Malvaceae; genus Gossypium; species Gossypium australe. Next base: position 93,706,802 of record CM016616.1, read on the forward strand.
GTTAACCAATCCATACCAAAGATTATATCAAATTCGTCAAAGGGCAACAACATTAAATCAGCTGGGAAGCAATAATCCCGAATCATCAACGGGCAACCTCTACACACTTTATTAACAAGCACACATCTACCCAAAGGGTTGGACACACGAATCACAAACTCGGTAGACTCAACTAGCAGAGTCTTGCCAAATTCTAAAGTTTCACACACATAAGAATGAGTCGAACCAGGATCAATTAGTGCAATCACAGTAGTATCATAAAGAGTGAAAGTACCAGTAATGACGTCAGGGGAGGAAGCATCCTCTCTGGCTCGTGCAGCATAAGCTCTAGCCGGAGCTCTAGCCTCAGATCGAACTGTAGTGTTCTTCATTCCTTTCTGACTACCACCTACGTTTCCTGAATGTCTGGGTGGTCTACCTCGCACTGACGTGTTGCTCGGCTTAGTGTTCTGAACTGTATTCTGCTCAGCCAACCTCGGACATTCCCTAATAAAATGATCTGACGACCCACATTTAAAGCAAGACCGATCATGAAATCTACAACTCCCTGAGTGCCATTTTCCACAGTGCTTGCATTCAACTCTATTCTGTGGAACGTTAACAACACTGGCTATCGAGGTAGCTCGAGAGCTCATAGGAGGTCGATCCCGTCTAGGTGGATCTGTAGTAGCTTTATGTCGGCTGTAGTCCTCTCTGAACTTCTTGGATGTGGAATGGAAGACCTTACCTGAAGACCTTTTTCGAATGTCTCTAGCTTCTGTATCAGCTTTTCTTTTCTCTTTCCCGAGCTCTTCAGCTTTGCAAGCTCGCTCAACTAGAGTCACAAACTCTTGAATTTCAAGAATGCCAACAAACATCTTTATATCTTCATTCAGGCCATCTTCAAATCTTTTACACATAATAGCTTCAGTAGAAACACACTCTCTAGCATATCTGCTGAGCCTGACAAATTTTCTTTCATATTCCGTCACGGTCATTCGCCCCTGTTTCAGCTCAAGGAACTCCTTTTGTTTTTGATCAACGAATCTTTGACTGATATATTTCTTGCGGAATTCATTCTGGAAGAAGTCCCATGTCACTTTTTCTTTCGGAACTACTGATACTAGTGTATTCCACCAGTGATATGCAGTGTCCCGCAACAAAGATATAGCACACTTCAGGCATTCATCTGGAGTACAAGATAGCTTATCAAGTACCCGAATAGTGTTATCAAGCCACATTTCGGCTCTCTCTGCGTCATCATCATCATTGGTTTTAAATTCTTCGGCCCCAAATTTTCGGATTTTATCAACTGGGGGCCTACTAGATCTCACCGGATCTATCATCGGGGGTGCTAAAGGAATCGGAGTTGGATTATTCGGGGGTGGAGGTTGGTGTACAGCCGGGTTAGTCTGAATAAACTGGGTAAACCACTCGTTCATCATTTGATAGAAGGCTTGCTTAGTCTCTCCCTCATGACTACCCGAAATAGGTCGAGAGTCTACCGGCACTGATTCATGTGCACGGTCAGGCGCTACACTCTCTACATCATCCGCTACGGCTCTTTCAGGATCAGTATCCATTTTCTATATAAAACAAAGTTCAGGCTGTCAGAAGTCACCACACTATCAATATATGATAAAGGCATGTATAGCTAGACTCACACGCGCTACGGTAGTCCTAGAATCGACTAAACTGTAAGCTCTGATACCAATCAAATGTAACACCCCTTACCCGAAACCTTTGCCGGAGTTGAGTATGTGGCATTACTAGACTTGACTACTAATTTGGGGCATAAAAATTTAAAGCTGTCCAACTGCGTCATGCTGACTAAATTGACCATAACTCGAGTTACAAAACTCGAAATTTAGATCCGTAAATTTTCCTTGAAACTAGACTCATATAAATTTTTACCATAAATTTTCTAGAATTTTTCATGTGGCCAATTAGTACAGTTTATTCATCGAATTTACCCCTATTTCACTGTTTAATAATTCTGACCTATCTTTACAAAAACTCAGTTATCTCATTGCACAAAATTTCAATAATGTTCTTGTGTATTCCAATCAAAAATAGACTCATTAAGGATTCTAAACATATAAACTATGCTCCATAATTATTTTTGTACAGTTTTTAACAATTTTTCTAAGACAGAACAGGGACTCACGAATTCATTCAGAACAAGTCTCACTAAAACTTAAATAGCTCATAATATATAATTTCTTTGTCCTACTCTGTTTCTTTCATGTAAAAATAGACACAATAAGATTTAATTCTATATCTTATTCACTTTCTAATTCAATTTATCCTATTTTTGGTGATTTTTCAAAATCACATCACTGCTGCTAACTAAAAACTATTTCATTGCAAAATATGATTAACTAGTTTATAACCGAACATACCCACATACAACTCATACTGTCCATGCATTTTAATCATTTATACAAATTAACCTATACCTAAAATATTCACATAATATCCTCACATCATCGATTTATTAACAAAACACAACATGGTTTCATATAATCGAGTGTACCATTGGTTTCTTACCACAATACCTAATTCAAAGATTCATTTCGTAGGCATACATTTCATTATCAAAAACGATTAAACTTCGATTAAAAATGCACAAACATTACCAACATAAACCGACATTGTATCAAAAGCACCAAAAGCATACTTAACTAGAAATTTAGCCATATTCGCATGGCTGAACCAAAAGGTTTCATCAAAACAAAGACAAAGTCTTTCCTATACATGCCTTCATTCGAAACCCAAAATGAAAGAGTACCAAAATAGTTTGATAGCGTGGACGACTTTCCGAACGATCCAAACGAGCTTGTAGCTTGTACCTAATCTATAAAACATAGGAAATAATTCCGCACAAATAAGCTTACTAGCTTAGTAAGTCCTCAATTCATAATAATATAACATTCAAATATTAAACAAAAAAAATGCAATAATCCAACTTGTACGTCTGTACTCACATTTACCTTCTAGCTTTCAATTTCATAGCTATATGACATATAAATTTATAGAACAATATCTCTTTAACCGAACGCTTATGATCAAAATATTTACTCATAATCCAACCTTCCAAAAACCAAAATGTCATCATGTAATCACATATATATAACATTCATATACTTAAAATTCAATTATTGTAATATAACATCAAGTACACAACCATCCATGTGGCCGAATATACCAAGTCTTGTATCCACATATTTGAAGACCAAAGCCACAATATTCATATCATTTATTAGTAAAAACCGAGAACACATATTATAACCACATATATATATATATATATATATATATATATACAATTTCATTTATAACACATACAATTTGTAATAAGTAACTGAATTACTTGTGTACTTTATAAAAATTTTAGTAAGAAATAAATTCCTACCTTACGTGCTTACCGAAGTCACTAACACAATAATTTAGCTTTAATTTGCCTTGAACAAAAATTCGGTTTCTCTTTTGTGAAACGCATCACCAGCATCAAGCCTGCTAGGCATAAAAGCCCGATAAGTAACACCGGCACAAAGCCTGCTAGGCGTAAAAGCCCGATAAGTAACACCGGCACAAAGCCTGCTAGGCGTAAAAGCCCGATAAGTAACACCGGCACAAAGCCTGCTAGGCATAAAAGCCCGATATATATATCAATGTAGTCAAACATTCCCAACATACTCTTCATAACTATTATATACATATGTCCAATTCAATTTGGGCTCGTTCACATTAAACCAATAAAATCACTATATCATTTTACAATCCCACAATTCATTTCACATAACCAACTTAAATCTTCAATCTAGTATACCTCTATACATTCGGCCATAATATAAATAGGTACAAAATTTCAGCAATTCATACTATTTACTATAGTTATAATTAAATCGTTGACATTTTTAGCTAAAGGACTTACCTCGGTTGTCGATAGTCCGTGCGAATCGGCTATTCAAGAACCTTCGTCTTTCCCCGGTCTAATTCCGTTTTTCTTTGATCTTGATCTAAAACATATTAAAATTTAGCTCATTTAATTTTATTTCACCTCAATTTAGTCCCAAAACACACAAATGGGCAATTTACCATTTTGCCCCTAATATTTCCCTTTTTTTACAATTTGGTCCTATTTACACAAAACTCAAAATATGCAAAATTTCCCAATACTATAGCTAGGCCGAATGTTCCCCATAGCCATATGTGTCCATGCATTTCATTTATTTCATGTTTTAGTCCTTCAAGAATTTTATTTTTTTCAAATAAATCCCTAACATCCAATTTCATCAAAACTTATAATTCTAAAAATGATGGTCTAACACATACCAATTAAAATCTATTATCAAACATTTCATGCCATGCATTTACAACCTTAGCCGAATTTCAATGTGCCAAAATCTCAAAAATTTCCACATGGGTTATATAGCATTCAAGGCAACCATTCCAAAAATGTAAAAATTATCAAAAACTAAGCAAAATACCTACCCCAAATCAAGCTCCAAGTTGCCGAAACTTCAAGCTTCAACAATGGAGTTTTCTTCCTCCAATATTCGGCCAAGAAGATGAACAAGGTAATGTTCTCTTTCTTCCCACTTGTTTTTTATTTAATGTTGTAATTCACACATATATTAACATATTTTCTTAATACACTAATATAACTTTATAATAAACTAAACTAACATATAATTTGTAATTAGAAAGGCCCATTGCCGTTTCTCCTTGTTGTATATGGGCTAATTGCCCTTTTAGTACATCCACTTAAAAAGCCACAATCAATTTAGTACCTTTCTCTTTAGCATGCAACTTTTACGCTTTTCTCGATTAAATCCTTTTTATCAAATCAAGCACTTAAACAATAAAATTTTTCTACAAAACTTTCACACATTTTAATTCACCTATAATGAACACAAAATAAAATATTAGAATATTTCTCGGGCTCGGATTCGTGGTCCCGAAACCACCGTTCCGATTAGGGTCAATATTGGTCTGTTACATTTAGTCTTTAGTTTTAGTCTTTTATTAGGCTTTAGGTTTATTTCAGTTTTTTTTTTTTTTTTTTTTTTTTTTTTTTGCTTTTGTGGAAGAAATCAAATTTGTGAACTTGATCAAACTCTGTGAGGATTCGACATTCTAATCCATACAAATCAAGCTTATTCTAAACTTTGTATTCTTAAATTGTTATTCATGTCTATTTTATATATATCAAGTCTATACTGTTTAATTAGCAACCCGTTTTCAGTGAAATCAAAACAGTGATTTCAGGATCACAAATTTGATGTGAGAATATTTATTTTATTATTCTTTTAATGTCTATAGTATGTTACCAAGGTCGTATAAAAATTTTGTTAAGAAATTTTATCGTTTACATGCTTAATGTGATGAAAAGGATTAAATAGTAAAAGGTACAAAATTTGAGTTCTACAAGTTAAAGGTACTAAATGGCTATGAAATTAAATTTTTAAGGGATTTAATTGGTAATTATACCATTGTTATATTGAGTGGACAAATATGGACATTAATTAAATGAGGTTGTAGTTAAAAACAAAAGGTTATAAAAGTAATTAAAAAAAATATCATAAATAAAATGAAGTAAAAGATGTATCATCTTAAACCTCAGGGTGATACCACTGAAATTGAAGAAAAAGAACTAACACTTAGGGCTTTGAAGCATTCGATCATCTCTTCCTCTTGCATGTAAGCATTTTTCATCTCGTTTTTAATTATTTCTATGTTTTTGGAGTTGTAACTAAATCTAGTTAGCCAAGGGACTAATTTGCAAAAATTGTTAAAAGGTTAGGGGATTCCCATGAATATATTCATGTGGTTTTTGATGTTTGATGGAAGAAAATGAAACTTTGTTGATAGATAAACAACTTTTGTACAGTGAATTTTGTTGGAAATGTCAAATAGGGATTTATTAGTAAAATGTGTAAAATGCATGGTGAAAATTGTGAAATGATGAATTTTACAAGTTGATATGGACCTATATGAAATTCAACTAGCTTGGGTAGGGATGAAATTGCATGAATTTCAAATTACGAGCTTAAGGACTAAATTGTAATGATATTAAAACAATAGGGGCAAAAGCATAATTTTGCAAAAATATGAATTTGGATTGAACTGAATAGAATGGTTATTAAGTAGAATAAATTTATTTATTTAGATAAAGATAGACCTCGTACAACTTTAGATCAGGGTAAAGAAAAAGCTTTGGATTAGTCGACTCTGTTTCTACGCCTTTATCGTCGAGGTAAGTTCGTGTAATTATGTAATGTTTTAATGCTATCTTTTGAGCTATATGTAAATTATGGATTGTTATGTAAATGATCGATGCAAATCCAACGATGTTACGACGTCTATCGAGCCCTGTTTGAACCCTAGGAATTCGTAGGATAGAAATGACATGTCATTAGGGTTTACAAGTTTCGGGTGCTTGTCTTGAATGTCTTATCGATGGATGAGATCTGGCATCTGTTGCGGATACTCCACAGCTCATGTGAGCAGCATCGTGTAGCTTATAGTCTGACCCACAACTCGTGTGAGTAGGCCCATTTCACAGCTCATGTAAGCAACTTTGTATATGACAGGAAAAATTACGATTATATGATTAGCACACTTCGTGTGAGCTATCCAGCGTATCCAATGATATTCTAACTGTTCAACAGGCATGAATTTAAAGTGTTCAATATGAACCACGACATGTATGTACGAAATACATTGAAATTGTAACACCTGTAACACCCCTCACCCGTATTCATCGCCAGAATAGGGTTAAGGATTATTACCAGACTTATTACACAATTAAACATACATTTCTCATACATATTTCCATTCCAAATATAAATCATTCACAATCATGCATATTTTTAGGGAGCCTACGAGGCCCAAATCATGCGTTTAGAATGGTTTGGCACTAAACCGATAGCTCAGGAAATATTTGGAATACATAGAAAAATTTTCAAAATACAGGGGACACACGCCCGTGTGGCCCGGCTGTGTGTCTTACACGGCCAAAGACACGCCCGTGTCACAAACCGTGTGGACATTTGAAATGGGATCACATGGCCATGTCCCAGTCCATGTTCGACCCCATGTAACTCCGTGACTTGGGTCACACAGCCAACCACATGCCTGTGTGACTAGCCTGTGTGCCCTCCGAAATGGCCACACACGCCCATGTGCCAAGTCGTGTGTTAGGCCGTGCCAAACTTGTAGGGTGTACTGATTTATGCCACAAGGCCATGTCACACGCCCATGTGCTAGCCGTGTGGAGCATACTGACTTGATTTCTAATTAAACATCAGGGGACACACGGCCGTGTCACTTGACCGTGTGTCACACATGACTGAGATACACGCCTGTGTCTCTACCTGTGTGGACAAAAATAGGCTATTTACCAAGCCATGTTTCTCACCCTAACTTCACTCACCTACACCAAACCAAAAGACACATAACATGGCATAAATAGGCATTGAAACTAATCTCAACCAAGCCTAATTTATGTTATTTTCATACCAACAACTATATGACTCATCACATCATATTTTGCCAATTCAAATCATACCAAAATCACATTCACAAATCACTTAACTAGTTAACTTCACATATGTACTTTCTTACCTAAATCACATGCATACCAAATCTCCAAATTTCAACCATATGGTACTAAAATTTACCAATTCACAACAAGCATTCATATGACACATTATCAACCACATATCAAAAGGCCATTTACACATATATATATACATCACCAAGCATACCAAAATAAGCCAAATTACATGGCTATACACATAACTAACCATTCATCATTTACAAACCAACTTAAATGGCTAAATCCATTACTAAATTATACCAAAATGACCATAACTCCTATACATGCCATACAACCAAATACATAAGTTCAAGGGTACCAAGTGATAGCTTGATAGTGTGATGAGATCTCCAACGACTCCCAAATCCGAGCAAGCTTTGATATTCACTATAAAACATAGAAAAGTAAACACAGTAAGCTATAAAGTTTAGTAAGGTCATATAGTTTTAAGTTAAGCTTACCATTCATTCATCAATCAAGTAATATGAACGTAATATACTACCATATCATTAAATCATATTGTAACAACCTAATTTTGGGGCTAGTCGAAAAAGTGGTTTTGGGACCACTAATCTGAGGTTGGAGAAATTAGTTTTAATATTATTTTATGTGTTATAGCATGATTATATGAGTGCATGAAAATTTTAGTGCATTAATTTTAGCGATTTCATGCTTAATTGTGAAAAAGGACTAAATCGCATAAAGTGTAAAGTTTTGCTATACAAGCTAAAAGTGCCAAATAGCTATAGAACCTTAAATTGGAAGTCTTTAAAGTGCAATTAGACCATTAGAAAAGGGATGGCCGACCATAGGGGACTATTTTGCAAAATGGCTGAGAGTCTAGGTTTTTCCATGTGAGTATTTATGTTGATTTCTAAAATTTTATGGAAGAAAATGAATCTTGGGTGTTAAATACACAAATTTTGTGAAAGGTGTTTCCATGAAAACACCTAAAATGACCTTTTTATGAAGGTTGTAAAATAGGTGGTAAATGTGTGAAATAATTGAAATCTTGAGTTGCTATAAGATAGAATATGAATCGGCTAGGCTTGGGTGTGTGAAAAATGAACACATTTTATTTTACGAGGCTAGGGGTAAAATTGTAATTTTTTGAAAGACTAGGGGCAAAATGGTAATTTTGCCAAAATAGGAATTTTGGAGTGATCTAAATAATGTGGTTAATTAATAAGCTAAATATTTCATTATGGATCAAGAAGAACGTGGAATCAACCTTGACCGAAAAAAAGGCAAGGTTTCGGACTAAATTGCAAATTGACACATTTTGTATCAAGGTAAGTTTATATGTAAATAGTACATCTTTTTTACTTATGTTTTTACATATTGAGGTATTATGTGAAAAGTGAATGAATATTGTTGATATATAAATTGAAATAATAGCAAGTGAGGAAATTACGGATGAACACCGTAAATAAGTGAGTATAGGTGGACTATGTGCGATACCACCGTATTTATCATTATTAGTGGGCTGTGTGCGATACCACCGTGTTATTCATTAGTGGTGGGCTGTGTGCGAAACCACCCTGTATTCGGTATTATTCCAAAGTGCTTATCGAGAAACTTTGACTAAGTGAAAATTTCGTGTGCCTATGTGGTGATAAGTGCAGGTAAATGTGAGCAATGTTTATAATATGTATTGGGAATGTGGTAAGATTTGAAATGAGTAAGTACAACTACAAGGTTCAGATTTGATATTGAGTTGTATGTAATGTTCTTGATGAATAAGTATGTGGTATGGTATTCATCGTTTACATGTAAACTTACTAAGCTTTATGCTTAGTCCCTTTCTTTTCAATTTTCGTGTAGTTTTGCCAAAGTAGCTCGGGAATTCGAAGGACATCAGAGCTCGTTTCACACTATCAAGTTATTCTTTTGGGTATAGTATAGTTAGATCTAGCATTTTTGAGTATGGCATGTATAAGAACTTAGTCTTTGATTGTATGTCATATTGTTTTGGCCAAATGTGTTGGCTTATTTGAATATGAATTCTTTCGTATACAACCATGGTTGATGGCTATTTCTTATTAATATGAAATGATGATGTCAGTCATGAATGTGCAAGTTGCATGGTTGATTAATTGGTATATTTGTGCATAAATGAGTCGGTTGCTTGATGTGATTTATATTGGTGTAAGTATAGGTGGCAAAAAGGCTTGGTAAATAGCCTTGTTATTGTCCACACGGGTAGACACAAGGTCGTGTTTCTAAGCCGTGTGTGACACACGGTCTGCCCCATGGGTGTGTGGTTTGGCCGTGTGTCCCCCTGCATGCTAAGTTGGCAAAATAGAATGCCCAGCAATAACCACACAGGCTAAGACACGGCCCTATGTCTCAACCGTGTGGAAGACACGGCCATAGGACATGGGCGTGTGCCCAGGCCATGTGAAGTCTGCACCTAAATTTGTGAATTTAATTTGCCACAGGTCCAAGGACACGGGCATATGCCTTGGCCATGTGACCTTATGGAGTTGATGATGTCAGAAATAGAGTGTTAAGGTTTTCATACACGGGCTAAGACACTAGCGTGTCTTGGCCGTGTGAAGGATACGGGCGTGTGTCAGGCCGTGTGAAAACCCTTGTAGGTTCGAATTGAGAAATAAATCTACACGGACAAGAGACATGGGCGTGGGTGATAATACAGTCTGCCCACATGGGCGTGTTCCTTTCCACACAGGCGTGTGGCCCTATTTTGATAACATTTTTCTAAAGTTTTCCAAGGAACTCGACTTGACCTCGAAATGTTTCTAATATGTGTTTTGGGTCTCGTAGGCTTATCTTAAGGATGTTAAGAGGAAGTTTTAAAAGTTTTAAAATTTGAATAGATTTTTATGATCTGGGATTATGTGTATGCACATGTTTAAGTTAGGTAACGCCTCGTACTCTGTCTCGGCATCTGATACAAGTAAGGGGTGTTAAATTTAATGGTATCAGAGCTATGGTTTAGTCGATTCTCGGACTAACCTAGCGTGTGCACGAGTCTAGCTATACATGCCATATATGAATTGTGATAGTGTGACGACTCCTGACAATTTAAAATGTATTTTTATATAGTAAATGGATCCCGACGGAGCAATGGTGGATGATCTAGAAAGTAATGCACCGGTCCCGCTGAAGGGACCACTCCAATCGAGAGTGGGCCCATGACACTGAGTCAGGGCGGAGGGGCTAGAGAAGCCTTTCTCCACATGATGAACGTATGGTATACATAGTTTGTTCATGCAAATCCGAACACTGTACCGCTTCCACCCCCACCTATTCCTCAGTCTACCTCTGTAGCTCCCCAAGTAGTGGAAACGGTTAGGAGGGAGAAACCTCCGATAGATAGAATTCAGAACCAAGGAGCTGAGGAATTTCGAACTAATAAAGATGATTATCTAGAGAGGGCAGAGTTCTTGTTGGAAAATACCATTAGGGTATTCGAAGAGTTGTCTTGCACACCTAAGGATTGGATGAAGTGTGTGGTGTCACTCCTGCGAGACTCAGCCTATCAATGGTGGAACACCCTTGTATCGGTTGTACCAAGGGAGAGGATAACTTGGGAATTCTTCCAGGAAAAGTTCCATAAAAAGTATATCAGCCAAGGGTTTATAGATCAGAAAACGAAGGATTTTCAAGAATTGAAACAAGGCCGAATGACAGTAACGGAGTATGAGCATGAGTTCGTGAGGCTCTGAAAATACGCTCGGGAGTGCGTATCCACCAAAGTCGTCATGTGCAAAAGGTTTGAGGATGGATTAAATGAGGATATCCGGTTATTTGTTGGTGTTCTAGAATTGAAAGAATTTGTTATGCTAGTAGAGAGAGCTTGCAAGGCTAAAGAATTGGCCAAAGAGAAAAGAAAGGCTATGATTGAGGCCCGAGATGCAAGGAAAGGATCGATGAGTAAATCGTTCCAATCTCAATCAAAGAGGTCCAAGGAAACAAATCTTCAAATGATCATTTCATCCGAGTATTCACACCGAGATTGTGGTAAGACATATTTAGACTATAGGGTTCAAGCCACCCTAATGGCAAGTGTGTGTAACGTGAAGTCTAATAAACCCAAGTGTCAGAGATGTAGCAAACAACATATTGGAGAATGTTGGGGAAAGAACCGAGCTTGCTACAAGTGTGGTTCTCGAGAACATTTTATCAAAGAAAGCCCTTAGATGGATGAGAAAGACAGAAAGCAAGATGTGCGAGCGAGTAATGCTCCTTCGAGAGGTAGACCACAGAAGAACCGGGGAAGTGGAGTTAGCAGTAGAGGTGTACCTAGAGATTCCACTGTGAGATAAGAGGGTAATTGTAACACCCCAAACCCGGTCAACACACCACAACCGAATCTGGCATGTTACGGAGTAAAATCATTTTTAAATCACAAGTTTGTCGAATAATTTTCTTAGAAAACCCTTTTATAGTTTAAAAGTCTAGAAATCCCTGTTCAAGATGACTTTGAAATCGTGTGATGGTTTCTTTAAAACTCATGCTTGAAAATCTACTTGTTGTTACAAGTTTTTAGAAAACATACGATAGTTGTTAAAAATCGAGTGCGATGCATATAATCGAGTTAAAAATCGTTTGCTTTTGAAGTTGTACAAAAACTAAAGTTTAAAAACATTCAAGTTACCTTTGTTATCATCTTATAAGTTGCGTTACCCGATGGTAACGTTTGAAAAACCCGAAGAGATATAGTTTTGAAAACATTGCTTTTTACCGGTTAATTTAACAAGTCACTATATCCAACATGTGTATGATATAATCAAAATAAAAGCAAATTATAAAACCCAAAATAATAAAACTTAGTGGCCTTATTACAAACCCAAAACCAAATTAAGAGAAAATTTATAAAATCGAAATAGCAGTTTAAAGACCAAAACCAAACTAAGATGCATGGCCACCTCGAGTCCTCCCCGGCTCCATATCCGCGATCTATGCCTCATCTGCAAAATATGAGGGAAGGGGTGAGTCACCGAGACTCAGTGTATAAATCCCCAACCCGATAGTTCAAGCACTTACACAGATCATCAGTAAAACATGCAAATCATGCAACCCATAACCTAACCATCCGATCTCCTTTTTCTACCCCATGTGGTCAAAACCACTGGTGGTCAAAACCACTGGTGACCGAAGTCACAAATATATCGGTGTGGTCAAAACCACTGGCGACTGTAGTCACAAATCAAATGATGGGGCCAACCCATCTTGTGGTCAAAACCACTAATGACAATCCCGTAATATCTCATGTGGGGCGAACCCACTGTGGTACCAAACCACTGGGACGAGTCACAATATCCATGTGTGGTCAAAACCAATGGTGACCGTAGTCACAAACATCATAACTGTGGTCAAAACAACTGGTGGTTAAAACCACTGGGACTTAGTCACAATAATAATAGTGTGGTCAAAACCACTGGTGACCGTAGTCACAAATCAAGTGATGGGGCCAACCCATCTTGTGGTCAAAACCACTGGTGACAGTCCAAATAAATCATCCCCCCTCCTCTCATCAATCCCATCATCATGTCCATAACATACGTGTCATAATATCATGTATCATGCAATAATGCATAGCATAGCAAATAACAATAACATGATGATGTATATCAAAAATCACATAACAAGGGACTTACCCGGAATCCAAGCTCATGCCCACAAGGCATAATCACTGAGTTCAATGGCTATAACAGTAACATAATAAGCATATTAAACTAATAAAGTGTGTAAGCGTTTACACACCTGATTACACGCAAGACTATGCTCTCTACGTCGGTACTGTCATTAATCGACACTACCGCTATCTGTCTACTGCTTTGCTCCGATGCCGGCCCACACCCAGGTGGCCAATCGCGAACAGCCGACACTGCCCTCTTCTTGAACTTAGGGGCTGGGGTCTCAGATCCAACCCCCCTAACGTTCGGCTGACAACAGGGTCCATAACGCCTTCGGTCACTAAATCGGATTAACACAGAGATTAAAATTGAATAGAAATTAAACCCAAATGAATAGATCTCTTACCTAAGTCGACGAAACCCCGAGGCTCTAAGCGTAACTCACAACCAATGAACCCCAAAAGTTCACACAAGATGGCGTCACAACACTCCCCTGCTTTCGGCCAAGCACAACACTATTAAGCTAATAGCATTAAGCTAATAGCCCTTCGGCTTATCCACAAAATCTCGAAAATATAACGCATGAAGATAACTCCTTACCTAGTGCCGATTTGGTTTCCAACCAAATCCCAAAAATACGTAATGATGTCCCTTGCAATCGGCTAACACTAAAACATACAAATGGTTAGCCTTCGGCTTTTAAAAGAATATGAAACAGATCCTAAAACGTTAGAACCCTTACCTAAATTGGCGACCAAATCCTGAAGATCCACTGTATTTGTCAACACTCCTCTCTACAATCTGTTTTAACACTACACTTAGAATCCATAGGCCATTCGGCCATAACATAAATCCTGAAACCAAAAAGGGATTATCGCCTCCTTACCTTGATGATTGAGTCGGCTCCTAATCAACACAGATCGGCACTCCTTATCTATGTTAGGGGTTTCGGCTACCCTTAAGGAACAAGAATGGGATTAAGATCTGATTAATAAAGATTGAAGGAGTGACAAAAAAGACAAAAGAGATTCGGCATTACCCAAATCAGTCAAGAAGAGAAGAAGAGGAAAAAAAAAAAGAAGCCACTTACCAGGAGATTCGACTAATCCAAATGAACAAGATAGATTTGGCACTTGAGGTGATGAAAAGAAATCCCAAGAAGAGAGGGGTTTATGAACACAATATTCAGCCGAAGTGTCAAACAAGGAGAAGAAAATAGGGAGTAAAGAGGTTTCAGCTATGGCTTACGAATCTAAAAGAGAAGAAGAAAACACAGGGGATGATGCTGTCGAATGGAAGAGGAGAAGAAAGTTGGGTATTTCGGCACAAGCATTTGAGAAAAGAAAACGAATGGAGAAGGGAGTATTGCTTTCGGCTTTTGAACAGAATACAGAGAAGAAGAAGCAAGCAAGTTTTGGCTCTTGAAGATGGTGAAGATGGAGAAGATGAATGAAATAGAAAAGAAGGGTTTCGGCAATAGGCAACCAAAAGAAAAGAGGAAGAATACCCCTTGGGTTTCGGCTTTTGCCAAGAAAAACAAAGATGATTCGGCCAAGTACCTAATATGCCGAAAAGAGAAAAGAGAGAGATTGAGAGGGGTGCAATTTGAGGTTTCGGCTTGACACTAAACACAAAAGAGCAAGACCTTCCAAGCTTGCTGATTTTAGCTACTAACCTAGGCACATTCGGCCACCACCCCAAAAGAACCAAAACCGATTGCTTCCCAACTCACACCACCACTCAACAATTCGGCTAAACACCAAACACTTGCCATTCCCTTCACTTCTCCTTGAATTCCTCTCATCCACTCATTCAAACAAATTGAATGAGTCAAACACCAAATTTTTCTCCCTTCCATCCATTCAAATTAATTTGACTTATTCCAAGCTTATCTGACAGAGTTTGTGCTGAGCACAACTCTTCCCCCTTGGCGTCAAAATGCTAAGCAGAAAATGAGATTTCTGCTGCTCGAACCTGAGCTCTCCCTTCCCTGCATGTGGCGTCACGCTCAAGGCCCTAAGTGGCGCCTCCTTGCCACTTTACCAAGCCCACTCTTGTGCTTAAATTCTACACGAATTACACTTAGCTCCTAGCTCCCTCAGCTCCCCTTGTTAAAACTTAAAAACAAGTATTTTCCTATAGCTCAAGCCTACCTTTGGCTTATAACTAACCCCCAGAACACCTCAATTGACAACACAATAGTCCAAACTCATGCAAAACAATTCAAATACAATAACCCCTATTTAAGGATGTTACAGTTCTACCCCCCTTAAA